>CM041779.1:153195510-153534512 GCA_023374045.1 Limonium bicolor
ACCAGAAATTCGACCGTTGAGGCTTTGTAAAGAAGCCGATAATTCATTTATCGGCTTCAGTAATGCCGATAAATGAATTATCGGCTTCTACAAAGCCTCAACGGTCGAATTTCTGGTTGTAAAGAAGCCGATAATTCATTTATCGGCATTACTGAAGCCGATAAATGAATTATCGGCTTCTTTACAACGGGTAAAAAAAAAACCCGAAATCGGGAATTACAACGGAAAAAACACTTGCATGGGAAATGAGGGGGCCAAACACCCGTTCCCGGGAAATTTTCCAAAATGGATAGGTGCAACGTCATGCTCAGAGCTAGGATTAAGCCATTGCCTCCATCTCTCAGAAATCGAAACAGCTTCTACGAGCCGAGACTTGCTAGTCTCTCTCCTTTTGTAGTCGATGCTGCTGGGAAAGTGAAATCGCTCGAATTTACGTGCTTGGTTCCTGAATACTCGTGTCTTTTGGACCTTGCCTTCTTCTGGCCTGAGCCTGCCAATCTTTGCGACTTCCAGTCATGGCCAGACAAAAGGCATCATCCGGATTTCAGATTTGTCTCAAAACTTCGATATCTGCAGAAATTTATTAAAAGTGTTTAAGAATGCGATGCTATAAATACAAATAGGGAAGTAAGTCGCAGATAGTCAATCTTGATTGATTGAATTTTTAGACACAATTTATGATTGAGGGTGAGATTTCCCGTCGTCTAGGTTTCGGTCCGCATTTGACGAAGCAATTGGTAATTGGCGGCCTCGATCTTCTCGTTTTAGTCAGTTCAATCTCGATCTGCTTTGGAGTCAGAGCCTGAACTTCAGGTCGACGCTAGTGTTTGGAGCCTGAACTTCAGGTCGACGCTAGTGTTTGAACGATGATGCCTAATGTTGCATCTGGTCACCCAGTCAAGGGGGCCACTGTCTGGTGAAGAAAGCCTCCCGGTCGACGAGCTTACACTCCTAACTATTTTTCTCATCTAGTCAGGTTTGTTGATTACGACTCCCAATTGCACTGGAACGTTGCGTTTCTTTGAATTTGAGATTGTCCTTGGGCTAAATCCTTGTGACTTCGAGCTTACACTCTCTCTCCTCATTCAAATGATTAGGCAAGATTTTCAAGACGGAGAAGATACTCATAGGTAATTGACAGATAAAGATTTGAGAAAAAAAGGAAATTAGGGAATCGAGTGCCCAAATTTTAGTTTTGTTAGGTCGTATTTGTTTTTTTGTTGAGAAATCTTGAAGTTGAAGCTTTAGTGTCTATATGATCTTCCTTTATCACAATGATCTTGATTCTGAGTTAACGATCTCTTGAAGATCTGATCGTCGCTTTTCAGGGATGAAACGCTTTTTCACAATCTGCTCGTCCTCGTCCCTTTAGGCGGTGAGATTGTTACAAAAACACGAGAGCTAATGTTCTTCTATAAACAACAACCCCAATGTCAAATAGGACCATGAGAGAACCTTCCCAAAAGCTAGCTCAAGGGATGGAGAGCCCACAGTCCTATATGAACCACACACCAATGTTTAGGAACAACGATGTGGGATCCTGCAACAGATCCTCCCCCTTCGAGCACCAACGCCCACGTTGGCCCACTCTGGCTGCCTACTCTGGGTGCCCAACCCTCAGGTCCTATCATTCCCAGGTCGCTCCTTTCCAGGTCGCCCCTTCCGGTGACGAAGAGCCCGCGGGGGTCTGGCTCTGATACCACTGTTACAGAAACACGAGAGCTAATGTTCTTCTATAAACAACAACCCCAATGTCAAATAGGACCATGAGAGAACCTTCCCAAAATCTAGCTCAAGGGATGGAGAGCCCACAGTCCTATATGAACCACACACCAATGTTTAGGAACAACGATGTGGGATCCTGCAACAGAGATCTTGTCAGGCGATCGTTGCTTCCCAAATGTAATCACCATTTCAATAAGTAGAATCTCGGTGAAGAACTCTGATGAACTTCTTCGGTTACTTCTTCGTTTGTCGACAAATCTGGTTCCATTTCTTCGCCTTGGCTAACCGAATTAGTCTTCCGCGTTGCTTTGTGATTTATACTGACGATGATCTTGGTTACACGGCTATGGATCCCAGCAACTTGTTCTTTGCGCCTATCTCGCCCGATCTACTCAACTTTGAGGATTTTGCTCTCTGCTTATTCTCCTCTTCCGGTTTCCGAATTCGATTTCATGCGAGAATCTCCTTCGGATATTGCTGTAGTGACGTCTTGATGATCTGACATCTCCATTGTTGACCGAAAATGCGGACATAGCTTTCCGCGTGAATCCTTGAGCTTCTTGATCGTTGACGCAGAATTTTCACAGGTGATCCCTGATGACTGTTTCAACTTTTGATAAACCGGATAATTGTATTTCAAACGAGTTGTGAATCCGAGTCATGAACCTAGAATTAATGAACGACTCTACTTCGCTCTGATGATTGTGAACTGTGGCTGAATCGTGGTCACCTTTCGGCTATCCGTTTCCCACAGACGGCGCCAAATGAAAACGTATAATTAGTCCCTCAAATCTCACAAATGAACAGAATACCGATAGTTATAGTGGTTCGGCCAATAATCCGGCCTACATCCACTTCTTGACAATATCTTATTCCCTTTCTTGGTATTACAACTTTAGAGAGCTTTCTTAGAGTTTTCTCTCTCTTCTAATCTTGTGTCCCCTACAAATGAGCCCCTCATCTCTATTTATAGACTTCCTAGAGTGAAGTATATCTCTTAACCCTTGTACATGCAGTATTACTTTATTGAAGTAGCCTTCCTAACTTGGCACTTTTTCCCCTTGTAAAGCATTCCAGTCCAAAAGTGTGGAGTATGGGGTACGACGCCAGGATGCGGAATACGGGACGTGGGATGTGGTGCCCGGTCGCGGAGTGTCGGGTGCGGGATCCGGGACCCGGTCATGAGGTCTAGTTCCCGAACTTAGGACTGTGCAGGGACTCGGACTAACGCTTGGTTCCTAGATTGAAGCCCGAACAGGGTCCTGAAGGGGGCCCGGGGCCTGAACCCGGATCTAAGGTCTGGACCGTTTTGACCCTTTTGTCTTGTCATATTTTTTCCCTCTTCAATAGCAAAAGACGTTCTTTTCAAATCATAAACTTTAGAAGAAGGTAAGATCTTTGTGTCATAATTCATGTTTATTATTGTAAGGAGAACTTTGTGTCTTGTATTTTAAATTTGATGAATTGTCTACATTGACTTGTTTGGATGAAAGACTTGACTATGAGTCAACCTACAATTACCATTGATTACTATGCAATTTGGTTTAGATGTGAAATGATGACAAACACAACGAGAGAGATATGAGCTGGAGACAGAGAGAGATAGAGAGTCAGTGCGATAAGGAAAAGGAGAGAAAGAGAAAGCAGGAGAGGGGAGGAGGCGAGATTGGGGAATAGGTTAGGTTAAATACCCAAAACATTAATTACCTTGATTAATAAGGAATTAATTAAATGAAAGAGTTTAATCAAGGGTTAGTCATTAAATGATAAAGACTAATGAACCCAAAGTCATTAAGGAATTGTGTAACCTCCAAGATTCATACATAAATAAATATGTATAGTTCAAAATGGGCACCAAAATCCACATGAAATAATGGACTAAAGAGGGAACATTTATAAGGAGAAATCAACTCTCAAAGTTAATGTAACATGTAACACATCAATACATGATTTAAGGACACAAATCATGAGAGAAGACTATGTAACATATTTTATATAGTCAAAAAAATTTATAAGTGCAAGGATCACTTAGAAATACACCTTAGGACAAGGTAACAACATGTGTTACAACCTAACACTTGAAATAAGTCTAACAGTTATAACATTAAAAACACACAAAAGACCAAAACCTCCCTTGTAATATTGTTGGTCAAACAAGAGACTATTTTCACTTTGATGACTTAGAAGATATTTTCCTTAAGAAAGGCATTAGTCATCACTTTCATTTGCCACCTTTCATATATACTTGACTCTTAAGTAAAAGTCATCATACTTTTGCTCTCTCCTCTTTCTTCATTACCGCCATCTCTTCTTCTTTTTCTTCATTGATCTTCATCTTCTTCCTCTTGTGTTCTTCAAGAACTTAAACTTGGCAAAATTGATGGATTGAGCTCCATTCATCCTTTTTACTTAAATCTTTCTCCTTCCTTATCTACAAGTCAAGGAGAACCTAGATCCAACTTTCTTTTGACCAAAAACTTAAATTTAATCATTATTTTAAGGGGAGAACTCAGCTACAACAAAATTATGAAGCCAAGATAGGTTTCTACAACCTTAAGGTAAAAAGCTTCAAGCCCTCCTTTTCTATGTTATTAGCCAAAAGTTTGAGCTTCTTCTAACCCATTCACTTCACTCATTTCATGATGAGAATGATGGTATTCATCCACCGTCATAATGGCTGAAAATATCCATCTTTCTTTCTAAGGTAAAGTCTTAAAATTTGAGGTTTTGCATGCTTAAACCTTATTGTACTCATGGATCTACCCAAGAACTCACTTCCTACCTATTTTACTCAGCTTGGAAGAGATTTAGAAGAGGAAAACTTAACTTTGAGTGTAACACCCCTACCGCTAATCCAGTCATTACCTCCTAATCCGTCTCAATTATCAATACCAAAGCAGCGGAAATTCACTACAACGGTGGGTATTACAATGCCATTAGTCACCCACGTGACTAACAAGGCCAAATCCAATACAACAATTCAAATACAATATCGGTCTAATGGATTATTATACCGAGTACTCTATACAGTCGATGCATTCCATTCCTTAATCAAATCTCAAACCAAATACAAACTTCAATTCCATATTATACCAATACAACCTCAATTCTATTCTATACCGAGTATCTACAATTCTCAAGTCTACCGATGATATTTCGGTCTTACAATTCCACAATCAAATAAATACAACCTCCATTAAGCAACTACCCACGCTTATATAGCAACCCCGTCTTACCCTCTCGGACGGTAATCGGCTCCAATGTACCTGGAAGATAAAAATGGTGCCCCTAGGGGCTCAGCAAATTGCTGCGTATGAAATTCGCATACCCCACGTGCTAACGAGGGTACGCCACTACTTTGTCGAGAGCATGAGATTCATTTTAATTCAATCAACATGCAAGATAGCAATACATTATATATGCACACTAGCACAAGTATTCGACAATCAAACAAGGGATACAATCACACTAACACAATAAGTTTGTTAGTTAGTATTACTTAATCTTAGGCATTGAGGGTTTCTACCTCACTATGCCTTTGTTCCTTATTCATTATCTTACCCATTCTCTTGGGTTACTCTTACTCAAGTTCTCTTACTCTCAATCTCAATCAAGTTCTTAATTCTCCACTCAAGGCTCAATTCTCAAGTTACTCACTCAAATCTCAATCTCATTATCAAATTCTCAAACTTAATCTCAATTCTGAATTCTCAAATCAAGTTTTCAATTCAAGTTCTCAAATACTCAAAGACATCTTTTAAGTCATTGCCCATGACCTCCGGGCAGAGTCATACACAAGACTCACCACCGGGCTTACAATCAAACAGAACTATACACCTAGTTCCTCAAATTCTTAAGGTCCATTTTTCTACCGGACTACTCAAATTCCCAACACTCCTCTCTCGGAGTTATAATTGAAATCACATGGATTAGCCTAGAAGTATCTCTCTCGATATCCTCTAATAGCTTAGGGAATTTTTAATGTCTAGTATTCTCAGATTTAAGGGTACCCCCAACGTATCAAATACTCTCATGTTAGGGACATTGTTCATATTAGTCGGATCCTCTCATTGTGGGTCCACTATCTTTCTAAGGGGTTTGGTGATCCCTTATTATTCTTTACTTCTCTCAAGGTTCATGTCTTGAGCAATCACCAATCCCCTAAATAGAGAGTTTCCTTATATACTTCCACTATTAATTGTTTTGTGGATTAAATCAATTCTGTTCTCTAACCGTTATTGGGAGTTTACTAATCCCGTACACTCTCTCACATTCTAGTGAGTTCATAGGTTTGCGTTATCGTTTCTTGGTTCGATAGTTTTAGTGTGTTTCCACGTTTTCATTAATTCGCAACATGACTCCTTTTACGAGTCACTATTCAAAGAACACTCACTTAAGAGCCAGTCTCTAACACTAAGTTAGATTACACTATCATTCAAGTATGTTAGTTCATACATCATGCATCAATACAAACATATCAAGCAATAAATCGTTTTCATGCTTTTATCTTGATTAAGCCAACACACAAGCACACACATCAACGTAACACGGTTAGCATACAGGGCATGATAAAATCATACCTTACACCATGGTTTAACTTTACCGGGTCACCTCTCGTTCCTCGGATCTCACTTCCGAATCACTAATCACATACCAAGTGATTCTATTAACATTAAGGTAATACGGTATGAAAAACTAATACTCCCGTAATTAGCCCCATTATCCCGTTACCTTAGGTTTACTTAAGTCTTCAACTTTCTCAATCATTTCTCCAACTTTTTTATACTTCTTAGGACCTTCATAAGTCACTAAACAACTCCTAAACATCATCTAAAACAATTACCAATCAATCCCCCATGTTTAGAACCCTTAAAACCACTTTTGGCACATTTTTGGGGGTGGTCCGGGACTTGGTCCGGACCCAAAGTCCAGGACCAAAACGTTTTCGTACTCTCGGCCTAATTTTCTACCTGGTCCAAGACTTGGTCCTGGACTTAAGTCCCGGACCACTTCCAGTTTTTACTCTTGGGGCTTTTTTTGATGTAGTCCGGGACCTTGTTCCTAACCTAGGTCCCGGACCCTGCTAAAAACTGCTACTTATGTAATTTTTCAGCCCCAAATCAACCCCTAAACCACTCATAATCATTCCCCAATATTTCCACATGTTTCCTACATGTTTAAACACCCTAAAACACTCCTTAAACCTTTCTAAATCGTTGGTCCAATTCACCACCCAATTCTTGCTCAACTTCTACAATTTCAATCCTCACATTTTTACATTTTGCACACTTGTGCATTTCTAACTCCTCTTGGTAGTTTACACTTTGTTCTCAACCCAATTGACCATTCCCAATCCTTCCAAGGCAAATGCATATCTAATGCACAAGTTCATGCCTTATTTTCAAAGTCTTACTCTCTAGCTCTTTTCTAGCTATTCCAAGGCATTCTTATCCCTCCTTGCTACAGATTTTGCATACTCCCCACCATCCCTCTTCCAACTCTTATATCCATTCAAGAGTGGTTAACTAACCCAATTAAATCCCTTACAACACCTAGTTCATTCCCTAGGTTGTCCTTACTCATAACAACACCTAAAACACTTTATTTCCACCAAAATTTTGCCATAACTTACCTACAATTCTCACATCTCCAAATACACAATTTGTTCACCTAAATCAATCCAAAACTAGCCACACCCATAAAAGGGTCCTACCAGCACTCAAACCAATCAAAATTCACCAAACCAACAATTTAAACAAAATCTTAATCTCTTGGCTCCAAGGTCCTTAATTCAAACAATCAATTCACAATTTTCTCTCAAATCACCCAAATACATTTCCGGTTCAGTTTTCAATTCATAGTTTGGGTTCATTCATTCATTTACCCATCCTAATATTCTAAAACAATTAGATAAGGGTTAAGGTAGATTCCTTACCTTAAATTTCTCAAGTTCTCATTCCAAGTCTTCTCTTCTCCCATCCATTTTCGGTCACGTGGCAATGTATTTGCCAATGCTCCAGCCCAACATTCAAGTAAAGAAAATGAGTTTAAGTAGAAACACTAAACTCATTAATTAAAATGCTTAAGGCACTAAGATTGGTCATTACCTTAGAAACCCTAGAAACGGGTTTTTGCCCTGAATCAAAGGAGGACTCCCCATAAGCTTTTGAAGCTTGCACAAGACTCATTCAAGGAAGGAAAATAAGGGAAAATGGGGAGTCAAAAACCGGCCACCCAAGAAATGAAGGAAATGGTGAAATTTTGTGATTTTTCTTAC
Source organism: Limonium bicolor (assembly GCA_023374045.1). NCBI lineage: Eukaryota > Viridiplantae > Streptophyta > Magnoliopsida > Caryophyllales > Plumbaginaceae > Limonium > Limonium bicolor. The sequence goes on from CM041779.1 coordinate 153,203,513, forward strand.
CTTAAAACAATAAGGAGACTCCAAGCTCCAAGAACATGTAGTTTTCTCTTCCAATGGCCAACACCCTTGAAGGTCAACTTCCTCCATTTGAAATTTTGAAAAGAGAGAATGGAAGAGCTTGGTGAGGGGAGTTCAATATGTAATTATTTTTGTGTTTGGAGCTTTATCAAAGCTTGGGCAAGGAAGAGAATGGCAAGGAGCCATGGGAGAGGGAGGAAGAATCGTTCAGTAGAGGGGAGAAGAAGAAACCGGCAGAGAAGAAGAAGAGGAGGAAAGAGAAGAGGGAAAAGAGAAATAAGGGAGGAAAGAGAGGGAAAAGGGAATAAGTAACCCCTTTTTGCTTTTTGACCCATTTAATTATTCTAGCTAGTTAAGTGTGTGAGAGAGGGTTATTTTCCTCTTAAAAACTGGCCCACTAATTAACATGAGCTGGGAGCATTTTTCGTCTTTTACAGAAAATGCTCGTTATTTACCCGGTTTTAGCACTATTCACTTACCGGGCCCGTTTTTTGGGGTTTTCTCGTTTCTTTAATTTTAATGGTTATTAAGCTCCCATTAATGTTTAATTATAGTTATTTAGTCAATCATAATTTTTACGGGTCTGTTTGACCACTCAAAGTTGCATTTTCAGGTTTTCTCTAAAAATGTGCGCTAAAGCTTTATTAGCGTTTTTAATTCATTTTATGGATCCATTTTCTTCAGGAATTGTTCCCGTATATTATTTAGGCATTATTAAGCCTTGGAAATCCATCTAAGACCCTTGTCGAGGTTGTATTCCTCCTATGGTCACATAACGCTCGTTTTTTTGTTTCTCGCTTGTTAAGTGTTTTCTCTTTTCTTTTGGTTTTATTTTCTTCACCAATACTCTTTAGGCACTAACAGGCCCTCAAATATCATATTAGAGTAATTTAATCACCCTCATTAAGTTCGGGGTATTTCACTCTACCCCCTTAAAGAACTTTGCCCTCAAAGTTGATGAATCTAATATTGTTAGTCACCTAAGTACTCAATGCTAAGGTTTTAATCTCTATATTACCTGTCGGACTCCAAAAGTCTGACTCAATGTATACCACACATACAAACAACATTTCACTGCATGCATAGCAATAAAAAATATCCGTTTCCAAATGGGGTCCATCCGCACATAAAGAAGGCACACCAGTCCTCTCCCATATCGAGTGATCCCTCAGGTACCGGTCACGTTTGAACACTTACGCTTTCTGGTTCACGACCGTCATGACTGCGGGCACTTATGCTTTCTGGCCCTACGGTCCTTTGGTTCTGATCAAATTCCTTTGCACATCTAGAGATCCTTAGGCTACAAATTGGGTACTCTCCCCATACCGGACTACTCATATCCGGCTGCCCTTGGAAAAATACAAAACACACGCCCACCGTTCAACCGGTCATCAAGACTTAAGGCCGCAGCCACGACGGGTGACAATGGTTTCAAAACTAATCCTCACTCTCACCGGCTCACAACTAGCCTTACTTCCGAGGTTCGACCGGATACCGGTGCCTAGCCTTGAGAAGGTCCAACTAGCACCCGTGGGAGAGGTTTCAAAACTGATCGTCATTCTCGATTTGAAGAAAATCATTTGTACCAAAATCAGTTGGAAATTCATTTTGAAAACTCCATACAACTCCAAATTCCAATTTGTGATAATTACACCTATTACTAGTGTTATTAGTGTGACCACTTATAGGGAGCTTCAAGAGTCATTCAACCCCAATGTGATCAGCATTGGTGTTGAACTATCCTTCCACCCTAATTTGTGTTCGGTTTCCCTTGATCGCTAGCAAATCAAGTTCCTGATAAGTGTCCAAATGAGCATGTTATATAGGTGTATTTCATATATAATATTAGCACTTTTCTTGCTCATTTCTCTACTTCGGTTTGTTTTCCTATAGTTTATGTTTTATTGTTTATCTCACAAATTTATTAGTTTAACATGAGGAAAACCAAGCTGGGAGTGAAGTAGACGAAGAGACGAACGTATAGACGCAAACGGCTCAGAAAACCGAGTCCAAATGAAGAATCTAGAGCCGGTCAAAGTTTGAAGAAAATAAGTCACGACCATATACATGCAACCGCATGCATTTAGGCGGACTCAGATGCGGACCAACATAAGGCAACCGCCTGAAATGGGGAGGACACACACGCGGACAAGAGACCAAGGCAACCGCCTGAAATGGGGCGGACGCCCATGAGGACTCAGGCGCGGACACACTTGCAACTAGGGCTGCCCATGGTAGGTTAACCGTCTTATTCGGTTAACCGCATTCGGTTAACCGGGTCTTTGGTTTTTTAAAATTCAATTCCATTACCATTCCATTTATATCGGTTAACCGGATTCGGTTAACCGTTTAATTCGGTTTTCTAAAATTCAATTCCATTACCATTCCGTTTAGACCGGTTAACCTTTAGTTCGGTTCGATTTTATCGGTTAACCTTGTAGCCGTATATTTTTTTTATTGAGACACACCATTAATATTATAGTACATGTTGAGCATCCACCTAAATCATGAGTGACAAATCTAATATACGTGATAAAATATATAATAATATGTATATTCCCTCAATAGCTAGCATTAATTATTATATAAGGTGAGCAATAATATTTGAAGTTTATCATTGTTCATATAATCGGTTAACCACGGTTAACCATGCGGTTAACCGTTCTGGAAAATTCAATACCGTTACCGAAACCGAAACCGTTCAATTTACACGGTTCGGTTAACCATACCGCAAAAACCGGTACGGTTAACCTGAAAATAGGTACGGTTCACTTCGGTTTCGGTCGGATACCGCGGTTTCGGAATTTTTTGGACAGCCCTACTTGCAACCGCCTAGCTAGAGGCGGACGTGACTAAGAATCAATCGCGCGCTAGTTTTCTTCTTCGCCCGTCGTCTGCAACTTCGCTTCTGCCATATCCATCTACTCCGCACCGCCTACCTTAATTTCCTCACGCGTTTCAGCTCTGTCCCCTGCAATAAATGAGTAGTCAATCTGCAATCAATCCCTCCAGATTACCTCTACCCTTCCTCTATATAACTGAGCTCCTGCAACCTTAAACAGGCGTACGGAGAAAACCAGAAAATCAGACCATCGCTCACCTTTCATTCTCTTCCATTAATTCTGTCCCGTACACCACAACTCATCATTCAGTCCCCAGAACTCAAACACTCCAGTTCACTCATTCCACATACAATAACCTACGTACACGCTTCACTCCTCGTTCTCTTCATTTCTCCATTCACCATCCACACCTCCGTACTAATATTACGTCCAACCTCTGTCTGACTTATTACCAGTTAATATGTCAGGCTAAGGAGGATTTACTCCGGGGAAGGGTTTTAATTATGGTTTGTTTAATTATGTAATCAATATTTCTACCGGTTAAAATAAATACAGTTTGTTACGCTTAAAGTTTATCTCTCGCCATTTTAATAAATTACATGAACTTATTAAAATGCTTTACAAAGTCTATTTTGATCAGACCAGGTGATAAATAGACAGGTTAATTAAGCCGTAAATCTGGAGAAAGCTTTTATGATTTAATAGGTTAGTATTTTCAGATGCAATTATAATTCCTCGAATTTAACGTCCGTTTACATAAGTATTGCTCGAACCTTGATTAGACTGAGCATTTTCTGGTAAACGAGTTCTTATGAGTCTATGACTTAGTCCTTAAGATAATAACAGGAATTTTTGCTAAACTATCATATTTAACCGGTAGGGATAGCATAATTAATCAGTTTATATAAACCTGAACCCGGAGTTCCTTTTAATTCATCTGCACTCAGTTATCTTTTCTGCTATTTAAATTCTCAAAAACAAGTCAATTAACTTCCCCCCTTTTGTGACAAGCTTAGGAACTATTTTATCTCGCTATAAGTCCCACGGTTTGACCCCGGCCGCTTCTGTTTTACTATACTACTGCGACCGGGTTTTATTTGCAGCCCGATGGATATTTTGAGTTTTAATTTCTTTTCTTTTATTAATTACACCAGTTCTAACAACTCACGATATAACCATTCTGCAAAATGGCGCCGTTGCCGGGGACTTGATTTAATCTAGTCCCTAAGCCCCGGTTAATTCACCTGTTATAATATAATAATCTGTCAATATTAAATTGTTAATCCAATCTCAGACATCTGACCTCGGACATTTGACTTTGGACTTCGGACTTCTGACTTCGGACATCTAACTTCTAACATCTTAATATTATTGTCATTTATTTCTGTCATTTCATTTCCATTGTCCTTTAATATTCCATTGTCTCTAACTTTAATTTTCTGTCATTTCTTTCCATTGTCTCTAACTACTAACTTAAAATTTCCTGTCATTTCTTTCCATTATCATTTCAATTTTCTGTCATTTCTTTCCATTGTCTCTAACTACTAACTTAAAATTTCTGTCAACTAATTCCTAACTTTTTTATTTTATTCTAACACATAACAAGTTTCTTTTCTCTGTTTTGAGTGGTGAATGCCTTTTACCAGGTCAAACAGCCTCCCAGAAAATATTAATAATCACACGGTTGGTTACAATCCAGAGACCGAGAGAACCTTTCTGCGCTCCCTAAGGCAGAGACGAACTCAACAAAATATTACCACCACAGTGATAGAATCTGAACCGGAAACTAACATGGCATCTACACCAGCGACAGTTCGAAATATCAACAGGCCGTCTAACCAAGGACAACAGCCTGCTATCATCCTTCCTCGCCTTAGCCCATTCGAATACGATGAGTGGCAGAAGCTGAAGCCATATCATAAAATCAGATGTGTGAAAGAGTTGGGCATGTTTGATGGCACCAGTCCAGACGAAGCCCTGTTACATGTTACAAAATTCTTGCAACATGCCAATAGTCTTACTACGACCGACGCAGTACTCCAGTACGCAAGATTGTCATTATTCCCTCACAGCCTGACGGGAAACGCGAGCAAGTGGTATCATAGCCTAACACCAAGTACCATCGGTACCTGGGACGACATGGCCACCAAGTTCTACGATAAATTCCTACCCCCGAGCCGAACATTGGAGATGATTGCTGAAATCTATAATTTCAAGCAACCTGGGTCGGAAAATATTTGTGAAACTTGGGACCGTTTCAAAGGTCTACTACTTACTTGTCCTCACCATGGTCTGACGAAAGAACAAGTATCACAATTGTTCTACAAAGGCTTGATCGGTCCATGCAGAACAATGGTACTGTCCTCGTTAGGGGCTGACATTCTGAAAAAGCCAGGAGCACAATTTCTGAACAGCATGGAGTCTCTCTGTGAAGAAATCAGAGACTGGGCCTCCGGTGGATCAAGGAGCGGTACTCCAGGTTTATACCATGTTGGGGAAAGTGATAACAAGTTCGACCAATTGATGAAAAGCCATGAGCAACTCATGGAAAGCAATGCTCAGCAGGCAACAAAAGTCAGTACTCTGTAAAAAGTGGTTAAGCAGATGGCTATGAATTCCTACCCCCAGCAAGCTAAGTCGATGATTTCCCGATCGTCTACTACCCCTCCAGGCTATGCTCCTCTATCCCAACCATCTCTAACTATTTCTTGTACGCAATGTTGCGGGCCTCATGACTATGATCAATGCCCCCAACTACAAGAAATGAAAGCAGCGGAGGAAGCAAACTACATCACCAACAGTTCAGGATACAGACAACCTTGGCAACGTAACATGCAATCTAACCTTCGCTACTCAAACACAGAAAATATCCAAAACCCACATACCCTTCAACCATCTCAAAATTACAGACCTCAGTCCAATTTCCAAGGAGGCCAAAGGCAATATCAACAACAGCCTTATGGCAATGAAGCTTCATCGAGTCGACCGACTCAACCTCCTTCAAATCCTGAGTCTGATATGTCTCAAATGCAAGAGATGTTTAAGGCGATGATGGGTAAATCCCGAGATACGCAAGAAGAGGTCGCAGCTCTGCGCAAAGACCAAAAAGCCTTGCAATCTCAGATTCAACAGTTACTCACTCAACAAAGACCACCTGGTCAATTCCCTTCACAGACTAACCCCAATCCAAAGGAACAAGCAATTCAATCCTTATAGACGATGGCACATTTCAATCAACAAACTTGTGTGCAGTTCCTTAAGGAGTGGAAGGGAACTTGCCACCAGAAAAGGAAAAGAAAAAGAAAATCTAGAAGAGGCCTATATCAATGATGAAGAAACTACCAATCCAGCTTCATCTCCCTTAGAAATCCAAGTTCCTACTCCTGCTACTCCACCTCCATCTCGAGTTACCATCGACATCCCAACTTCCACTCATAAAAACAGTGAACTCCCATTTCCGAACAGAATGAAAAAGAAACACCTAGATGAGCAGTTCTCCAAATTCTTGAGTATTTTCAAGAAACTGACCCTCGACATACCTCTAATTGATGCCTTGCAAGAGATGCCTAACTACGCCAAATTCCTTAAAGATCTCTTGACAAAGAAGAAAAAGAAACCTGGGAAAGAAACAGTGCACCTAACAGAGGAATGCTCTGCTGCCCTTCTTCGAGCACTTCCCCCCAAACAAACAGATCCGGGAAATCCCGTGATCCCGTGTTTTATAGGTGGGGTGGACTGTGGAAGTGGTCTATGCGACCTAGGAGCCAGCATTAATATCATGCCATACGCCACCTTCTTGAAAGTAAAAGGAGGAGAAATGCAACCGGTTCCTTTCAAACTCCAACTAGCAGACAGATCAGAGATCAAGCCCATGGGCATAGTCCGGATCTGGTAGTTGGAGTATCTCGCTTTATCTTTCCAGCTGACTTCGTCATTCTAGAAATGGATGACGATGTTGAGGTTCCCCTGATTCTAGGTCGACCGTTTCTGAGTACTGCCAAAGCCATCATAGACGTCCACGATGGGAAAATCACTCTGCGGTACGAGGATGAAACGATTGAATTCGACATGCAGAAAATGATGAAGAAAAGCTCTAACTTTTCTCCTCATGCTAAGACAGTGGGATTAACAGATGATGAGGAGGAGGAAAGCGAATTTGCTACAGATGAGGACATGTATTCCCCATCTTCCATCCTGAAAGCTGAAACTGAACCGCTAGAGCAAGTATTATTTACTTCTCTAGAAGAAAAGGTGGAGGATCCGGAAGTTAACGCCATGCTGGCGTACGTAGAAAAAGGAAAAGCAGGCTATCAAGCCTACCGGCCACCAATCGAAATACTTGACAGAAAACCTCAAAAATCAATTCCGTCAATAGAACAACCACCAGAGCTCGAGCTTAAAGAGCTACCTTCTAAACTCAAGTATGCTTCTTAGCTGAAGATGACCATTTACCTCATTATTTCCTCTTCTCTGAATTCCGGGGAGGAAACGAGGTTACTTGAGATTTTAAAGAAGCACAAGACAGCAATCGGGTGGACTATTGCTGATATCAAAGGAATTGATCCCTCCTATTGCACGCACCACATCTATATGGAGGAAAACTACAAGCCTATCAGGCAACCTCAACGTCGGCTAAACCCTAACCTCAAGGAGGTGGTTAAAAAGGAGGTTCTGAAACTCCTTGACGCGAACATCATTTATCCAATTTCTGACAGTCCATGGGTCAGTCCTGTACAAGTTGTCCCGAAGAAGGGGGGCATCGAAGCTGTTATAAATGATAAGGGAGAGGCTATCCCTCAAAGAAAGATCACAGGTTGGCGCATGTGTATCGACTATCGGCGCTTAAACTTGGCAACCAGGAAGGATCATTTCCCTCTCCCCTTTATCGATCAGATGTTGGAGCGACTAGCAGGGCAAGAGTACTACTGTTTTTTAGATGGGTTCTCAGGGTATTTCCAAATACCAATCGCACCAGAGGACCAGGACAAGACAACCTTCACTTGTCCATACGGTACCTTTGCATACAGACGAATGCCTTTCGGCCTATGTAATGCCCCTGCTACCTTCCAGAGATGTATGCAAGCAATATTCGCTGATTTCATCGAACAGAGCATAGAAGTCTTTATGGATGACTTCTCGGTCTATGGCTCTAGTTTCGACAAATGCTTGGCACAACTTGATTTGATCCTAGACGGTGTGAGGATACAAATCTCGTTTTAAACTGGGAGAAATGTCATTTTATGGTCAAGGACGGGATTGTCCTTGGACATAAAATATCAGCTAAAGGAATAGAGGTGGATAAGCCAAGGTAGAGGTTATCGAGAAATTACCAGCACCAACTACTGTTAGACATACGAGCGTTTCTTGGGCATGCAGGATTCTATCGGCGGTTTATACAAGACTTCTCAAAAATCAGCAAACCATTGACCGACCTGCTACAGAAAGATGCCCCGTTTCATTTTGATGAAAGGTGTTCAGCTGCTTTCAAAACTATAACACAAAAATTGGTATCAGCACCTGTTGTCATACCACCTGACTGGTCTCTTCCGTTTGAGATCATGTGTGATGCAAGTGACTACGCCGTAGGGGCAGCTCTATGCCAGAAAAAAGAGAAAATTTTGAGAGTGATTGCTTATGCCAGCAGGACACTAAAGACGCCCAGAAAAACTATACGACCACCGAAAAAGAACTTCTGGCTATAGTTTTCTCCTTGATAAGTTCAGATCGTACTTGTGGGGAAGCAAAGTCATCGTGCACACAGACCACTCCGCTCTCAAATACTTATTTACAAAACAAGCCAAGCCTCGCTTGTTGCGCTGGATTCTTCTACTTCAAGAGTTTGACATCGAAGTCAAAGATAAGAGCGGAAAATTGAATGTCGTCGCTGACCATCTCTCCAGATTGGTAACTCCTACGGATAGTGTGCCTATCAACGAATTCTTCCCCGATGAGACTGTCTTTTCAATCACCAAGGTACAGGAGCCATGGTATGCGGACCTGGCCAATTATTTAGTCTCTGGAACAGTACCCTATGATCTATCTTACTCCAGAAGAAGAAATTTCTTTCTGATTCAAGGCATTATTTCTGGGAGGATCCGTATTTGTTCCGAGTTTGTGCTGATGGGTTGATTCGCCGATGTCTCCCGGAAGATGAGGTTTCAAGCGTCATACATTTTTGTCACTCACGGGAAGCCGGAGGTCACCATGGACCCACAAGGACCGCTGCTAAGATCCTGGCCTCAGGATTTTATTGGCCGACCCTTCACAAAGATGTTTACCAATTCTGCAAACAATGTGATAATTGTCAAAGAATGGGTAACACATCTAGGAGACATGAAATGCCACAACAGGAATACTAGAAGTGGAACTCTTTGATTGTTGGGGCATTGATTTTATGGGACCGTTCCCTTCCTCGCAGGGCCACCAATATGTTTTAGTGGCAGTGGATTACGTGTCGAAATGGGTAGAAGCCATACCCTGTCATCATGCTGATGCAAAGACAGTAACCAGGTTCCTTAAGAAGCACATCTTTACCCGTTTTGGCGTGCCTAGAATTATTATCAGTGACGGAGGATCTCACTTCTGCAACCGTTCATTTGAAGCGCTTATGGGTAAGTACGGGGTACGTCACAAGGTAGCTTTACCTTATCACCCCCAGACAAACGGCCAAGCAGAAGTTTCGAACCGTGAGTTAAAATGGATTCTCCAGAAGACGGTTAACTCATCACGAAAGGATTGGGCACTTAAACTGGATGATGCGCTTTGGGCTTACCGCACTGCATTCAAGACTCCCATCAGGATGTCTCCTTTTAAGCTTGTCTATGGGAAAGCATGCCACCTGCCTGTAGAGCTGGAGCATAAGGCATATTGGGCAATCAAGGCCTTAAACTTTGACGTGACTTCTAGGAGAGAAAAGGAAATTCCAACTTTCCGAGTTAGAAGAACTGAGAGATCAGGCTTACCAGAATGCTAAGATTTATAAGGAGCGCACCAAGAAGTTCCATGACCGGATGATCCTCAAGAGGGACTTCGAAATTGGTGATTGGGTTCTCCTATATAACTCAAGATTAAGGATCTTCCCTGGGAAACTCAAGTCTCATTGGGCCGGCCCTTTTCAGATTGTTAGTGTGACCCCGTACGGTGCCTTTGAACTCCAGAACAAACAAGGCGAAACTTTCAAGGTCAACGGGGCACGTCTTAAAAGGTATAATTCTCATTCTGATATTTCAACTGACCTATCTACAATTTATCTTGTCCAAGAACAGCAGGACAACTCGCCCTCAAACTCTTCTCCAAACTAAAGCTTGGTCAAATACGTCTAGCTAGAGACGTTAAACCCGGGCAGCTTGGTGGGAGGCAACCCACTATCTATCTTTTGTCTTTCCTTTAATTTAATGTTGTTTTCTTTTTTGTACTATATTTCCCTTTTATTTGTTATAATAAAATGCAGGTTTCACTTGAGTTCTTCTCGCTGTGTAGAATACTCTTTACAGGTTCAAATCAGGACATTCCACAGTTGCACTCAAGTGTGGGGGAGCTCTACACGCTCTACGAAATCTGGGGAGTACACTCTTTCCTTTATTAATTGCATGCCCTATTAATTTAATTCTATCTACGCAATGAGGGCATTGCTTGAGCTTAAGTGTGGGGGAAGAGCCTTTTCAGGGCATTTTGTGCTTAAAATGTTTAAATCTCTCCGCTTATCTTGCATTTGTTCAAAAATTAAAATTATGTACCCTGCTAATGTAGGTTGTTCTCTTTAAAAACAAATACTATTATGAATTGTGGGATAAATGGTACAAATTAAAAATTTTCATTTGATTACTTTTGAGGAGCATTTTTCTTATGCGGTGTGACCCAATATTCTGCAAATGGTTGGATTTTATTGCTCAGGGTTTCTTTCTGTCTTCTCTCTTAGGGATTGCTAAGGGGTGCTTCTCTGTTAAAAAAGAAAGAAGAATACAAAAAAAATAAGGGACTTGCGAGACACCATTGGTAACCAACAAAGAGAGTTGAGTGTTCTTGAATACAAGGCGTTATGCCTACATTTTCTCATCCCTTATGCAAAAGTGAAGCAAATGCATAAATCTTTTCTTCCTTTTGTTTTCTCCTCAATGCCCATTCTTGAGAGAAGTTGGCCATGGTAAAAGTTCTCGGAGTCACCTAAACAAAAGAAACATTGAAGTACCTTAGATCATACCCCGAAACTCTATATTTTGTTTTTACCCTGAGCACACCTATGCCACCAGCAGATAATTTTTCACACTCCTCAATAAGTTAAAAAATCATGAACTGTTCACCTCTTTATCCTACCCTTCATAATAATATTTGTTAGTATTGAGCATTCCCCTTACTTGGTACATGGTTTTGCTTGAGGACAAGCAAAAAGATAAGTGTGGGGGTGTGATAAGTGTCCAAATGAGCATGTTTATAGGTGTATTTCATATATAATTAGCACTTTTCTTGCTCATTTCTCCACTTCGGTTTGTTTTCCTCTAGTTTATGTTTTATTGTTTATCTCACAAATTTATTAGTTTAACATGAGGAAAACCAAGCTGGGAGTGAAGTAGACGAAGACGAACGTATAGACGCAAACGGCTCAGAAAACCGAGTCCAAACGAAGAATCTAGAGCCGGTCAAAGTTTGAAGAAAATAAGTCACGACCATATACATGCAACCGCATGCATTTAGGCGGACTCAGATGCGGACCAACATAAGGCAACCGCCTGAAATGGGGCGGACACACGGACAAGAGACAAGCAACCGCCTGAAATGGGGCGGACGTGAGGACTCAGGCGCGGACACACTTGCAACCGCCTAGCTAGAGGCGGACGTGAGGCGGACGTGACTAAGAATCAATCGCGCGCCAGTTTTCTTCTTCGCCCGTCGTCTGCAACTTCGCTTCTGCCATATCCATCTACTCCGCACCGCCTACCTTAATTTCCTCACGCGTTTCAGCTCTGTCCCCTGCAATAAATGAGTAGTCAATCTGCAATCAATCCCTCCAGATTACCTCTTCCCTTCCTCTATATAAACTGAGCTCCTGCAACCTTAAACAGCGCGTACGGAGAAAACCAGAAAATCAACCATCGCTCACCTCATTCATTCTCTTCCATAATTCTGTCCCGTACACCACACCATTCAGTCCCCAGAACTCAAACACTCCAGTTCACTCATTCCACATACAATAACCTACGTACATTTCACTCCTCTTCTCTTCATTTCTCCATTCACCATCCACACCTCCGTACTAATATTACGTCCAACCTCTGTCTGACTTATTACCAGTTAATATGTCAGGCTAAGGAGGATTTACTCCGGGAAGGTTTTAATTATGGTTGTTTAATTATGTAATCAATATTTCTACGGTTAAAATAAATACAGTTTGTTACGTTAAAGTTTATCTCTCGCCATTTTAATAAATTACATGAATTTATTAAAATGCTTTACAAAGTCTATTTTGATCAGACCGGTGATAAATAGACAGGTTAATTAAGCCGTAAATCTGGAGAAAGCTTATTATGATTTAATAGGTTAGTATTTTCAGATGCAATTATAATTCCTCGAATTTAACGTCCGTTTACATAAGTATTGCTCGAACCTTGATTAGACCGAGCATTTTCTGGTAAACGAGTTCTTATGAGTCTATGACTTAGTCCTTAAGATAATAACAGGAATTTTTGCCAAACTATCATATTTAACCGGTAGGGATAGCATAATTAATCAGTTTATATAAACCTGAACCCGGAGTTCCTTTAATTCATCTGCACTCAGTTATCTTTTCTGCTATTTAATTTCTCTAAAACAAGTCAATTAACTTCCCCCCTTTTGTGACAAGCTTAGGAACTATTTTATCTCGCTATAAGTCCCACGGTTTGACCCCGGCCGCTTCTGTTTACTATACTACTGACCGGGTGGGTTTTATTTGCAGCGACGGATATTTTGAGTTTTAATTTCTTTTCTTTTATTAATTACACCAGTTCTAACAACTCACGATATAACCATTCTGCAGTTCCACCTCCCACCTCAATTCACAAAATCAAGTAGTCAAACATTATTTAATAATCTATCTTTTTAATCTTTCTAATCATAATCATCAAGACATGAATTTTTCAATTTCTAGAATTCCTTTACTCACTTACTAATCATGTAACACCCCTAATCCTAAACCTGTAATAACGTCGCAAGTCGTAGCATAATAAATAACGTTCGCAGCGGAAAATAAAACTATCTATCCTTGGTGTTACACGTCGTTACTCACCCTCGTGAGTAACAAGGCATCCTTACTCCGTCCAACAACTTCAACTCCTCACGCTGTGATGAACAAGATACTGAGCACCCTTAATATTACAAACCAAATCCAAACTAAATGAGCAAGTAACTGAGTACAACATACTCCAAAATACAGTACATAATAAAACTACAAAGTGTTTATTAAAACACATCAGCTACCCTGTTTCCCCGCACTCCGGCTTGTGTCTTCAATCAATAACCTGAAATGTTTTGCCCATTGAAGGGCTCAGCAATCGAAATGCTGGTATGCTAATGAAATACCCCTGACATTTAAATGATTAAATAATGATAAATAAGTATTATTTAGGGGATTATTAAATCCTAAGAAAGTATATAAACACTTGGGCATTAAAACGCACCTAAACTCCTAAAGGTCAAAAACGTGCGTTAAAGCCGAACCTTAAGCTAAACAAGTTATATAAGCTATAAAACTCCTATGAAGTTAAACAAGGATCATTTTATGACCTTTAAAACACAAGTCCTCAGTTAGAATTGAGTGAAAATATAATATTCCTGGGAGTTCCCTTAAGGCCTGAAAGTCCCAGAAATACCTTATAAAATAAAGTATAGCATTACACTTCATTCCAAAAGCATAAAAACACTTTACTAAACATATATGATGAAGTACTCATGATAAATTCCCAGTTAAATATAAAGTGCTCGGAAGTTCCCGATGGGGGCCCCATAAAGGCCTAGGAATGCCCTAGAGGAGTGCCGAGGTGGCACGAACTCCTATATAATTAATTCTTAGAGTCCCTAACACCAATATTCAACATTCTAAAGAGAGTAATCGAGCTACTTTTTCAAAAATAAGCAAAGTGCTCGGGGGAGATTCTTAACGCTCCTTTTTGCCCCGAAAGTATCCCGGTGGCCCAAAAATTGAGTTACGAGTTTATATAACCCCATATAACTCAATGTAACACCTTAAAATATTATTATTGACTATAAAAAATGTAAATAAACACTTGGAACTCATAGCGACTAATTAGTTTCCAGAAAATCCTTAAAGCACAAAAACGCACCTTCGGGTGTCACAAAAATGCGTTTTACGCAATTGCCTTGAAGTTTTTGAGGAGCCATGAGTTGATAATCTTAAAAGGGGATAAATGAACATCTAAATCAATTAATTCCAGTACTAAATTCATAGTACAAATGGGGGCGATTTTTGGGACAAAAGGTACCTAAAATCAGCATTTTTACCTTAAAACTTTCATCTTCTACCATCATATAAATGTACCAAATAAATGCTGGAACCTATTACACATATTAGTATGGTCTTAGTACAATATAGTGTAACAAAAATCAAATTAAAAATCAGCCCCATTTGACCTCCACATCAGGCGCCATTTAGGGTGTCAATTGGCTTGGTTTTAACAAAAAATATGTCTTATGGTAAGATGACTCATCCTATCATGTATTATATGTTAATGTATCAAACATGGCAGTCAATTAAGGCTCATACACCGTATGACCTGCAAGAGAACAACAAGGAAATAGATTAAGAAAAGAAATGAAAAGCAATGCAATTAATTATAACTAAAGCTAGATGTAACTTTTGTACAAATACAATTATCAAACAAATTATTCCATCCACTAGCTTGTGGCTGCCGAGAGCATGCCAAGAAAGGAGGGTCTAATTGTTGTTAATTAATCAATGGGAGACAAGTACCTAATTAAGAACATGCCTATGTTCAACTGGCAAAAAAATTAAATACCTCCTACAACCTATGAGCCGTAAGTCTACAAGGGATTAGGAGCTTCCTTCATACTCCATGGCCGATCACCTGCAAAGATAAGACAAGGTTAACAACAATAATTAACTTATTAAATGCTAAAGAATTGCATATACCTATCATTGCTCATTGTCTTCTTGCATCAAGTTGGCAAACAAGCCTTCTCTCCCTTGTCAATCCAGACGAAAACAACCACTAATTGAGGGCATTTATTGAGCCAATAATCAAAGAAATAAACTAAGGAAAAGAATACTTAAAATGACATTATTTTGTCAAAAGAAATTCCTCTCATTCCAATCTTCTTAGTCCATACATGAGCACCCTTCTCATTTGCTTCACTCAGCCGATGGTAAGGCTCTCTTCTCCTCTCTTTTCCTTCTTCATTTGATAGTTAATTCCTTAGAGCTTCTAAGCTCCATTAATGGTGTTTTAAGTTCTAATATCAATTCTATGTAAATTCCTAGTTAAATCTCCTAAGTCTTGAAGCAAGAAATCATCCTAGTAACTCCTACAAGATTTCGCCAAGCATTAGTATTCCAAGGAGGTTCCTAGATTCATCAACAACACAAGGAACAACAAGATCAAGTTAAGGTATATTTTCATGTTGAAAATCCTAGTAAATTCTTTAAGGTCATTTCCGAAAATTTATAACTTCTAAACCTATATTCTCTTCATTATTTCATGAAAGAAGTTTAGATCTACAACCATCTCAAGGACTACCGAAAATTCCTTGAAAAAATCCTAATGTAAACTCTTGTAAAACTACTCCAAATCTTATTTATGAATCTTTGTTAAAAGTCTAACAAATGGATCTCCTAAATATATTCAAAGAGGCCGAATTCTCTTCATTAAAATAGCATTTGAAGAGCTTGGAGTTCAAGGAGAAATCGAGTACAAGAATTGTCTTGATTTAAGGAGTAAGTTTATATAATTAAGGTTTATTAGGTTTAAGCTTGATTTAAGCTTCAAACTTTGATATAAAAATTATGTATAAAGCCTAGATAAATTAGGGCCGAAAATCATAGGTTATAATACCAAGAAAATAGTATATAACATATAAGGTAAGATTATTACCTTAAGGTATAAAATTTGGTCACAAAAATTAAATATGATGCATATAAGTACAAGCCAAATTACTAAGGATTAATTGTTCTATTTTGAGTTTATAATCATTTAAGTCATTAGCATAATTTTAGAAGTGTTATATGACTTATATACATTTATATATATTTATTATAAAGTTTAAAACAAGTTTTAAAACCTTATGGTAAAAGAATATTAAAACCGAGAAGTAAATGTATTATTTGGTGATATTTGAAGTGTATAAGTATATTAGCTTTATTATTAATTTTGGAGTATTAAAAATAGCTACAAGTATTTAAATGGCTAGTTTAATATGTTATGTGGCTAAAATAGAAATTTTGAAAAGATAGGTGTGCTAATAATAATTACCGAGAGCAAAAGGGTTAATTTGGTATATTTATGATATAATATAAGGTAGGAATTAATATTATGAATTTTGGTGAATTTAAATAAGTGTTTAAGTGTTAAAATAACATTTACAAAGTTTTGGGGCTATTTGGTAAAATATGGAAGGTTTGGGTTAAAACCAAAACTTATACGATTTTGTGGGTATATTAAAGTATTAATTATAAAATTAAGTCATGGTCAAAGTGTTGACCAAAAACTTTGGGTTAAAATGATTTATGACATGAAATGCTAAGTTTATAAAAGTTATGGGGTGAATATGTAATTTAAAGAAATTAATATATAAAACCGAATTGGACAAGGGGTGGAAATGTAATTTATAAAAGTATATGGGCCATTTCAGTTATTTAAGAAAATTAAATATTAAAACTATAGTTTATAAGTTAATATGTAACTTATATAAAGTTTTGAGGTTAAATTGTGAATATAAGGGAATTACATGTTATGACCGAAAATAAATGAAATACCCCAAACCTAAGTATGCTAAGTAAATATCAAATTATGATGTAGTAAGGCTAGAATATGCCTTAGAAAGATTGGTAGACAATTTAAACCAAGGAAAACACAAGAAAGTGCCTTAAGGGCAATTTGGGCAAAAACGTGCTCTAAGCTTGGAGTGACTTTGATTAGCACCCAAATACCATTATAAGACTTTAGTAATATGCTAAAGGACATATTAAATCAATTAGCAAAGAAAACCAAGCTAAAAAACAAGCTTAAACACAAAATGTGCTTTAAGACTCCTTAAAGCACCTTTTTGAGAAATTGTCTTAGAATTGAGTTTTGAGTGGCTAAATGTCCATCATTACTCTTTAATCAACATGTGTACTAATAGTATCACATTAGGAAGCCTAATCAATGGGAAATCAAAAATTTCAGAAATATGTGCACTGATTTGTGAATAGTGCCAAATAGTGACTAGTTTAAGTTTTAATCAACATAAGTCAATTAGTTGGTCAACCAAGACCATAAATATCTTGGTTATAATGAGGGGGCCGGTTTTCTAAGGATGAGTCACCATAGACTACATCAAATAAGGAAGAAAGAAGAGATAAGTAAAAGGAGTTACTATTTGCTTTTATAAAGCAAATATCTTATATTAGCCTACTTTTCTTCTTCTCTCTCTTCATTTCCCTTCTTCCCACGGTTCTTCTTCCATTCTCTTGCTCCAAAACCGAGAGAGCTCCATCCAGGGTGCTCCACCTTCAAATGCTCACCAAGTGTTCATCTTTGCTCCAAATCAAAAACTAAGTATAGATTTCTCTTAGTTAGGCCAAGACCTATCTTTCTATCTTTTCAAATCTTTCAAAGCTCAAGTTCGGTGTCATGAAAAAAACTCCATTGATGGAGGAAAATCAAGTTTGAAGAGCTCATTAGCTTCTCCATTCTCTTAAGGTAAAGAAAATGTAAGAAAAAACCATGTTCCATCATTCCTTCACATGGCCGAAAATTACTACTCATGGGGCCTTGTTTTTATGCCTTGTTCTAGCTTGATTTATTCACCAAGGACTAGTGGAGGTCCTATTTCATTCAATGCCAAGTTACTTGAGACTTCAAAGGTAATCATCCACTTTTATGCCTTAGAACACATTTCTAACCTAGGTTTTCATTCCTTGAGGTTAGGTATTGTTTAGTACTCATGTGAGTCATTGAATATTGGTTAGAACATTGGCAAATGAAGTTTAAGTGGTGGCTGAGATTCATGCAAGAAGATGGTCTAAGGAGGAAGTTAAGATAAGCTTGAGAAAACAAGGTAAAATGCTTACCTAATGGTGGTTTAAGTTTTAAGGAATGAGTTTAGATGAGTACCAATGTGGCTTAGAGCTTACATTATGCAATGGGTATATAACCTAGGTAAAACAATTTGAACAAGCTTATGAACTTGTGACTAAGGAGCCAATGAGAATGAGTTAGTAATATAAGTTTAAGAGGGATTTTAAGAGCATTATAACTACTATGAGATTGATGGGTGTATTTGCAGGTTGGAAGCTTTTATATGTGGGAAATTCAGTGTTTAAGTTTAAGTTATTTAAGGGCCTAAGAGCCATGTCATTTAAGAGCCTTAGTGCTACGCAATTTAAGATTATTGCAATATATTGAGTTTGATGTGATTGAGTTGGTTTGGGTGAGAAGATATGATGGAAAAGAACTTGATGTGTGTGAGATGGTTGAATGAGGAAAACAAAGCATTTGGGCATGATAATATACTAGAGAAGCTATGGTGAAATTTGAGTAGAAAACAAAGTGTTTAAGTGGTAGTGGTGAGTTAATATGCCCTAGGGTTCACTAGGGATCATTAAGAGGAATTTGAGTAGAAATGAGTTAACTAAGTAGTTCTAGAGGTTTAGGGTGACCTAGAGTTGTCTAGGAGGAATTAGAGTTTAGATGGGTGTATTGAACACACCAAAGTCATGGTAAGAGGAATGGTGAGACTTGTGCATGAATTTGAAGGAGAAGGTGTATAATGCTTAAGATGATTTAGATATGAACTAAGAGTAGAACAATGAGAGTTCGGGAAGTTTGTGTAAGAGGTGGTGATGTTAGTAGTGGACTAGTAAGGTTTAGTTTAAATGGTAATGTGTGGACTTGGGTGGTGGAAGTGAAAATTGTAGGAGAATGTTGTAAGTCGTCAAGGAAAATGACTAGAAACGTATAAGAGTGTATGATCATGAGAATGGTGAGTAAGTTGCATAAAAGAGGTGGAAATGTCTAAGGAGGGTGTTACATGGTCAGGGTAAATGAAGAACCATGTCAAGGTGTTAAGGTAATGGAAAGCAATGTATAAGTAAGCTCAAGAGTTTAGGAGTGATGAGTAACAAAGGGAAAGAAAGGAATTGTGCGAGGACATGCAAGATAACCTTGGAAGGTTTAGCAAGCAAAGAGGGGATGCATTAATGCTTAGGGGGAAGTTATATTGATTGGGAAGGAAACACTTTGGATAGTTAGAGTTTTAGACAAAAATTACATGTTGGAAAAATGCGGAAAAAAGTAACAAGTGTTAGAAATTCTTGTAAGGATTGAGAAAATGGTTAAGGAGGTTTTAAAGGATGTTCTAAGGTGAGTTTAAGAGCCTATATAGCATTAAGACATAATGGGACACTTGTGGAAGAGTTGGGCATTTTTGCAAGAAAGGAGATAAGTGTTTAAGGGTGTAGAAGATGAATATTCTGGCCTGTCCGAACTTCCGTCCGGATTTGGAAGCTCGGACATGCCCTGTTGCGATTAAAATTTTTGAGTCTCGACTAGAGTCCGAACTACCGTCCGGACTTAGATGTTCGGACACTTGAAATTCTTCCTTTGATCTTTCCTCGACCTATGTCCGAACTTAGGGAAGTTCGGACACATGTTCGGACACACGTCTGGTTGCACCCTTTTGAGTCTCGACTTGCGTCCGAACTTGGTAAGCTCGGACACAAGTTCGGACGCGGTGCTCTTTTGACCAAAAACTTTGTTTAAGGTTAGGAAATGATATCTAATGGTGGGGATTGATATGTAATGATGTTATAAGGTTGTTTTAGACATGTTTGGTGGGTATCAATGATAATTACGTGGGTGAATAAGTATAAGTTATGAGGAGAAGTGATTCACTTAAGATTAAGTTTGTAAGATTAAGTTGTAAGACTTAAGAAGTGTTAGGTTGGGATCATTAAGGGTTAAGTAAGGTAAGTAAGTTAAGTAAGGTAAGTAAGTTAAGTAAGGTAAGTAAGTTAAGTAAGGTAAGTAAGTTAAGTAAGTTGAATTAAGTTAAGTGATTAACAACCTAAAACTGAATGAATGTTTTAGGACTTGGGAATTTGGACTCCGGAAGAGAGTAAGCAACCGAACAACCAACGGTGAATAGTACAGTTCTTCTTGTGACCTGCTTGCTAACGAGGTGTCCCTCGGCTTGTGTGCTATTTGTTTTTGTGTGCTCACTAAACAAGCTAAAGCATGCAACCGGAATATTATATTTATTGTATTGTTGTGTGATGTTTGAAAACTAACACAACATACCGTGAGAACTTACTAACCAACGTTTATTAAGGAAATGAGTGAGATTGAGGAACGCTCCCTAATATGGGACGATATAAACCGAAAGAGGTTAACCAACAAACACGGTCTTGAGACTACTACTAACTGGAACTTGAGTGAGGAAACCCGGGACCGAACTCCGGTCATGCATGCTAAGGAAAAGGGGATCGGTATCTATAGCTGATCCGTCTTCCACTTAAGGACTTGTCTTCAGACTTGTAGCCTAGGGCCGGTTGCCGGCTCAGCTACGCTGGACTCCCGTCCAGGGTAGGTGGCATTAAGATGGTGCGGTGGGATCACCTAAATCCCAGGTTTGGACTTAGGATACAACCATTCCCCTCTAGGAACGGTTTGTATACTGAGAATAAGTTAAGATTAAGATTAAGGTAAGGTTAAGATAAGTTGCAACCATTCCTCTTTAAAGGATGGTTGATAAGCCACAGACTTATCATATTTTATGCACTAGATTTAGTATTATATTTATCTAAATAAAGTTATATTTATGTTATTTATGCTTATTATGTGTTAAAGTATAATATTTGTACATGACTTATGTTTTTATGAGTTTTCTGTGCAAGGAATGATTTTCTAGGCAAAAGTTCAGTTGAAGCCGGACTCCATGCCGGGTAGTTTCTGCACGGCATAAGTACGGAATAGAAAAGAGACCTTGCCGGACATGATGCCGGGTAGATCCCATCTGGCATAAGTGAAGAGTCACCACGGTTGACCAGACGATTGCCGTTATTGACCGTTGGAGATTTAGCTAGTGCCGGGTGTGATGCCGGGTATCTTCTACCCGGCATATGCACTGTTTCGCACGGAATTGACGGTTTCGACCGTTAGCAGTTGGGCGCATTTATCACGTGTGCCGGCTACTGGTGATTCGGCACGACGCCCGGCAACGACACAATTAATGCCTATAAGTAGGCCGAGGCAGGCTACAATTTGATACACTTCAACACCATATTATACTCCATTCATTACTCCATTTCCGACCACATTCCAAGTGTTGGTGTCCAAGGCGTTTCTACAGATCCATCCACGAGACGAAGAGAAGATCTTGTCAGGGTTGAGGCTATAACCAATCTCCTTCTCCCTTATGTATTTCTTCTTTATTTGAGTGGATGGTGAAGTAGAAATCCTTGTTAATTCTTGGTTAGGGATGAATTCCTTCTTGTAAACACTATGATTATCTCAATATAATTTTCAAGTTTATTAAGAGTAAGGTTCTTATTGAAAGAGAATTGGTTGATCCCCTTTTCTCTTCATGCAAGTTTTACTTGTGGAAGATAAGTCCCAAGTAGAATAGGTTAGACTCTCTTGATGATCTTCCTACTCTCTTCTTATGAATTAAGGGTTAGTGGTAAGAGTGAGAATTAATCCATTTTCCCCCATTTCCTTGTTCATTTCGCGGCATGATATATGCTCAATTTGTTAATAGGGATGAGTTTCTTGTTTTCATTACGGAGCAAGAGAGTGGCAATTACATTTTGAACGTGCCGGGTGTAATGCCGGATCTCCTGTGTCCGGCACATTCAATGTCTTTGAATGTGCCGTGCATCTGGTGCCCGGCAGGATGTCCGGCGCATTCAATTGTTGGTTAATTCGAAGGCTTGTGTTATGTTTCGAGTTCATATTGATACTTGGATGGTTTTAAGCCCTAGATCAAGAATAATTTCCTTGTAAACACCACTTAGTTTAGTTACTTTTAATTAGGGTTAGAAAATATTTCACATTCCCCCCTTTATTATAGAATAGGTTATTACCGGATTAGGACTAGTTTTCTATAAGTCCCTTGGGTTCGATACTCTCGGTCGTAATATATTTACACTATACTCCGACCGGGTTTTATTTTGCTACCCGTAGTAGAGTTGTAGGTTTAGTTATTATTTTATTCTTTTTATGTATATTTTTCCTACAATTTCTTAGTTAGCAAATTGGCGCCGTTGCCGGGGACTTGGAATTAGTCCAAGTCCTAAATTCGGTAAAAAACGCCTTATTCTTTATTCTTTGATTCTTTAATTCTTTAAATTATTTTCGCCTTTAGTTTTGCAGATTTGGATATGCCGTGCATCTTGCCGGAAATCAGTTACCCGGCATACTCGGAGGAAGTCCGATGTCGGATAGGTTTTGCCCGGCATCATGTCCGGCGTGTTCAAATTGTTTTCAAAATTTCGTATATTGTTAAATTTTAACAAATCTGAATGTACTCTTGCTTACTCCCATTCGTTATTTCTCTCTCCTAATAGTCCCTATACTATGATTCTTTAATTTAGATTTTGAGTTTGAACTTGCCGTGTATTATGCTGGATTTACTATACCCGGCTTATCGAAGGAAGTCCTATGCCGGACAGGGTTATCCGGCATGTCACCCGGCATGTTCAAATTCTCTCAGTATTTTTTATCGTAAATAGTAGGGACAGTTAGGAATGATCCTCTACAATCCCTTATTTACTCTTACATTTATTTTTGATTATCCTTTACCTTTCAATGTCTTTTAATTAAGTTATGTTCGATTTTTGGTCACACCGGGCATCATGCCGGTTTGTATACACCCGGCATTAGTGGAGGAAGTCCACTGCCGGGTAAGACGCACCCGGCACGCCGTCCGGCATAACCAAAAATTTATTTCTTCTTGTATTTTCATAAGTCTAATTACGTCATTATATTATTTTTTTTATTAATATTATAATGTTATGTCTTGCTCCTCATATATTTAAAAGGTGAATGCTTCTTCGGTCAACAAGTACTCCTGAAAATTTAGCCAACTTTGATCCGGAGATCGAGAGAACCCTGCTTCAAACTTTAAGGCAACAACAAACCCTACAAGAAGCAGATCCTACACTAATGGCAGCACCTACCGTCCGAAATATAAACCGGCCTTCTAACCAAGGCCAAAAGCCCGCAATCGACCTCCCTCTCCTTCCACAAAACGAATACGATGAATGGCAAAAACTTAAGCCATATCATCAAATACGATGCATAAAGGAATTGGGTATGTTCGATGGTACAAACCCGAACGATGCCTTGCTCCACATCACCAAATTCTTGCAACACACAAACAGCCTAACCTCCACAAATAATGTCCTCCAATATGCCAGGCTTTCCCTCTTCCCCCATAGCCTTACAGGGAATGCCAGCAAGTGGTACCACAGTCTAACCCCCAGTACCATCACCACATGGGAGGACATGGCAACCAAGTTTTATGATAAATTCTTACCACCAAGTCGCACCCTGGAGATGATCGCCGATATTTACAACTTCAGACAACCCACCTTGGAGAACATCTGTGAGACTTGGGACAGATTCAAAGGGTTGCTTCGCACATGTCCACACCACGGCCTCACCAAGGAGCAACTATCTCAGTTGTTTTACAAAGGATTGGTCAATCAAACCAAGACGATGATCTTATCCTCCCTTGGTGCAGATATATTAAAGAAGCCTGGAGATCAATTCCTTAGTGGGGTTGAATCT
Source organism: Limonium bicolor (assembly GCA_023374045.1). NCBI lineage: Eukaryota > Viridiplantae > Streptophyta > Magnoliopsida > Caryophyllales > Plumbaginaceae > Limonium > Limonium bicolor. Next base: position 153,227,373 of record CM041779.1, read on the forward strand.
CTTTGCGAAGAGATTAGGGAATGGGCCACCGGTGGAACAAGGGGCAGTACCACTGGTCTATATCAGGTGGATGAGGGTGACTCCAAATTGGCCAAATTATTGCAAAGTCATGAGCAGTTGTTAGAGAGCAATGCTCAAACGTCCACGAAGGTTAGCGCTCTACAGAAAGTGGTGGAGCAAATAGCGATGAATCAACTTCCTCAACAGGCGAACGTGGTTAGTGCACGACCGCACGCTTCGAGCCCTGACATTCCAGACTTTCAGAATGTTGAGGAAGTCAATTATGTGAGTAACCAAGGGTATCGGCAGCCATGGCAACAGGGGAACCAACCCCCACATAACTTTCAAAGTCAAGCCGGCTACCAGGGAGGTCCAAGGCAATTCAGACCATCCCACCCTGCATCGTCATCAGAGGCTGAAATGGCTGAACTTCGTGACATGATGTCAGCCCTGATGAACAAGACCCAGGATACTCAAAATGAGATCTCGACCATTCGCAAGGAGCACAAATCGTTGCAGTTGCAATTACAGCAACTTCTGATGCAACTAAGACAGCAAGGTCAGCTCCCATCCCAAACGCAAACCAATCCACGGGAGCATGCGAATTCGGTCACCATTCTACCTAGGATCTCCAAGGATGCCAAATAGCCTAAAAGGCTAAGTGTAGGGCGGTTCCTCCTCACGCCTTCACTATCAAACAGGGGAGCCCTTCGTATCATTTAATTTTTTCTCTTTTAATTTTATGTTATTGTTTTTAAATTGCTTTCATTATAGTTGTTTCAAGTTTCTTACAAAAAAAAAGAGTTTTACTTATTCGTTTTCTTTCGAACACTGGGGACAGTGTTGCTGCCAAGTGTAGGGCAGGGACCCCCCTTAAAAAAATAAGTTTTTTATAATATGCATAAGTTTTGCGTTTTATCAATGTTTTACTAAACTTTTTGCATGTTTTTGATTGAGATAAGATTAGGAATGACTAAAAGCTTGTTCTCTCAAGAGGTAAGCTCTCTAATGACTTATAGATTCCTGTTTTTAACTTTTTGATTCTCTTTATTAACATGAGTACATGATCTTTCTCCTAATTCTTTCCTTTATGTACTTATGGGTGTTATTCTTTTCTTTCCAAATTGTGAAAAATCTTTTGGGTGAAAATCTTAAAAAGGGTTTTTGTGCAAAACAAAGAAGAAGAACAAGAAAAAGAGAAAGAAAAAATCTTCTTCCAAAGGAAAAGCATTATATTCCTAGAGGTTGCAAAAGTGCCTCTGAATAAAAGCAAGAAAAGAGAGTTTTTCCTTTTATTTTTCTCCTAAATTCCCCGTTCTTCAATGCAAAAAAATCATGGTTGATTCAGAAACTCTTGCAAAATAGGGCTGATTCATAAAACCATTGATGAGAGTCTTGGCCACATTCAGAAACTCTTGAAAAATAGAGCTGAATGATGGAAACCGGAAAAAGGAGAGATTACAAATCCCTTATGCAAAATAACCCGAAAGTTTTTGATCGATTTTGAAATTGTTCATTTTATACCCATTAGTATGTTTTTGGTGGAATAAGGATGATTAAGTGATACTTATGAATTAGAGTCATATGGTTAGGAATATTTATCTAATTGTCATTCTAAAGTTTATCTGTTTTGTGCATAAGTATTTATTCCTTTCTAATCTTTTTTTGCTCGAGGACTAGCAAAAGGTAAGTGTAGGGCCTTGATAAGCCGCAGACTTATCATATTTTATGCACTAGATTTAGTATTAAGGGTGGTTTGTATTAATAAGACTAAGATGAGCTACATCCACTCCTTATTAAAGGATGGTTGTTTCTAAGGTTAAGATAAGATTAAGATTGAGGTGAGATAAGGATGGACTAAGTTTAAGAGGAAATACAACCTAAGGAGTTAAATAACTAACTCTCTAATTAAGGGAACGCATTTAAGTCGTTCATTGTGTGTGAACTTTGATTGTTCATTGTTGGTTTGTTGTTTACTGCACTTTCTATTATGTTGTGCATCTAATCAACCTCCATGCTATCGACAATTAGTCGTCGTAGCCACGTTAGCTTGGGGGCCATGAGAGGATCGTACCAGCATTCGTGCTGACCCCCTTTGGGGGCTGTTTTTACTACACATGTGTACATTAGGAGGCGGCCGTTGCGAGAGTAATAAGGGGTATAAGTGTTAAGGGTTAAGTGTGGCCTACGAGTTGTGCATGTACACTCGTATGGCAATTGAGTTAGTAAGATGTATAGGATGTGAGAGGTTTGTAAGAAGAATATGTATTTGGTTACGGTTGTTATGTACTAATGTTCGGTATATTCTGTAGTCAGACTGTGGCAAGGTCCTGGAGTGTAAAGAATTCCGCTGTGTTATGTATATATATATGCTGTTAAGTTGCGAGACCACGTTTGGATTGAGTTGGGGTGTTACAAAAAGTGGTATCAGAGCGTAGTTACGCTCTGAAGACAAGAATTACCAAACTTAGGAGAATGTTGATGTTGAGATTGAGTTATGGGTTAAGGGTTGAGAGATAGAGTGAGAGGTGCGTTAGTCAGGACTTCCCGGTGTTTACCGGATATCCATAGTACCTAGACCCGCCCTCCACATCCCTAACCCTGAATATGTGGAACAAACGCCAGAGAGAAGAAAGCCTTCTCTTACTCGGGGAAACCCGACCTGGCAGTTAGCTAACAATAAGCAGTACGAGAAACATCTTGTTGCACAACAGTTATGGAGAACTTGGAGGTTTTCAATGGAGCGCAACAGAGAAACAGGCGCTACCTATGGAATACTATCAGTAAGGGAACGGAAATTACCGGCAACATGGGTCGACATGCTACACCAGTCGAAATAACCCCAAATACCACTGGTAAGGAAAGCACTACAGTGCATGGATAAGGAAATGATAAGAGACATGAGCACCGGACATGTCCGAAGAGCATAACAGTAGGATAATACAAAGCATGAGATTGAGATTACTGGAAGTCAAGTTAGAAACGGGAACTCCAAACCCCATACAATTAGGAAGGTTACAAAACCTGGCCAACATAATGCGGATGACGATAGGAACTCATACAAGTTGTATACCGGAATAGACCTACAATGTAGTGCCTAAAGGAAAACCGTTGCTTAGTACACAACAAAACGGTGGAACAGGACGAGGATTAAGACAAAGAAAATATTAGGGTTCCCCTCAGAAGAGGAACCCCTGATAATGACAGTACTGTCAAACAACAAGAAACTGCCGGATGGTCAGTTGTCCAAAATAAGAGATTATTAAGAGTCCCTAGACACTACCATTACTGGGAATTAGAAGGAAGTTACTTCCAATGTACCTTGCACCAATAACCCATCCTGCATGGTGCACTTGCCATAGCAAGTGCACCATGGTTAAGCTACAACGGAAGCCTCACGGCAAGATAAGAGAACGCTACAGTTGTAACAAATATTAATACCGATTGTAAAATCCATGAGAAACAAAAAAGACTTTGGAAAGGCCCGATGGCCTGACCATGATGAGATGAGGTGACACACCAGTCAGCCGGGAGCGGAACTTGGACAAAGTATTAAACCATGTAAAACCCACTACAACAACAACCGACAGTACGGTAAGAACACAATCCCGAACTCCAAGGGGAAAACCTAAGAGATCGCTCGGTAATGCGAGCAAAACACTATGTAAGCAATAACATACAAGGGATGTATTATAAGATACTATTGAGACTGTTGAAGCAACGACTTACAACGAAAACGGGATAAGACTGCCAGAGTGACCACTAAGAGTACCAATAACAACATTCTTCAATGAAGATGTTGGAAAACCCAGAAAATAAGAGTAAAAGAAATGAACATAAGCTATAACCCACTAAGGACTCAAGATGTACCACCCTGGGAAAGGAAAGCTCAGAGGACTACCCTCACAGAGCGGGCATAGTCGAGCCAAACAACTGATGAATGATAGTTAATACTGTTTGTTTAACTCATTAACGCCCAAGTATGATTGATCATCAACGGGTGGCATAGTCAACGGAAGTTGAACGAAGCGTTGAGGTGAAGTATAAGATGACAGGATGATATCCAACTTGGACACCGTAAGGCAAAAGCCTAATACCAACTTATCCTTATTTGCAAAAAAAAAACATAAGTCTAATAAAACGACAGTATTGTCAAAGACACTAAGTAACCCCGGACCACCTGAATAAACTTCCATAGCGGGAAGCAGGACGCAGCAACTTGCCATGAAACCCGATACTACATTCAATATGTAACCTAACGGTGGATAGTGTTCAAGGACCAGAACCTATAAGGATGACCTACAGATGAATAAGAGTACAAATAATGAACTGAGGCATTAAGCATTAAGAGCCTACGAGCCAAGGATGTTAACCACATCAGAGCCCGAGGTGCAGTAAGTTGTAAGAGAGCTTGTTTAAGCCACGAAGGAACTACAATTCGTAGATATGAACGGTTACCCAACCTATGACTTAGATTGGGAAGAATGTTACCAGGAAAGGGTACCAACGAGAATATTGAGATAATGCTAAGGACAGGGGCGGAGAACGAACCATGCCTTTAGGGTGGGGATACCTCTCCTTGTTGTGAGGCCATGAGTGGGAATGAACCCCTCAAAAGGGCTTTCACTTATTAGAGATGCAATACGCTTTTGTTAGAGAATGGAAACTGTAAACTTGAGATTACTTTAGAACATATTAGATACACTTGAGTAATAAGGAAGGTTGCAGAGATAGACCCCATATCCAACACCCAGGATGTAAGAATTAGTAATTGTCAGAGATAGACATTGTGAGTGCACATTATGGCACGTCAAGTGACCAATGCTCAGAAGAGCTTGTGACTCAGCGGATGACTTCTTCAGGAACCAGTTAAATTACATGGTAGATAACATCACTAAGGATGAAAGAAAGCGAGAGAAATTAACCTACTTACAAATCTGAGATTGGAGCAGAACACCTTCGTATTAGGAGTCAACTATTTTACAGCAGGGTATGACAACCGCCATACACCGGAATGAGAGAACTCCCAGTGTGTTTACACCAAGAAGGGACTGAGTATGAGGTAAGACATTAGAATAAGTGAGTAAGAGGTTGCACCATCAATGGGCAACATGGTAAAGGCCAACTACCACGGTAGTAGTGGTCGTGAGTACAGTATTTATATGAGGGGATTAAGTCATGGTGCGCGGTAAAGCGACCGTTATGTAAGAGCCGTCAAATATTGACACTGAGGCAATTAGATTTATGAATTAAGACCACCATAAGTAAGAAAATAAGATGGTAGACGAACTGTACATTGATGCCAGTAGTCTGGACCTGGTTTGGTAAGATTACACAGGAAGCACACAACCCATTCCTTAAGGAACTGGAAGTGCATTCCTAATAGAATGAATATGAGAAAGAAGATAAGAGGCTCTATGGAAAGAGACCTAAGCTACTAAGAAATAGAATCAATACAGAATACGGAAAGGAGCTGGAGCATACCATACCCAAGAACACAGTAAATGGACTTCCCTTGATTGACTTCAAGAAGAACAATAAATGTTATTATGGAACGATGAAAGAGGAGATTGACAACAGAATACTTCATAATTAGCAGTAGCTAAACGTGTGACGGACACTATGAGTTTACTAAAACGAGACGTGGGATGACTGCACCCCACAGGGGCTTGCAGGCCTGACACGCTCATTTATGAGTTAGTCGGGTAAGTAGTAATGTACCAGTAAGGTACCCCATGCATGTAGACGAGTGGTGTAAGGAACACGGGAAGTAGTCGACTCCGTACCACGGACAACGACGCAAGATCAAACGAGAGCAGCTACTACCATAAACAGTCAAAGAGAAGAATTCAGATTGAACCAACAACACAAAGGAATCAGAAAACAAATAATTAAGGACTATGAAGTGCGAAGAGCACGGATTGTTAAGCACAGACATTGGACATGTCTTAAAGTGTTAAGGATAAGACTGTAAAGCGCATTAAGCACTAAACAGTAGTTTCAGATTAAGAATCATCCTCAGACCAAAGGTCAAATGGAAAGAACAATTTAGACATTCGAGGAACCATTAAGAATACAAACATTAGATCTCCAGGGAGGTTGGATAGACGAGCTATAACTCATCAAGGCCATATATATAGAAAGATAACACGTGACCATTGAGAGACCTTTAGTGCTAAACCATAAGCACGCAAGAGAAAGATATCTGATATTATAAAAAGGATAAGAGAGGCAAATAAGCCTAAAACTATCAGAGTCGTGCAGCGGAAGCTAGCAGATCACACTAAGTTAAGGAAATGGTATGAGTACCGTTAAGAATCCTCGATACAGAGACTAAGTCATTTCTGATCGAATTATAAGTAAGATAGATGACATGGAAGCTAGAATGCTTGGTTAGAATTAGACATCTTGAACTTATGTTCAAGGATGATATAATGTTGATTACGTGGGCGTAATCCATTTTAAGGGGGGTAGAGCGAAAACCGCTTAGCGTATGTTTGTGTACTGAGTACATAAACTACGGTGTGCATAGCACTAAATAATTTGAGAATATGTTTTGCATAAACATTTTGAGATAAAATCATGGTTATTGCACACAGAAGATGTGAATACCATACATATTAAGTACCTATCTTGTTAACTCCGGTGTGAGTACAAGCTAAGAGAATTAAGGAGGAGGTTTAAGGAGATTTAAGAAATAAGAATATATGAGGTATGAGTCGATATGAGACTATGTGTGAGATAAGAATAAGATAACACAATGGGATACGGTTCGATATGATTATGAGTTAGGAAATAGTAATGCTATGAGATATAAGATGGTGAGAATTGGTATGAGACAGTTATGGAACTTATTAGGAATTTAAGTTTTGAGGAAATTACTAAGAGTTGAATCGGGAATGTTCGATGGACTGAGTCCACACTTTGGAGATGTATTGATTATGATTAGAAGAACTAAGAAGATAGAAAATTGGACATGAGTGAATTATTTGATGTTTGAAAATGACGTGGGAGGTGGAACTTGATTTTCTAGGGATCAAGGGAAACCGAACACAAATTGGAGTGGAAGGATAGTTCGACACTGATGCTGATCACATCAAGGTTGGATGATTCCTGGAACTCCCTACCAGTGGTCACAATTAAATCACACTATGGATAGAGGCCTTAGGATAAAATGAAATTGGAGTTGATTGTATTTTTAATTAGAGGAATTATTCCTCACATGACCTTGTAAAAAGGATTACCTTTTTACTGAGTCTCGCCCATGAAGTCGAGGACGCACGAGCCTTTGTCGTCGGACCGGTGACATGGGGAGAGCAGAGTGTTTTGTATTCTGGCCCATGGTGACGAGGACGAATGAGCCATTGTCTACTGACCGGTGACATGGGAGAATACGTTGGAAATTATGTAAATGTTTTAATCATCAAAAGAAACAAAAAGAATTTTGAGTGCTATACATGCTTAAGCATGTTGTGTGATATTTAAGTATAAGAATATGGCGGATCTAATGATCCAATGAGATTAAGTATACATAATCATGATCTATGACCTAAGGAATGAGGTAAGACATGTATTCTAATAAGATAAGATGCATGAGAACTTTGGGGACAAAGTTCTTTTAAGGGGGGTAGATTGAAATACCCCTAACCTAAGTATGCTAAGTAAACATCAAATTATGATGTAGTAAGGCAAGAATATGCCTTAGAAAGATTGGTAGACAATTTAAACCAAGGAAAAACAAGAAAGTGCCTTAAGGGCAATTTGGGCAAAAACGTGCTCTAAGCTTGGAGTGACTTTGATTAGCACCCCAATACCATTATAAGACTTTAGTAATATGCTAATGGACATTTTAAATCAATTAGCAAAGAAAACCAAGCTAAAAACAAGCTTAAAAACAAAATGTGCTTTAAGACTCCTTAAAGCACCTTTTTGAGAAATTGTCTTAGAATTGAGTTTTGAGTGGCTAAATGTCCATCATTACTCTTTAATAAACATGTGTACTAATTAGTATCACATTAGGAAGCCTAAATAAATGGGAAATCAAAAATTTCAGAAATATGTGCACTGATTTGTGAATAGTGCCAAATAGTGACTAGTTTAAGTTTTAATCAACTAAGTCAATTAGTTGGTCAACCAAGACCATAAATATCTTGGTTATAATGAGGGGGCTGGTTTTCTAAGGATGAGTCACCATAGACTACATCAAATAAGGAAGAAAAGAAGAGATAAGTAAAAAGAGTTACTATTTGCTTTTATAAAGCAAATATCTTATATTAGCCTACTTTTCTTCTTCTCTCTCTCTTCATTTCCCTTCTTCCCACAGTTTTTCTTCCCTTCTCTTGCTCCAAAACCGAGAGAGCTCCATCCATGGGTGCTCCACCTTCAAATGCTCACCAAGTGTTCATCTTTGCTCCAAATCAAAAACTAAGTATAGATTTCTCTTAGTTAGGCCAAGACCTATCTTTCTATCTTTTCAAATCTTTCAAAGCTCAAGTTTGGTGCCATGAGAAAACTCCATTGATGGAGTAAAATCAAGTTTGAAGAGCTCATTAGCTTCTCCGTTCTCTTAAGGTAAAGAAAATGTAAGAAAAACCATGTTTCCATCATTCCTTCCACATGGCCGAAAATTACTACTCATGGGGCCTTGTTTTTATGCCTTGTTCTAGCTTGATTTATTCAACAAGGACTAGTGGAGGTCCTATTTCATTCAATGCCCAAGTCTACTTTGAGACTTCAAAGGTAATCATCCACTTTTATGCCTTAGAACACATTTCTAACCTAGGTTTTCATTCCTTGAGGTTAGTGTATTGTTTAGTACTCATGTGAGTCATTGAATATTGGTTAGAACATTGGCAAAGGAAGTTTAAGTGGTGGCCGAGATTCATGCAAGAAGATGGTCTAAGGAGGAAGTTAAGATAAGCTTGAGAAAACAAGGTAAAATGCTTACCTAATGGTGGTTTAAGTTTTAAGGAATGAGTTTTAGATGAGTACCAATGTGGCTTAGAGCTTACATTATGCAATGGGTTATATAACCTAGGGAAAACAATTTGAACAAGCTTATGAACTTGTGACTAAGGAGCCAATGAGAATGAGTTAGTAATATAAGTTTAAGAGGGATTTTAAGAGCATTATAACTACTATGAGATTGATGGGTGTATTTGCAGGTTGGAAGCTTTTATATGTGGGAAATTCAGTGTTTAAGTTTAAGTTATTTAAGGGCCTAAGAGCCATGTCATTTAAGAGCCTTAGTGCTATGCAATTTAAGATTATTGCAATATATTGAGTTTGATGTGATTGAGTTGGTTTGGGTGAGAAGATATGATGGAAAAGAACTTGATGTGTGTGAGATGGTTGAATGAGGAAAACAAAGCATTTGGGCATGATAATATACTAGAGAAGCTATGGCGAAATTTGAGTAGAAAACAAAGTTTAAGTGGTAGTGGTGAGTTAATATGCCCTAGGGTTCACTAGGGATCATTAAGAGGAATTTGAGTGGAAATGAGTTAACTAAGTAGTTCTTGAGGTTTAGGGTGACCTAGAGTTGTCTAGGAGGAATTAGAGTTTAGATGGGTGTATTGAACACACCAAAGTCATGGTAAGAGGAATGGTGAGACTTGTGCATGAATTTGAAGGAGAAGGTGTATAATGCTTAAGATGATTTAGATATGAACTAAGAGTAGAACAATGAGAGTTCGGGAAGTTTGTGTAAGAGGTGGTGATGTTAGTAGTGGACTAGTAAGGTTTAGTTTAAATGGTAATGTGTGGACTTGGGTGGTGGAAGTGAAAATTGTAGGAGAATGTTGTAAGTCGTCAAGGAAAATGACTAGAAACGTATAAGAGTGTATGATCATGAGAATGGTGAGTAAGTTGCATAAAAGAGGTGGAAATGTCTAAGGAGGGTGTTACATGGTCAGGGTAAATGAAGAACCATGTCAAGGTGTTAAGGTAATGGAAAGCAATGTATAAGTAAGCTCAAGAGTTTAGGAGTGATGAGTAACAAAGGGAAAGAAAGGAATTGTGCGAGGACATGCAAGATAACCTTGGAAGGTTTAGCAAGCAAAGAGGGGATGCATTAATGCTTAGGGGGAAGTTATATTGATTGGGAAGGAAACACTTTGGATAGTTAGAGTTTTAGACAAAAATTACATGTTGGAAAAAAGGAAAAAAGTAACAAGTGTTAGAAATTCTTGTAAGGATTGAGAAAATGGTTAAGGAGGTTTTAAAGGATGTTCTAAGGTGAGTTTAAGAGCCTATATAGCATTAAGACATAATGGGACACTTGTGGAAGAGTTGGGCATTTTTGCAAGAAAGGAGATAAGTGTTTAAGGGTGTAGAAGATGAATATTCTGGCCTGTCCGAACTTCCGTCCGAATTTGGAAGCTCGGACATGCCCTGTTGCGATTAAAATTTTTGAGTCTCGACTAGAGTCCGAACTACCGTCCGGACTTAGATGTTCGGACACTTGAAATTCTTCCTTTGATTTTTCCTCGACCTATGTCCGAACTTAGGGAAGTTCGGACACATGTTCGGACACACGTCTGGTTGCACCCTTTTGAGTCTCGACTTGCGTCCGAACTTGGTAAGCTCGGACACAAGTTCGGACGCGGTGCTGTTTTGACCAAAAACTTTGTTTAAGGTTAGGAAATGATATCCAATGGTGGGGATTGATATGTAATGATGTTATAAGGTTGTTTAAGACATGTTTGGTGGGTATCAATGATAATTACGTGGGTGAATAAGTATAAGTTATGAGGAGAAGTGATTCACTTAAGATTAAGTTTGTAAGATTAAGTTGTAAGACTTAAGAAGTGTTAGGTTGGGATCATTAAGGGTTAAGTAAGGTAAGTAAGTAAGTAAGTAAGTAAGGTAAGTAAGTTAAGTAAGGTAAGTAAGTTAAGTAAGTTGAATTAAGTTAAGTGATTAACAACCTAAAACTGAATGAATGTTTTAGGACTTGGGAATTTGGACTGGAAGAGAGTAAGCAACCGAACAACCAACGGTGAACGGTACAGTTCTTCTTGTGACCTGCTTGCTAACGAGGTGTCCCTCGGCTTGTGTGCTATTTGTTTTTGTGTGCTCACTAAACAAGATAAAGCATGCAACCGGAATATTATATTTATTGTATTGTTGTGTGATGTTTGAAAACTAACACAACATACCGTGAGAACTTACTAACCAACGTTTAGTAAGGAAATGAGTGAGACTGAGGAACGCTCCCTAATATGGGACGATATAAACCGAAAGAGGTTAACCAACAAACACGGTCTTGAGACTACTACTAACTGGAACTTGAGTGAGGAAACCCGGGACCGAACTCCGGTCATGCATGCTAAGGAAAAGGGGTCGGTATCTATAGCAGATCCGTCTTCCGCTTAAGGACTTGTCTTCTGACTTGTAGCCTAGGGCCGGTTGCCGGCTCAGCTACGCTGGACTCCCGTCCAGGGTAGGTGGCATTAAGATGGTGCGGTGGGATCACCTAAATCCCAGGTTTGGACTTAGGATACAACCATTCCCCTCTAGGAACGGTTTGTATACTGAGAATAAGTTAAGATTAAGATTAAGGTAAGGTTAAGATAAGTTGCAACCATTCCTCTTTAAAGGATGGTTTGTATTAATAAGACTAAGATGAGCTACATCCACTCCTTATTAAAGGATGGTTGTTTCTAAGGTTAAGATAAGATTAAGATTGAGGTGAGATAAGGATGGACTAAGTTTAAGAGGAAATACAACCTAAGGAGTTAAATAACTAACTCTCTAATTAAGGGAACGCATTTAAGTCGTTCATTGTGTGTGAACTTTGATTGTTCATTGTTGGTTGTTGTTTACTGCACTTTATTATGTTGTGCATCTAATCAACCTCCATGCTATCGACAATTAGTCGTCGTAGCCACGTTAGCTTGGGGGCCATGAGAGATCGTACCAGCATTCGTGCTGACCCCCTTTGGGGCTGTTTTTACTACACAGGTGTACATCAGGAGGCGGCCGTCGCGAGAGTAAGAAGGGGTATAAGTGTTAAGGGTTAAGTGTGGCTTACGAGTTGTGCATGTACACTCGTATGGCAATTGAGTTAGTAAGATGTATAGGATGTGAGAGGTTTGTAAGAAGAATATGTATTTGGTTAAGGTTGTTATGTACTAATGTTCGGTATATTCTGTAGTCAGACTGTGGCAAGGTCCTGGAGTGTAAAGAATTCCGCTGTGTTATGTATATATATATATGCTGTTAAGTTGCGAGACCACGTTTGGATTGAGTTGGGGTGTTACAATAAATGTGGTCATTTGGTAATTCATAAAAACTAATATACATTGTTTTTCAAAGTCCGAAAGTTAATGTGGATAATAATGAATTATAAAAGTTATATGGTTATTTGGCAATTTATAAAAGTATAAGGGTTGTTTCAGTAATTAAGGAAATTAAATAATAAAACTAAGGTTTATAAGTTAATATGTAACTTATATAAAAGTTTTGGGGTTAAAATGTAATTATGGGAAGTATATATGGAAACCGAAAAATTTAAGGATTATCTGGTAATTTATAAAAGTTGTTGGGTATAAAATATAAACACCGAATTAATAAGGTTGGTTTTATAATTTAATAAAGAAAGGAATTGAAACTAAGTAATATAATGTATTATGGTATATTACGGAGTATAATATAAAGTTTATTAAATAATTGTGGTTATAATAAAAATGACCAAAGGATATAATATAAAGAATAAGTGGAAACAATTATGAGTATATAACTAAGGAAATGGAAATATACTACAAGGTGGAAATTCATGATCACATGTGGGGATCACATAAAATAACGAATTAATGAACTATCTAGAACTACTGTTAAATAACAGGGGGAAATAATAAAAATATATACAGAGTTAGTATACTATGAGTATAATCTCTACACTGACAGTACTGTAATACTTGGTGAATAGTTATATTAATATTACCCGGTATTGCATGTTTATATAACAGCGTACGGGAAGGAACTACTGAACAGGAATTTGTCAAGCTAACAGTTACTTGGTGAACGGTATGTTAATTGTGTGCTCTAAATGTCCTAAGGATTTTCCTAAGGTCCAGACGTTATGTGTTTAATTGTTTAAGAGCGATATCTGTGATTTTATGTATATGTTATTGTACACTATATTGCTCAACATTGTTGCGTCCTGTTGTTACGCGAACGTCTTATGACTGGAAGTTTACTCATCTAAACTGGGACAAGACTAACTGACCTTTAGGGATTTTGAGATCCTAACTGATGGTCAACTGTTAAAGTCTTAGTTCAAGTGTTGGTTATTGTACCACTAACTAAAGGATTAATTTATAAAGAGAGGAATCCAGACTGTTTCGACTTTCTGGTTGTGCATCGTGATCACTACGAGAGACTTCAATGGGGAGTCACTCAAGGGAATCCATCAGTCACATTTGAGGATGGCGGAGGGCACTGCCGTTGGTGCACAGGTTCGACCAGATCGGTCAAAATATTTATCCAGGGCCATAAGGTCAGCTGGTAAAGGTTCCATTGGAACCCAGGGGACTATCGTCCATTAATAAGTTATTAATGGTTGTCTTATCATGACGCCTGAGGTGGAATTTAATAGGAAAAGGTTAAGTGATTGGTTTAAAGGATAAGGGCCAGGTGGCCAACTAACAAGTACAGTTTAATACGCGTGTCTTGTTTGGATTACTGATGTGGGATTATTGGTTATTGTTATTGATGTGAGATTATTGGTTATTGCTATGGATTATTGATGTGTGGTTATTGGTGTTGTGTACTATTGTACATTGATGTTTACAGGTGAGTTATTATGTGATTGTTTAATGTTTACAGTTATTACTGTTGTTATTGTAAACCGGTATTACATGTAAAGAATCTAATATCAAGATGGCTAAAATGACTTAAGGAATCTAGATGATTTAAGACTACATTTAGCATACCAGCATTTCGATTGCTGAGCCCTTCAATGGGCCAGACATTCTAGGTTATTGAAAAGGACTCAAGCCGGAGTGCGGGACACGGGGGTAGCTGATGTGTTTTTCTACAAACACCTTTGGTTTTATTTTGTATTGTATTAAGGAGGTTGTTGTATTCAGTTAGTTGCTCATTTAGTTGGATTTGGTTGTAATAATTAGAGTGCTCAGTATCTGTTCGTCACAGCGTGAGGAGTTGTATTGTTGGAAAAAGTAAGGATGCCTTGTTACTCACAAGGGTGAGTAACGGCGTGTAACAGCGAGGTAGATAGTTTTATTTTCCGCTGCGAATTGTTATTTATTATGCTACGACATGCGACATTATTACAGGTTTAGGAATTAGGGGTATTACAAAAAGTGGTATCAGAGCATAGTTACGCTCTGATGAAAGATACTAAGTCGAGAATATGAGCATAGGATATTTGGGAATACGGGGAAACGTCTGTGAGGATTCGTGACCTAGAAAAACCTAGGAATATCTTTATTGCTAATGGATAACTTTCTTATATATTTGTGATTGTGTATGTAAACGGTGTAGCAACCGAGTAGTAATAATAATATACTATAGATGTCGACAAGAGGAAGACCACGTGGAGGCAGCAGTGGACGCGGTGGCGAGACACCGGCGGATGTTCCAGCAGTACCAGACCTAGCAGCGGCCATGACAGACTTCGCGCAGCAGCTAGGAGCTCAACTTACGGGAGCCATACCCCACCCGCCGCAGCCCCGGGAAACCAACTGGTTGAAGAGCGTTGTAGACGCGAGAGTACCGACTTATTCAGGGGAACCGGACCCCGTCGCACTGGAGAAGTTCATTGTAGAGCACCAGAAGGCGTTCAAGGCTGTCAGAGTTCCAGAAGATCAGAAGGTTGACATCGCCGTGTACAACCTGAAGGACGCAGCTGACATTTGGTGGCGGTTTGTGGAGGGCCACCATAGAGCTACACCGGACTTTGGATGGACAGCGTCTGTAGAAGTGTTGCGGGAGAAGTACTACCCCGAACACCTAAAGCAGAGAAAAAGGCAGGAGATCGAGACCTTAATCCAAGGGAGTCAAACAGTTGACCAGTACTACACACGGTTCACCAGTTTGTTGGACTACATACCAGGAGTCGACTACTCCGAACATGTGGAGACTCAAAAGTTTAGGGGAAGAAGCACAGGAAGAAAGAAGAGGAAGAGTACTGAAGGAGATGATGGTGGAGCATCCTCTGGCGGCTACTACAAGAGGGGGAAGAGATTATTTGAAAAGAAGAAGGGGCGGAAGGATTTTCATGGTCAGAAGACGAAGGAGCAGGTCCCTCGTCTGACCGGCCCAGCTATTGATGCTCAGCCACTAAGATCAGAACCACCTAGAGGCAATAAGCCAACCCGACGTCACTATTACTGTAAACGCTGTGGAAATGATCACCCAGGTGTAGATTGCTCAGGGAGGAAGGTGGAATGCCGCTATTGCAGAAAGGAAGGTCACAAGGAATATGAATGCTTTTCCAATCCAGGGAGCCGAGTATACAAGGAACTAGAGGTTCACAGAGAACACCAGCTATTGAAGCGGGCGGATCAAGAGTTGGTCAAGCGCCACAGACTAGTACCTACACTAGAGGACCGGGAGGACAGCCATCCTCATCCGGGAGTCGGAAGGGAAAGGAGATAGTTCCATGAAGAAATACCCAGTACGCAGCGGGAACTTCAGGTGCTGAGGCTAGCGTTCAGCGTGAAACCGGTAAGCCAAGAACTTAAACTAAATGCATGATGCATGAATGTGTGTTTATAGTAATTAGTCGATGAGACTCATATGTGATTAGTAAGTATCAAAATTTAGAGAGACCTAACTTAGGTAACCTCTCACCTAATAGGATACTTCGACATTTGTTTTCTCTTACCTATGAGACAGAGGTCACATGAGCCTATGAGCGAAGGTCAGAATATCTAGAGGCATAATGCCAAGTACTTCGACCCGGCATGATCTTACTCAACAATATTTAACTATATGGGAATAAATAGCTATTCTAAATGAATGTAGAACTTTGGGGATTGGCCTTGGCGGATTTTATATCCCAAGATGTGGAGTGGTCAAAACTTAAATATATATGATGTGTATGGTCAGGATTGGGATCCACAGGCTAAGTTATATAGTGAGTAAGAAAGGTAGATGGAGCACGAGTCCTAGGATACCAGTGTAACATTCTCCATAGGAAGATGATTCTGAGTTTTTTATACGGTGATAAGAAAGGATGGATAAGGCAAACAAAATTATTTTGAAGTCAGAGATGCGTGGATATTAGGTAGCCTCAGGATAGTGTACCATGGGATTAAGAGTATTAAACCAAATACAAACCGAGATTAGCCTTTGGATAAAGGGTGTGAATAGTACAGTGGAGGAATAACAAGTTTAGTGTTACTTGGACCTCCGAAGGGCGTTATCAACTGTCCAATCTTACAGTAACTACAAATTATGACTGCCTAAATGACGGCAGACGTCATAAAAAAAATACATTAATATAAAATACTTAAGACTACATAAATGTCAAAAGGTTTGATGAAGACTTGCGCGTAAAGACAAACACTGAAATTTTATGGGATAACCCAGGCATCGAGCTTACCGCTCAGTGTCGGACTAGAAATCTTACAATCCCTTTTAACTTCGCGAGTAGATAGTGCGAAACCTTGAAATATGACAATAGAAAACCGAATCTCAAAATCTGTAACTAACATCCATCATGGATAACACGGGTTTTTAAAAACCAGAGCAATCCCAGGGTCTCAGCTATATCATATAGTGACGTGCTGGACTCTTAAATAATAGGGGAAGAACAAACGTTGAATCTGTATTTTCGAAATCGAGAGAACTACCTAATTAGCAATACCAAATGCTACATATATACATATAATTTGAAGGTTATAAACCTAAAACGTTGAGTTGTATTAATACATTTCAGAGGGCTAAGTATCATTAAAATATACCTATCCTATTTTGAGGCTCACGACCTACACTATCCTTATGGATCATACGAGCATATGTCTTCTATGACAGCTCAAGTTATGAATGCGAATAACTACACAATAAATCAAATAAGGTTAACCCCCTTATGTAACATAAATTTTAATATAAACATGGTAACGAATACCTCTCATTGACACTACAATGAAGGTAGTATAAGTATTAAGTTGAATTATTACATACACTAAAAGTGAATGGAAGTTAAACTAAAGGTAGGACAACATAACCCCTTACTTGTAACAAGTATTCTATACGGAACTTTCCTAACGTTATATACAATTTCTAAGAATCTAAATCCTCTGTTGATACACTAATCGACCTATTTTTGGAAGCCATTGAGCTTGTGATTAACCACATTTCTAAGAGTACAAACAAACAATAAGCTTTGATTGTCCTGTTACCAAACCGTATGATTCAAACTAGAAACCCTTAGTTTGAGATGGTACTAATGTTAAAAGATACTTAACCTAGGCTGAACATATGGTTCACCTGATTCATGGAGTTTAATGAAATAGAAAAGCTAATCTTTAAGGTGGAGAAATAATACTTTTATGGAACTGTAATTGTAGGTCGATATGAAAACTTTTTTCTTCGAGCCTAACTGTGACTGTCCTTGTTCCATGTATTGATAACCAAAGTATAGGCAATTGTCAAGCCCTGGTGAGTTAAATACTAGATGCGCCTTTTAAAGAGAAAGTATTCAAAGGTATCCAAGTCCATAGCTGAACTTATTACTTGTATGATGGGTTTAAGAGTAAAAATGATTGATGGATATAATCATTATAACAGACATATGAGCCTAGATGCTCTAATAGAATTTATCTTTATGCCAAGAGGAAAAACTGGCTTCCCCGCTTGATGATTTGATTAAAGGAATAAGGTTCCGGGGATTAAGGAATACACTAGATTCAAGTATTGGTTATAACAGTTATTGGAATAGTTGTATTACAGTCAAGGAAAAAAAAGTACATGTAGTAATCACCACGTCACAAGTTTGTTAAGATAAAAATTTGAAAAATGATATTAGTGGTGTTTGATATTGACGTGGGAGGTCGAACTTGATCCTGGTCAGATCAAGGGAAACCAAACACACAATGGAGTGGAGGATAGTTCACATTGACGCTACCCCGTCAGGGTTGGATGATTCCTGATACTCCCTACAGTTGGTCACAATATTTCTGTGATGCGTACATATTTATTCTTAAATCTAATATAAGTTTGACTAATAGTATATGAGATGTAGATGGTGTAAATTAATAGTTAAGTTGTCCAAGTTACCCTGAGGAGATTAGATAGCTAAAACAACTCCGCGTATGTCGGAAAAATAGTCAATTGTGAGGGTAATACTAACTATGATTATTCCATGAGCCATGTTAATAAGTTAAAAACGAGATCAAGAGACAATTACCTATAATAAGAGTATTCTCAAGCTAGCTTCTAAGTTATGGCCATATTGCCATCTGGAGGGAAAGATCGACTTTTATGTCTTTCCTTATGAATTCAAACCCAACATATTAAATGGGAACCTACCTATAAACATGGTAGAATATAAAGAGTAGAAACACTATATTAATACTCACATGAGTTGATTAAAACCGCAAGAACATGTCCAATTTAGAGGAAACTATACCTTGCTAGAAACCTGAGCGGTAACCCTACTGTGGTACACCTGATGAACAGACGATAGTAATCGTGTATATACTACCAACAATTGGTGAATCAATAATATCAAGAAATCTTTCTATAATATACATAAGATGCACGACTCGACCGTAGCTCATACCTTACATTGAAAATGAAAACCGTATATAGTGAAAGTAACTCAAATACTAGAATCACAAGATGATGATCTGAAGATCAAAGGGAGTAATTTTAAGTAAGCCCCAATATTAATACAAGACCCGAGCGTCGACGATTACAACCACAAGAGGCGATTAATGGAAGTATGTTACACACAATAGTTTAAACAAACCATGAGATAATATTGGCAACATACAAGATAGAAGATCACCTCCATCCATACACACGGGATTCAAATGTAAAAGCATGTTAATGCACTATGAACATGTCAGAGAATGCATAGATTTTTGGGGGCTATACCTCGTAAACAGACAGAAGTCATATACTGATGTCCGTAGGAGAGACCTCGAGTTCGCAGTAGGCGATCGAGTCTTCCTTAGAGTTTCACCAATGAAGGGAATTTCTAAATTTGGGCAGAAGGGCAAGCTTAGCCCGAAGTATGTAGGACCGTACCTTATTACGGAGCGAGTGGGCCCATTAGCTTACAAATTAGATTTACCTATTGAGCTTGGAAGAGGGCACAATGTGTTTCACATTTCTCAGCTAAAACAGTTTGTGCCTTACCCATCACATATCTTAGAGCCCAAGACACTCGAACTAGACCCTACACTTAGATATGAGGAGACCCCAGTTTGTATTTTAGACGCCAAGACTAGGGAGACCAGGAACAGGACCATTAGAATGGTCAAGCTTCTTTGGTCAAACCATGACATTGAGGAGGCGACATGGGAGTTAGAAGACTCCACGAGAGACAAGGATCCAGCACCTTTCTCTTAAGTTTTGTGTATACTTGTGGGGGGTACGTGGGCGTAACCCTTTTTACAGGGGTAGAGCACCACATGCGACTTGCATATCTGTAGTCTATACTGGTTTTGTAATTGGTTGTTTGTGCTTGATTGTTATGCATGTGTGCAATTGGTTGGATGGTTATCCTATGTGACACTGGTTGGTTATTGTTGTGTCCTATGTGACACGTGAATGGTTATGGTTGTGTTCTATGTAACACTTGATATTTATGTGTTCTATGTAACACTTGGTTGATTAAGAAAAGTACACTTATTTAGTTGCAGTATATTTATTCCTATCATCACACAAGAGATTCACTGCCAAGGGTTTACGCCTCTGCACTCTGTAGGATTGAGTGTTTTGGTATTGCACTTGTGTAGTGATAACTGAGTGGGATAGCTAGGAAGTTGAGACACTTATTTGCTTTACAGTATTTACCAAGTTATTTGTGCTACGATTATATTGAATGTCATGAGTAAGGTTATGTATATGTACGAATTGCATACACTTGGATTACAGATGGAATTTAGAGGTGTCAATATAGCATTGACACCCAGGAATGATAAGTATACAAAATAGATATGAGGAACTTGATTCCATAGGATGAATAAGTATAAGTTATGACTTCGGGACGAAGTCCTTTTAAGGGGGGTAGACTGAAATACCCCTGACATTTAAATGATTAAATAATGATAAATAAGTATTATTTAGGGGATTATTAAACCCCAAGAAAGTATATAAACACTTGGGCGTTAAAACACACCTAAACTCCTTAAGGTCAAAAACGTGCGTTAAAGCCCGACCTTAAGCTAAACAAGTTATATAAGCTATAAAACTCCTATGAAGTTAAACAAGGATCATTTTTTGACCTTTAAAACACAATTCCTCAGTTAGAACTGAGTGAAAATACAATATGCCCGGGAGTTCCCTTAAGGGCCCTTTAAGGCCTGAAAGTCCCGGAAATACCTTATAAAATAAAGTATAGCATTACACTTCATTCCAAAAGCACAACAACACTTTACTAAACATATACAATGAAGTACTCATGATAAATTCCCAGTTAAATATAAAGTGCTCGGAAGTTCCCGATGGGGGCCCCATAAAGGCCTGGGAATGCCCCAGAGGAGTGCCGAGGTGGCACGAACTCCTATATAATTAATTCTTAGAGTCCCTAACATCAATATTCAACATTATAAAGAGAGTACTCGAGCTACTTTTTCAAAAATAAGCAAAGTGCTCGGGGGAGATTCTTAACGCTCCTTTTTGCCCCGGGAGTGTCCCGGTGGCCCGAAAATTGAGTTACGAGTTTATATAACCCCATATAACTCAATGTAACACCTTAACATATTATTATTGACTATAAAAAATTTCAATAAACACTTCAAACTCATAGCGACTAATTATTTTCCAGAAAATCCTTAAAGCACAAAAACGCACCTTCGCGTGTCACAAAAATGCGTTTTACGCAATTGCCTTGATGTTTTTGAGGATCCACGAGTTGATAATCTTAAAAGGAGATAAATGACCATCTAAATCAATTAATGCCAGTACTAAATTCATAGTACAAATGGGGGCGATATTTGGGACAAAAAGGTACCTAAAATCAGCATTTTTACCTTAATACTTTCATCTTCTACCATCATATAAATGTTCAAAATAAATGCTGGAACCTATTATACATATTATTATGGTCTTATTACAATATAGTGTAACAAAAATCAAATTAAAAATCAGCCCCATTTGACCTCCACATCAGGCGCCATTTAGGGTGTCAATTGGCTTGGTTTTAACAAAAAATATGTCTTATGGTAAGATGACTCATCCTATCATGTATTATATGTTAATGTATCAAACATGGCAGTCACGTAAGGCTCATACACCGTATGACCTGCAAGAGAACAGCAAGGAAATAGATTAAGAAAAGAAATGAAAAGCAATGCAATTAATTATAACTAAAGCTAGATGTAACTTTTGTACAAATACAATTATCAAACAAATTATTCCATCCACTAGCTTGTGGCTGCCGAGAGCATGCCAAGAAAGGATGGTCTAATTGCTGTTAATTAATCAATGGGAGACAAGTACCTAATTAAGAACATGCCTATGTTCAATTGGCAAAAAAAATTAAGTACCTCCTACAACCTATGAGCCGTAAGTCTACAAGGGATTATGAGCTGCCTTCATGCTCCATGGCCGATCACCTGCAAAGATAAGACAAGGTTAACAACAATAATTAACTTATTAAATGCTAAAGAATTGCATATACCTATCATAGCTCTTTGTCTTCTTGCATCAAGTTGGCAAACAAGCCTTCTCTCCCTTGTCAATCTAGCCGAAAACAACCACTAATTGAGGGCATTTATTGAGCCAATAATCAATAAAATAAACTAAGGAAAAGAATACTTAAATTTGACATTATTTTGTCAAAAGAAATTCCTCTCATTTCAATCTTCTTAGTCCATACGTGAGCACCCTTCTCATTTGCTTCACTCAGCCGATGGTAAGGCTCTCTTCTCCTCTCTTTTCCTTCTTCATTTGTTAGTTAATTCCTTAGAGCTTCTAAGCTCCATTAATGGTGTTTTAAGTTCTAACATCAATTCTATGTAAATTCCTAGTTAAATCTCCTAAGTCTTGAAGCAAGAAATCATCCTAGTAACTCCTACAAGATTTCGCCAAGCATTAGTATTCCAAGGAGGTTCCTAGATTCAACAACAACACAAGGAACAACAAGATCAAGTTAATGTATATTTTCATGTTGAAAATCCTAGTAAATTCCTTAAGGTCATTTCCAAAAATTTATAACTTCTAAACCTATACTCTCTTCGTTATTTCATGAAGGAAATTTAGATCTACAACCATCTCAAGGACTACTGAAAATTCCTTGAAAAATTCCTAAGGTAAACTCTTGTAAAACTACTCCAAATCTTATTTATAAATCTTTGTTATAAGTCTAACAAATGGATCTCTTAAATATATTCAAGGAGGCCGAATTCTCTTCATCAAAATAGCATTTGGAGAGCTTGGAATTCAAGGAGAAATCAAGTACAAGAATTGTCTTGATTTAAGGAGTAAGTTTATATAATTAAGGTTTATTAAGTTTAAGCTTGATTTAAGCTTCAAACTTTGGTATAAAAATTATGTATAAAGCCTAGATAAATTAGGGCCGAAAATCATAGGATATAATACCAAGAAAATAGTTTATAACATATAAGATAAGATTATTACCTTAAGGTATAAAATTTGTGTCACAAAAATTAAATATGATGCATATAAGTACAAGCCAAATTATCTAAGGATTAATTGTTCTATTTTGAGTTTATAATCATTTAAGTCTTTAGCATAATTTTTAGAAGTGTTATATGGCTTATATACATTTATATATATTTATTATAAAGTTTAAAACAAGTTTTAAAACCTTATGGTAAAAGAATATTAAAACCGAGAAGGAAATGTATTATTTGGTGATATTTGAAGTGTATAAGTATATTAGCTTATATTATTAATTTTAGGAGTATTAAAAATAGCTACAAGTATTTAAATGGCTAGTTTAATAAGTTATGTGGCTAAAATAGAAATTTTGAAAAGATTGGTGTGCTAATAATAATTACCGAGAGCAAAAGGGTTAATTTGGTATATTTGTGATATAATATAAGGTAGGAATTAATATTATGAATTTTGGTGAATTTAAATAAGTGTTTAAGTGTTAAAATAACATTTTACAAAGTTTTGGGGCTATTTGGTAAAATATGGAAGGTTTGGGTTAAAACCGAAACTTATATGATTTTATGGGTATATTAAAGTATTAATTATGAAATTAAGTCTTGGTCAAAGTGTTGAAATACCCCAAACCTTGATATGTGGTTTAAATATTAAACTATGGTATGTAAAGGCTAAAAAGTGCCTTAGAAACATCGGTGAACAATTTAAACCATAGTAAAATGCAATAAAGCACTAAGATACAGTTTGAGCAAAAACATGCTCTAAGCTTGGAGTGAACTTGGTTAGGACCCAAAGAGCCTACCAAGACTTAATAATATTCAATTATGATTTAATAAGGCTAATTAAGTCCTTAGGAAACTTTGGTAGACAGTTAAACCAAACAAAACACAAGAAAATACCTTAAAGTCAATAAGAGCAAAAATGTGCTCTAATCTTGGGATAAATTTGTATAAGACCTAATGGTCATACCTATACCTTTTAAATATGTTAATGAACATATTAAATCAATTACCAAAGAAAACCAAGCTTGAAAACAAGTTAAAACACAAAATGTGCTTTAAGGAGTCTTAAAGCACATTTTTGAAAAATTGTCTTGTAAATGAGTTTTGAGTGGCTAAATGTCCATCATTACTCTTTAATCAACATGTGTACTACTTAGTATCACATTAGGAAGTCTAGATCAATGGGAAATCAAAAATTTCACAAATATGTGCCTTAATATGTGAATAGTGCTCAAATAGTGCTAGTTTTGACTTAAGTCAACTTTGATTAGTTAAATGGTCAACAAAGACCATAAATATCTTTTAGAATGAAGGGGGCACGGTTTTTAGAGTGTGAGTCACCATACCAAGCCAGCCAACTAAAGAAAAGAAAAAGAAATAAAGTAAAGTTACTATTTACCTTTATAAGTCAAAATATCTTAACAAAGCACACCTCTCACCTCCTTTCTTCATTTCCTCTTGTTCCCACCGTGTTCTTCCTCCATTCTCCCAACCAATCTCGTTCTTGCTACAGCACATCTCTTCTCCAACTTCAATTGCTCACCAAATGTTCAATATTGCTCCAAATCAAAAACTAAGCACATATTTGTCTTAGTTGAGTCAAGGCCTTTCATCCTCTCTTTTCAAAATTTCAAAAGCTCATGTTTGATGCCATGAAGAAACACCATTGAAGGGGGAAAGTTCTGTTTGAAGAGCTCTTTTGCTTCTTCTCTCATTCAAGGTAAGGAAAATCAAAGAAAATCTAAGTTTCCTTTCATTTTCTTGTATAACCAAAAATTCACCTTACAATGGTGCATTACCTTGCTATCTTCTTAGCTTAATCCAAACTTCAAAGGGCTAGGAGGAGTCCTATCTTGCCACTTGTTCAAGTTCTCTTTCAAATTCCAAAGGTAAACATCAATTTTAGTGTTTTAAGACACTTATGTAAACCTAGGGTTTAATTATGAGTTTGAGTATTAAACTTAATGCTCATTACCCTTATATGTATATTGGTTAGAAGGTTGACAAGTGATAAAAGCTCCTTGCCGATTTTCAATCAAGAAAAACAAGAGAAAACAAGTGAGAAAACTTGGAAAAACAAAGAGGTAAATAACCTCTCTTAATGTGGTTTATTGTACTAAGGAATTGAGCTATATTTGCTTAATAAATAACCTAAAGATCCAATGGAAAAATGAGCTAGGAAACTATCCACAAGGTGGACTAAAAGGACATGGGAGCATTGTTGTGTGTATTAGCAGGTTGAAGCCATTTAAATGTGGAAATTCAGTGTTTATGGTTTATGTTATTTAAGGGCCTAAGTGCCAAGCAATTTAAGTTTATGCACTATATTGTGATGTGGTGTAAATTTGGTGAAGTTTTGTGTGTGAGGAAGTTCT
Organism: Limonium bicolor; assembly: GCA_023374045.1. Classification (NCBI taxonomy): domain Eukaryota; kingdom Viridiplantae; phylum Streptophyta; class Magnoliopsida; order Caryophyllales; family Plumbaginaceae; genus Limonium; species Limonium bicolor. The sequence continues at coordinate 153,252,526 of CM041779.1, forward strand.
TGATGGATTTTAGGTGTTGTTGAATGAAATAAGGTAAAAACCTAAGTGTATGGATGTGAGAATATACAAGAGAAGCTATGGCAAAATTTGGAAAATGTGTAAGATGTTCTAAGTGTTTTAAATAAGTTTTGGTGAACTAGGAAGTGTTAAAGGTGAACAAATGTTTTACTAGGGAAGAAAACATGTACTAAGGTGATTTAGAGTGATACAAGGATTTAGGTATTATCTTGGAAGTTCTAGGAATTCAATGTGTGTTTTTGAGAATGTTGATGTACAAGGAAGAAATGATGTTTAGGTAAGATGTGAAAAGGAGATTTAGCTAGTAAGAAAAGAAGTTTGAGAGATGATGTTAAGGTGTAGAGGAAACACCTTGGTATAGTGGTCATTATAGGTGAAATACCACCTAGAAATATTAAGGAGAAAACATTCCAAGTGCTAGGAAATTTGTAAGGAATTTGTGAATGATAAGATGGGTTTGGTGTGTGATTTAAAGAGTTTAGTACATGGCTAAAGGTGTGTTTGATGTGCCAAATGATGTTAGAACACATTAGGAGGCTTGAAGAAAAATTTGGAGAAAGTTTGACAATGTATGGGAAGTTTCTGCAGCCGACCTACCCAGGGGACCGACCCTAGTCTGGGTCGGTCGGGCTGAAACTGTGAACTTGGATGATCTCTGCAGCGGACTACCCAGGGGGTGGGTCGGTCGGACCTCAAAAAAAAATTAATTTTAAGAATGTTAAGTGGTATTAGTGGTATGCCATTAAGAGAGTATTGATGGTTAGAAAGATAAATATATATGGACTTGAGAGATTAAATTAAGTAAGATGATTTAAATGTTAAGGTTATAAAATGATATGTAATGATGGGGATTGATTAGTAATGATGTTATAAGGTTGTTTAAGACATGTTAGGTGAGTTATAAGGACAATTAAGTAGGTGGAAAGTTGGAGAAAAATGTGAAAAGTAAAACAAGTTAAAAATGTGAAGTTATTTAACTAGTTAACAGGGTTAACTATGAGCTTTAGACTTTAAACAATCATGTTACCCCGATGTTAATGAAAGTAATTGTAATATTACCAGTTGTTCGAGAATTGCTCGAGGAACATAAGGGGACATGATAAAGTGGACTCCGGTGACAGGTATGGTTTTCTTGCAACCTGTGTCCTACCGGATTACACCGGCTTGTATGCCAATGTGTTTTTCTGTATGTTTGCCACGTTATAAGATAAATCATGAAACGAGTTTACAGTCGTTATTGTTGTTGTGTGTTTACGTGCCGATACCGGTAATCTCGAATGCGCTTGAAGGGCTAGTTAACCACTATTAGGTAAACGTTAGAGAACAGTATCCGGTGATAACGTTTCCGACCTAAGGAACGTTCTAACCACGGCTATGCGTGAGTTATTTATGTGATGTTTGTGTGTCATGATTGTGTGTGAATGTATGACTCTCCCTTCCCTTGTGTGTGTCTAACAAGACTTAACCCAATGTTGTGATTGTTTAATTAAGTTCAATGTTGAAATTCTAACAAGTGCTAACGGGGGAAGTGAGGAGTCCGGTCTGTTCCGGCCACGCATGTGAGTATGGGGGTCGTTGTCATATCAGGTTCGATCCTCTTTGTATGTTATGGTTGTTTTCCAATTTGGTTTCCAACCTTCCCTTTAGCTTAACCAAGGCTATTACTGACTCACGTCGGGCCACAGGGGCATACTATGTTATGTTTGTTCGGTGTGCTTGGATCACTATATCCGAGACACCTTGTGTTAAGTTATCCGTTCATTTAACGAGACGGTAACGAGTTATGTAATGAGCTTATCATGAGACTGGCAACATTCTCTAGGCTACAAGTGAACTGACTATGTTTGGGCCGGTTCATAAAGGGAACCGTACCCGTTATGCTATGTATTGTTGTTATGATGCAATGTCTATTGCGATGTTATTATGTACACGTTGAAACGTGAAAAGTGTTGTTATGTGATGAATGTTATATGTTGTAAATGTGGAGTATGTGGATCATGGAAATGAATCCCAGTTTGTGATAAGAGGCGTTTGAGGATAACCCGATTAATGGGTAGTTGCCGTCTATTAAGGAAGTAGCTCCATTAGAGGAGAAACACTCTAGGGACAATGAATACCACGAGTGACCTATCAAGTATGAATATGTTAACTGTTTGTCGAGCCCATTGAGGCGGAATGATTCGTGTTGTGTTTTAAGTTACATGCATGATTTAAATATAATCAACCGCATGCTAAGACGACAATTAGTTGTGCGTGGCCCGGTAGCATGTGGGCTGCGGGATTACCATACCAGCAAAGGTGCTGAGCCCCTTGGGGGCCACCCTTTCTCTTCTTTTCCTATTTCAGGTTCAAGGAGCTGGAAGCCGTTCGAGAGTAGGACGGGGTAGTCGTTGTACATGGGTAATCATGTAAGTTGTATATATACAGTAGGTGTAGTAAGACCGAAGTTGTTATCGGCATCAGTTTGTAAATACTCGGTACAGTTGAAAGGTATGTGTATGTTTTGTTGTTAATGGAAAGGGATAGTAATGTGTAGTCGCTCGGAAATCTAGTCCATCATACCGGTACAATGTCTATGTAATAGCCTTGTTAGCCACGTGGGTGGTTAACGGCGTGTAACACCAACGAGTTAAGTAATGTGATGTAGTATTTTCCGCTGCAGAATGTTGTTATGTGTTTGTTGTTGGATGGGGTGTTACAAAAAGTGGTATCAGAGCGAAGTATCGCTCTAATGACTGAATTACCGAGCTTAGGAAGTACCGAGTTAGAATTTTAGTACCTTGGGTTAAGGGTTGAGTGCTAGCGTGAGAGATACGCTAGTTAGGAATTACCAGTGTGTACTGGAAACCTACAATATCCATCCCGCCCTCCACAACCCCTGTTTTATAGCTTGGGAAAGAACGCCAGAGAGATGGAAGTCCTCTCTTACTCGGGAATACCCGATCTGGCTGTTATTAAGTACCACTGTGAGTACGGAGAACCTGTCATACGGTGGATCCCGAAATGTGGGAATCCCGGAGACGGTTTCCATTTGAACAATGTTAACCGCATTTAATGGCGAAGAATGAAGAATCTTGTGTATAGAAGAATGGAATTTCCGGCAACCTGGGTCGACATGCCGAGCAGTCGAGAATAATCAGCTTGCAACGCACCAACCGTGCAACAGGCAAGAAGTGGATTAGTGAAACCCGAGACGAGTGTCTACGGGACCACAGTTGATAAATAATACACCAACGGTATACCAACCGACAAAGGAACTACAACATGGTGCCCAACAAGAGACAAGTCTCAGTAACCACGACAAGTGCGTGGAACGGGCTATAAAGAGGATACGATACTAAGTAAAGGGGGACTCCAAGAGTGGGAGACACCCCAGTTGATAATTACCATATGAATATAGTGAGGAGTTACCCGGAGGAATTATTATCAAGACTGTAAGATCAAGTGAGGGCCAACAAGGCCACTGATGACAGTGCGGGTAAAAACAATACCACAACCGGTATGTGTTGAACCGATAGCCAGTTAACATGGCGCACTTGCCATGGCAAGTGTTGCTATAACAGGGCTGTTCGGGGAAGTTTTAATAACTACAAAGTACTTGGTAAAGTACCACGAAGTTAAGTGTGATCATTATGACCATGGAAGGGCTTAACAGCCTAACCTTTGTAATTAGAAGTACACCGGTCAGCAAGAAGCTAGATTTGGTTAAGGCAAGAAGATGTTGTGAAACCATGAAAATTTTCTTTCAAACCCAGACTTATTCAAACTCTTTTCTTTTCAAAACCAAATTTTCTTTCAAACCCATACTCATTTTCCACCTTCTTTTAAAAAAACCAAACCAGAGGACCTACACCGACCTCAGTGCCACACGGTAGGTAAGTTATACCCAGTTTACTTTTGAATAACCGGAAAGGAAACCGGTAAACCCAAGGGTAACAACCCGAGGGAATGGATTGAGTTCATGGTAATACAACAGTGGATAGACTTTCCCTTGATTAAGTTCGGGAACCACAGAATGTATATTGTCATAGGACAATATAAGGGACTTGACAACAGAATACTTCACCTAGGCGTGTGACGGACACTACGAGTGTACCAACTGAATTGTGGGACGACCGCACTCCGATAGGAGCTTGTGGGCATGACAGACCTACTTATGGGTTAGTTGGGTAAGTAGTAATGTATCAGTAGGGTACCCCACATATGTATACAAGTAGAGTCCGGAACACGGGAAGTAGTCGACTCCGTACTACTCAGCAGTGTAAGTCAATCAAGAACTAAGGATTACCATGAATGGTTGAAGTAAAGGAACAAGTCAAGTTAACGAGACTAAGAGAATTAGTGAATCCTTTCAAGGAAATGTTTAAGAGTCAGGGAATACGAAGTGCACTAACTGTTATGTAAAGACTAGCATGTCTTAAGGATCCCAGGGATAAACATGTTAGCTGGAACGGTGACCCAGCCTGTCCATGGCTAAGCAGATGCCTAATGTGGACACATTAATGTGCAATGAACGGGATGAAACTCCCAGAATGAGTACCTACACTACCAGGAAATGTTGATCTTCACAGAAGGAGATAATAAGCCAGTTGAGAACGCAAACAGCGTGGCTAACGGAATATACCAATAAGTGTGAACCAGATGTAAAGGCATAACTTAGTAACACCCAGGAGCAATCCTTAAAGGGTGTTCGCATCAATAATTGTTGCACGAAATGACGTGACGGAAACACAAGGGTTGAAACTAACACCCAGTTTAGACATAAGTTGTCAGGAGACGGACTGGCAATCCTAAGGGGCATCCCGTGAAAGGAGACGTGATGCAACGACCTTGTCATGGAGCTCAATATAATATCCAAACCATGTAATGTTGTACAGAGAAGTACATGTGTGTGGATAGCCTACAATGAGCGTAGCTCAAGGCAAATAAGGCTTATAGGCCACAAATAAAATGTATTATGTAAATTAGATTGATTGCAGAAGTTTATGTTATATAAGTGAATAAAGTGAGAACGAACCACTGCAACTAAGAGTGGGGATACCTCTCGATGTTGTGAAACCGCTGGAGCGGTAGTTATGTGAACCAAGCTCAAGAAATATGTTAAGGATGGACAATATTATTATTATTTGAGAGCAGTTAGTTTAGTAGTATGTGTGTATAAAGTGAAGCACCGAGCTAAATAACGCCGGTTGTGACTCGAGTGATCAACGCTCAAAGAGTATTCAGTAGTCATCCAAAGAATGACAAACCATAATACGAGTGATGTAAGTATATGCGTGGAAGTTAATGTGACAGTAAATACGATGTAAGTTAGTGTTATACAATAAGCACGGTGCGCAGTAAGCGACCGTTGTATAAGTGTTGTTAAATAATGATGTGGCAGATAAGACCAGTTATGAGTTAAACTCAGTAGAGATGCAAGATAAGCGATGTTAAACAGACTGGGCAATAAGCCAGTGGTAGGTACTATGTGATGAGAAACTCAGTGTGAATTCCATGGCGAATCGCATAAGAGATTTACTGTCAAGAGTTTACGCCTCTGCACTCTGTATGACTGAGTGTTTTGGTATTGCACTTGCATAGTAATGATCGAGTGGGATAGCTAGGAATTGGGAACATGTTAATTGTGGAGCAATAATGTTATAATGGCCGATGCATAGGAAATGCAAGACCGCACCAATAAAGGAGTACTTGTACAAAACCAAATGTGGAGACATGATTAACAGTAAGTGACTACAGTAGCACTAATTGCCAAATATCGGTATGGAATATACCCCAAATGTTGTAAATAGCTGAGAGAGCATTACACACTAGGTAGTAGCTCAATCTCAACCGACAGTAAGTCGGAAGGGAACAAGTCAATCATTGTGAAATACACAGCTGTATACACAGTAAATTGTTATGGAAGTGGATAGGAAGTTTATAACTCACCGAATTCGCTAACGGTAAGAGATACCACACGTCGGTTGAGAAACCATTGTTACCAAGATGAAGGTGACAATTGGGGATGTACAATACAATAAGAATAACAAATGGGGCAATTAAGCTCTACAGTTGTTAGAGTTTCGCAGCAGAAACTAGTGAGCCAGTGATTCAAGTGTTGAATGTACATGGTGAATATGAGTGAGTGGCTAATTATTAACGCCTAGAAGCCTAAAGGCCAGAATCGAAACCAACTAAGAGTTTAAACAAACTCCAATGAGAATTCTTGGTTTAGGAACTAAACCGCCAATATGGTTAAGACCCTCTAATCAGAATCCATTGTGTAATAGACCGCGTGGAAGTTAAAACACTTCACAATGGCAGAACATTTTAAGCCAATGTTTAGTGACTGATTACGTGGGCGTAATCCATTTTAAGGGGGGTAGAGCGCAAAACCACTTAGTGTGTATTACCGTACAAGTGTACGTGATTTATGTTGTGCATAGCACAAAATAATTTGTTTTGATGATTGGGTGTGTGTATGTAAACATACACATTCATTCATGGTTAATTGTGGTAATTGCGCACAGAAGATGCGAATACCATTGTGATAAGTGTGTTTGGTTTGTTAACAATTGTGTGTGATAGTACAAGTGTGGAGTAGAGAAACTCTCGGGGAACAAAAAAAAACCCCGACAGTGTATAAATGTGAAACTGTGGTGGTATTTGATAAAATATATGTGATATATATACTATATAGTGATCATGAAAGGGTATGAAACCGACATAGAACCTAGTGAGAATAAGATTCCCTAGTAACAACATTAAAGTGAATGGAAATAACTGATAGACGAAGTTCTATCCCTTGGAGATGTTGATCATGATTAGAATGATTAAAAAGATAGAAAATTGGAAATGAGTGATTTACTTGATGCTTGAAAATGAAGTGGAGGTGGAACTTGATTTGCATGCGATCAAGGAAGCCGAACACAAATTGGAGTGGAAGGATGTTCAACACTGATGCTGATCACATCAGGGTGGATGATTCTTGAAGCTCCCTATAAGTGGTCAAATAACCACGCTAAGAAAGAAGCAAAGAGCATAAGTGGACTTGGAGTTGTAGTGTTTTCAAAAAGGATTTTGGATTGGTATTTATAAAACGTCGATAGATGCTTTACATAATTAAAGTTCTCTTACTTAACCTCACAAGGAAAATTTTAAATTAAGTGATTGTGTTGATCTCCCAAAGGCACGGGGACGGAAGGTGTCCATCGTGACCGGGTTCTGCGGGATCACAGTGTATATCAAAGATATTTTTGATTGTATACATGCTATGACATGTTGTGTGGTATGTGTAATAAAATTATTTTGACCTAGAGTTCCTAAAGTGTATGCTATTAAGACCTATGAGTCTAAATGTGTGGTTACATAGACCTATGTGTCTAAAGGCGTTATTTCAAGACCTATGTGTCTAAATGTTGTTATGTTACCCAAGACCAGAGAGTCTAAGGGTTGTTATGTATGTGTAAATGTTGTTAAGATACCCGACCATTGAGTCCGAGGTTATTTGTCAATATGTTATGTTATGTATGGACGTGAATGTGTTACCCAGACCGTTAAGTCCGAGGTTGTGATGTAAAGTGTGTTTGGTTATGGAAGTTTATTTCTATAAGTAATCCCCGTATTCTAATCCAAGATGTGTGGGAAGTGTAAACTTCGAGGACAAAGTTCTTTTAAGGGGGGTAGATTGAAATACCCCAAACCTTGATATGTGGTTTAAATATTAAACTATGGTATGTAAAGGCTAAAAAGTGCCTTAGAAACATCGGTGAACAATTTAAACCATAGTAAAATGTAATAAAGCACTAAGATACAGTTTGAGCAAAAACATGCTCTAAGCTTGGAGTGACCTTGGTTAGGACCCAAAGAGCCTACCAAGATTTAATAATATTCAATTATGATTTAATAAGGCTAATTAAGTCCTTAGGAAACTTTGGTAGATAGTTAAACCAAACAAAACACAAGAAAATACCTTAAAGTCAATAAGAGCAAAAATGTGCTCTAAGCTTGGGATAAATTTGTATAAGACCTAATGGTCATACCTATACCTTTTAAATATGTTAATGAACATATTAAATCAATTACCAAAGAAAACCAAGCTTGAAAACAAGTGAAAACACAAAATGTGCTTTAAGGAGTCTTAAAGCACATTTTTGAAAAATTGTCCTGTAAATGAGTTTTGAGTGGCTAAATGTCCATCATTACTCTTTAATCAACATGTGTACTACTTAGTATCACATTAGGAAGTCTAGATCAATGGGAAATCAAAAATTTCACAAATATGTGCCTTAATATGCGAATAGTGCTCAAATAGTGCTAGTTTTGACTTAAGTCAACTTTGATTAGTTAAATGGTCAACAAAGACCATAAATATCTTTTCGAATGAAGGGGGCACGGTTTTTAGAGTGTGAGTCACCATACCAAGCCAGCCAACTAAAGAAAAGAAAAAGAAATAAAGTAAAGTTACTATTTACCTTTATAAGTCAAAATATCTTAACAAAGCACACCTCTCACCTCCTTTCTTCATTTCCTCTTGTTCCCACCGTGTTCTTCCTCTATTCTCCCAACCAATCTCGTTCTTGCTACAGCACATCTCTTCTCCAACTTCAATTGCTCACCAAATGTTCAATATTGCTCCAAATCAAAAACTAAGCACATATTTGTCTTAGTTGAGTCAAGGCCTTTCATCCTCTCTTTTCAAAATTTTAAAAGCTCATGTTTGATTCCATGAAGAAACTCCATTGAAGGGGGAAAGTTCTGTTTGAAGAGCTCTTTTGCTTCTTCTCTCATTCAAGGTAAGGAAAATCAAAGAAAATCTAAGTTTCCTTTCATTTTCTTGCATAACCAAAAATTCACCTTACAATGGTGCATTACCTTGCTATCTTCTTAGCTTAATCCAAACTTCAAAGGGCTAGGAGGAGTCCTATCTTGCCACTTGTTCAAGTTCTCTTTCAAATTCCAAAGGTAAACATCAATTTTAGTGTTTTAAGACACTTATGTAAACCTAGGGTTTAATTATGAGTTTGAGTATTAAACCTAATGCTCATTACCCTTATATGTATATTGGTTAGAAGGTTGACAACTGATAAAAGCTCCTTGCCGATTTTCAATCAAGAAAAACAAGAGAAAACAAGTGAGAAAACTTGGAAAAACAAAGAGGTAAATAACCTCTCTTAATGTGGTTTATTGTACTAGGGAATTGAGCTATATTTGCTTAATAAATAACCTAAAGAGCCAATGGAAAAATGAGCTAGGAAACTATCCACAAGGTGGACTAAAAGGACATGGGAGCATTGTTGTGTGTATTAGCAGGTTGAAGGCATTTAAATGTGGAAATTCAGTGTTTATGGTTTATGTTATTTAAGGGCCTAAGTGCCAAGCAATTTAAGTTTATGCACTATATTGTGATGTGGTGTAAATTTGGTGAAGTTTTGTGTGTGGAAGTTCTTGATGGATTTTAGGTGTTGAATGAAATAAGGTAAAAACCTAAGTGTATGGATGTGAGAATATACAAGAGAAGCTATGGCAAAATTTGGAAAATGTAAGATGTTCTAAGTGTTTTAAATAAGTTTTGGTGAACTAGGAAGTGTTAAAGGTGAACAAATGTTTTACTAGGGAAGAAAACATGTACTAAGGTGATTTAGAGTGATACAAGGATTTAGGTATTATCTTGGAAGTTCTAGGAATTCAATGTGTGTTTTTGAGAATGTTGATGTACAAGGAAGAAATGATGTTTAGGTAAGATGTGAAAAGGAGATTTAGCTAGTAAGAAAAGAAGTTTGAGAGATGATGTTAAGGTGTAGAGGAAACACCTTGGTATAGTGGTCATTATAGGTGAAATACCACCTAGAAATATTAAGGATAAAACATTCCAAGTGCTAGGAATTTTGTAAGGAATTTGTGAATGATAAGATGGGTTTGGTGTGTGATTTAAAGAGTTTAGTACATGGCTAAAGGTGTGTTTGATGTGCCAAATGATGTTAGAACACATTAGGAGGCTTGAAGAAAAATTTGGAGAAAGTTTAACAATGTATGGGAAGTTTCTGCAGCCGACCTACCCAGGGGACCGACCCTAGTCTGGGTCGGTCGGGCTGAAACTGTGAACTTGGATGATCTCTGCAGCCGACCTACCCAGGGGGTGGGTCGGTCGGTGGGTCGGTCGGACCTTAAAAAAAAAAATTTAAGAATGTTAAGTGGTATTAGTGGTATGCCATTAAGAGAGTATTGATGGTTAGAAAGATAAATATATATGGACTTGAGAGATTAAGTTAAGTAAGATGATTTAAATGTTAAGGTTATAAAATGATATGTAATGATGGGGATTGATTAGTAATGATGTTATAAGGTTGTTTAAGACATGTTAGGTGAGTTATAAGGACAATTAAGTAGGTGGAAAGTTGGAGAAAAATGTGAAAAGTAAAACAAGTTAAAAATATGAAGTTATTTAAGTAGTTAACAGGGTTAACTATGAGCTTTAGACTTTAAACAATCATGTTACCCCGATGTTAATGAAAGTAATTGTAATATTACCAGTTGTTCGAGAATTGCTCGAGGAACATAAAGGGACATGATAAAGTGGACTCCGGTGATAGGTATGGTTTTCTTGCAACCTGTGTCCTACCGGATTACACCGGCTTGTATGCCAATGTGTTTTTCTGTATGTTTGCCACGTTATAAGATAAATCAAGAAACGATTTTACAGTCGTTATTGTTTTTGTGTGTTTACGTGCCGATACCGGTAATCTTGAATGCGCTTGAAGGGCTAGTTAACCACTATTAGGTAAACGTAAGAGAACAGTATCCGGTGATAACGTTTCCGACCTAAGGAACGTTCTAACCACGGCTATGCGTGAGTTAGTTATGTGATGTTTGTGTGTGATGATTGTGTGTGAATGTATGACTCTCCCTTCCCTTGTGTATGTCTAACAAGACTTAACCCAATGTTGTGATTGTTTAATTAAGTTCAATGTTGAACTTCTAACAAGTGCTAACGGGGGAAGTGAGGAGTCCGGTCTGTTCCGGCCACGCGTGTGAGTATGGGGGTCGTTGTCATATCAGGTTCGATCCTCTTTGTATGTTATGGTTGTTTTCCAATTTGGTTTCCAACCTTCCCTTTAGCTTAACCAAGGCTATTACTGACTCACGTCGGGCCACAGGGGCATACTATGTTATGTTTGTTCGGTGTGCTTGGATCACTATATCCGAGACACCTTGTGTTAAGTTATCCGTTCATTTAACGAGACGGTAACGAGTTATGTAATGAGCTTATCATGAGACTGGCAACATTCTCTAGGCTACAAGTGAACTGACTATGTTTGGGCCGGTTCATAAAGGGAACCGTACCCGTTATGCTATGTATTGTTGTTATGATGCAATGTCTATTGCGATGTTATTATGTACACGTTGAAACGTGAAAAGTGTTGTTATGTGATGAATGTTATATGTTGTAAAATCTGGAGTATGTGGATCATGGAAATGAATCCCAGTTTGTGATAAGAGGCGTTTGAGGATAACCCGATTAATGGGTAGTTGTCGTCTATTAAGGAAGTAGCTCCATTAGAGGAGAAACACTCTAGGGACAATGAATACCACGAGTGACCTATCAAGTATGAATATGTTAACTGTTTGTCGAGCCCATTGAGGCGGAATGATTCGTGTTGTGTGTTTTAAGTTACATGCATGATTTAAATATAATCAACCGCATGCTAAGACGACAATTAGTTGTGCGTGGCCCGGTAGCATGTGGGCTGCGGGATTACCATACCAGCAAAGGTGCTGAGCCCCTTGGGGGCCACCCTTTCTCTTCTTTTCCTATTTCAGGTTCAAGGAGCTGGAAGCCATTCGAGAGTAGGACGGGGTAGTCGTTGTACATGGGTAATCATGTAAGTTGTATATATACAGTAGGTGTAGTAAGACCGAAGTTGTTATCGGCATCAGTTTGTAAATACTCGGTACAGTTGGAAGGTATGTGTATGTTTTGTTGTTAATGGAAATGGATAGTAATGTGTAGTCGCTCGGGAATCTAGTCCATCATACCGGTACAATGTTTATGTAATAGCCTTGTTAGCCACGTGGGTGGTTAACGGCGTGTAACACCAACGAGTTAAGTAATGTGAAGTAGTATATTTTCCGCTGCAGAATGTTGTTATGTGTTTGTTGTTGGATGGGGTGTTACAAGTGTTGACCAAAAACTTTGGGTTAAAATGATTTATGACATGAAATGCTAAGTTTATAAAAGTTATGGGGTGAATATGTAATTTATAGAAATTAATATATAAAACCGAATTGGACAAGGGGTGGAAATGTAATTTATAAAAGTATATGGGCCATTTCGGTTATTTAAGAAAATGAAATATTAAAACTATAGTTTATAAGTTAATATGTTACTTATATAAAGTTTTGAGGTTAAATTGTGAATATAAGGGAATTACATGTTATGACCGAAAATAAATGTGGTCATTTGGTAATTCATAAAAACTAATATACATTGTTTTGCAAATTCCGAAAGTTAATGTGGATAATTAATGAATTATAAAAGTTATAAGGTTATTTGGCAATTTATAAAAGTATAAGGGTTGTTTCGGTAATTAAGGAAATTAAATAATAAAACTAAGGTTTATAAGTTAATATGTAACTTATATAAAAGTTTTGGGGTTAAAATGTAATTATGGGAAGTATATATGGAAACCGAAAAATTTAAGGATTATCTGGTAATTTATAAAAGTTGTTGGGTATAAAATATAAATACCGAATTAATAAGGTTGGTTTTATAAGTTAATAAAGAAAGGAATTCAAACTAAGTAATATAATGTATTATGGTATATTACGGAGTATAATATAAAGTTTATTAAATAATTGTGGTTATAATAAAAAATGACCAAAGGATATATATAAAGAATAAGTGGAAACAATTATGAGTATATAACTAAGGAAATAGAAATATACTACAAGGTAGAAATTCATGATCACATGTGGGGATCACATAAAATAATGAATTAATGAACTATCTAGAACTACTGTTAAATAACAGGGGGAAATAAAAAAAATATATACAGAGTTAGTATACTACGAGTATAATCTCTACACTGACAGTACTGTAATACTTGGTGAATAGTATATTAATATTACCCGGTATTGCATGTTTATATAACAGCGTACGGGAAGGAACTACTGAACAGGAATTTGTCAAGCTAGCAGTTACTTGGTGAACGGTATGTTAATTGTGTGCTCTGAATGTCCTAAGGATTTTCCTAAGGTCCAGACGTTATGTGTTTAATTGTTTAAGAGCGATATCTGTGATTTTATGTATATGTTATTGTACACTGTATTGCTCAACACTGTTGCGTCCTGTTGTTACGCGAACGTCTTATGACTGGAAGTTTACTCATCTAAACTGGGACAAGACTAACTGACCTTTAGGGATTTTGAGATCCTAACTGATGGTCAACTGTAAAAGTCTTAGTTCAAGTGTTGGTTATTGTACCACTGACTAAAGGATTAATTTATAAAGAGAGGAATCCAGACTGTTTCGACTTTCTGGTTGCGCATGTGATCACTACGAGAGACTTCAATGGGGAGTCACTCAAGGGAATCCATCAGTCACATTTGAGGATGGCGGAAGGCACTGCCGTTGGTGCACAGGTTCGACCGGGATCGGTCAAAATATTTATCCAGGGCCATAATGTCAGCTGGTAACGGTTCCATTGGAACCCAGGGGACTATCGTCCATAAATAAGTTATTAAGGGTTGTCTTATCATGACGCCTGAGGTGGAATTTAATCGGAAAAGGTTAAGTGATTGGTTTAAAGGATAAAGGCCAGGTGGCCAACTAACAAGTACAGTTTAATACGTGTACTGTTTGGATTACTGATGTGGGATTATTGGTTATTGTTATTGATGTGAGATTATTGGTTATTGCTATGGATTATTGACGTGTGGTTATTGGTGTTGTGTACTATTGTACATTGATGTTTACAGGTGAGTTGTTATGTGATTCTTTAATGTTACAGTTATTACTGTTTGTTATTGTAAACCGGTATTACATGTAAAGAATCTATATCAAGATGGCTTAAAACGACTTAAGGAATCTAGATGATTTAAGACTACATTTAGCATACCAGCATTTCGATTGCTGAGCCCTTCAATGGGCCAAACATTCCAGGTTATTGAAGAGGACTCAAGCCGGAGTGGGGAAACGGGGGGTAGTGATGTGTTTTTCAACAAACACCTTTTGTTTTATTTTGTATTGTATTAAGGAGGTTGTTGTATTCAGTTAGTTGCTCATTTAGTTGGATTTGGTTGTAAAAGTTAGAGTGCTCAGTATCTGTTCATCACAGCGTGAGGAGTTGTATTGTTGGAAAGAGTAAGGATGCCTTGTTACTCACAAGGGTGAGTAACGGCGTGTAACACCAAGGTAGATAGTTTTATTTTCCGTTGCGAATAGTTATTTATTATGCTACGACATGCGACGTTATTACAGGTTAGGAATTAGGGTGTTACAGCTAAATGTAGTCCTAAGTCATCTTGTAGGATCGGGTGGCTAACTCAAACCAACCAAAGGTGTGAGTCTAAGAGTTGGCTTGACTCAATCTGCATTCGTAAGTGAGAAGCACTCTGTGATGTAGAGGTACTCAATCAAATTGATTAAATTAAGGGTGCGGAAGACTTTTGCGGTAGTTGAAGCGAAACGATGAAAAGAGAGAAGGACTCTGTGGAACTCAGCAAGATACACAAATAAGCTATTTCATTTCCTGGTCAAATAAAACAACTTACAAATGTCCACTAAGTAGAAAGGATCTACTTAGCGGTTTTTCACTCACTCACCCAACACACTTTCTAATCAGATCAATGGTAAGCGTAGTGAAACTAGGATCTCCCTAGGCAGAGTCTATCTAAATGCACTAACTAACTTGGTACGTATTCTCTCTCTCTCTTTCTGGCTTACAAAGTGATTATCTTTCTCTCTCTAAGCTCTGAAACAATCCTCAATGAAAGCACACTTGAAACTGACTATTACACAGCTTATTTATACTATCAATACAGCCGGTAGGTCGAAGGAGTTAGTTCCGAAAATACCGGAACTAACTAGTGGGCAACTCCCAACGGCTTTGAGTAGTCTTCTTACTTGAGCCGCGATCTTCGGGTGTTGAGGGAAGACTTCATGACCGTTGTGGCGCTTAAGGCATTCCCGAGTTGACTCCTTATTATTCGCAACAGCACGGGAGAGTCTGTGAAGTCTTCTTAGTTGTGTGGACTCTATTGAAGCGGCTCACTCTTTGTGTCTGTCTAGGGATGATTGACTCTGTCGAGGTGGTAGACTATCTCTGCAACACTCCGATGTCCCAACAGTTTCCCCCTTGTTGCTGATGATAGCAAACCTCTATGAATCCCGACGGAGTCAATCCTGAAATAGAAACACAAAGGACTAGGGGAACCGACCCTGTCAAAGTTCCCCCTTAATAGCAGCAGTAGTAGTTGAGTTCAAAGACTCCATTTAGGTTCCCCCTAAATCGTAGAGGGACTCCAGGCAAGTGTGGAGGGTGATTTTTCGGTATGAGGGGGGTCTATCTAAATATGGTCTGACTGAAAAGCCGAGATCCTAGAAAATGCCATTCTGTGGAGGGTGAAAACCCATTATTTTGGCATCCCTCAAATACCTACTACATCGTCCGTCTTTCCCAGAAAGCATAAAGGGGAGTGCAAGTGTGCACTACACCGCTCTCGATGGGCTCCACACGGACTTATGCCCTAAGGGCGGAATTGACTAGAGTCGCCACCTAGTTTGACCTATGATAACTAGGAAGGAAGATCGGGTTCTAAGAACCGTTAATTGACTCTGAGATTGTTGCCTATGGATAAGACTTATCTGGTCGTTTCAGAGATTCCGTGTGGGTTCGCACTGGGTTACAACCCTCAGAAGTGGCAACGACCACGACTTCGGATTGGTGCCCGAGGGAACCTCGGTCTCCAATTGTCAGGATTGCCTTCTTTCAAAACCTTTTTAGAGAGATTCATTTAAAAGCCGAGGACAGGATTAGGACGGGAAGAGCGAAAGAGAGTGGATGAGGCGAGCTTTTCTGCCAAGCTAGCGCCAAGAAGGGGAATTGTTGAATATGGATGAGTATAGGATGAAGAATTGGGAAAAGTTTGAGGTTAAGTGAATAGACAAGACTTTGAGTCTGATGGTTTGACGTTTGTGGGAGCCGAAGAAGGTTTGAGTGTTTTGAGAGCCACCTTAGAAGGGGAAAGGGTTTTTTTTTTTTGTTTGGAATGGGGTCGCACCCTAGATGGGCTGCCTACGTACTCAACTCCCTGTTGAGATCAGACCTTACGTAGTTCACGGGTTTTGGGGGTTTTGGAAGTTTTGAGAGGTTTTAGGTTTGAGAGATTAGTCTATGAGACGCTCGGATCTGTGAGACGTTTGAAACCTTGAGATGTCGAAGTCTGTGAGACGCTTGGGTCTGCGAGACGCTCGGGTCTGAGAGACGCTCAGGTCTGTGAGACGTTCGAATCATTGGAATGACAAAGTCTATGAGACGCTCGGGTCTATGAGACATTTAGAGTGTGGGAGAAGTTGGAATGGAATTGAAATCAAAGTTGAACTAGGGTTGAATGAATATTGATTTGAATTGGAATTGAAATGAATTTGGATTTGAAATGAATTTGGATTTGAATTGAATTTGGAATCGAATGAAGTTGGATTTGAATGAAGTTGGATTTGAATTGAATTGAATGAAGTTTTGAATTGAATTTAAAATTGAATGAATTGGGTTCAAATCAAATTTGGTTTGAATTGAGTTTGGGTTGGGGTTGGAAAACGGGCCGGGTCAAAGTTAGGCCGAGTTAAAATGAGATCGAGTCAAAGTTAGGTCAAGGTCAAACTTGAGCTGGTCAAAGTTAGGTCAAGGTTAAGCTTGGGCTGGTCAAAGTTGGACCGGTTAGAGTTGGGTCAAAGTCAAAGTTTGGACTGGTCAAAGTTGGGTCAAGGTCGAGCTTGGGCTGGTCAAAGTTGGACCAGGTTAGAGTTGGGTCAAAGTCAAAGTTTGGATTGGTCAAAGTTGGACCGGGTCAAAGTTAGAAGTTTGGGCCTCGGTCAAAGGTGGACTTGGGCAAAGTCGGACTTGGTCAAAGGTTGACTTGGTCGAAGTTGGGCTTTGTCTAGGCTTTTGGGATGGGCCTTGTGAGCTTTTGGGCCGAATTGGGCCTTTATTGATTTTGGGCTAAGATGAGTTTTTTGAGTTGGGCTGAAATGGGCTTTATTGATTTTGGATTGAAATTGGATTGGATTGGAGATGGGTTTGAATCGGTTTTTGGATTGATTTTTAATTGAAAATGAATTGAGGTTGAATTGAAATTGTGTGCCAAATTCGGACTAATGAGCCAGGTTTGGGCCTTGGAAAGGTGGGCCGGGTTGGACCTCGAAACATAGGCCGGGTTGAGCCTTGGAAAGCGGGCCGGGTTGGGTTTTGGAAAACGGGTCAGGTTTGGACCTAGAAATGTGGGCCAAGTTTGGAAGTGGGCCAAATTGAATTTGATTATTGGGCCTCAAACTGAAATGATTGTTGGGCCTAGACTGGATGATTTGATGTTGGGATTGACAATGAATTGGAATGAATTTTGAATTGTGTATGAAGAATGTTTGATGAGTGAGTGTGAGAAGGATTGCTTTTGAAAGCTTTTCTAAACTGGACTTGCCGTGTCCAGAAATAATCGGGTCAACCTAAAAGGCAATCTAAGGCCACCTGTTCTAGCCTAGGTCGGCTAGCAATGAATTGGTCCCGAAACAAAATTAGATATAGGCCAAGAGTTTATAAAAGCCCATACGGGCCCAATCCATATACCGAAATGAACAAGATATTTGCAGTCAATAAATAAGACATGTGAAAGTAAACAATTAAAAATTAGCAAACATGAGATATCTCGATACAAGAGTAAATAACTATCTAGAAACAACATTTATTAACTGAAGCAAGTAATATCCCACCGATTTATTTAAGTCGCATGCTTACACATGATAATCTCAATCTGTAACCATATTACAATACAACAGACCCCACATTCTAGCTTCATATTTCAATATTCTTTGAATGTGTCGGCGAACATAACCAATTTATCTACAACCCAGCTCAAAGCAATTGAACTCATCATCATCGGTTTTCTTACCCTTTTTCTTTCAACTTAGCACAGCTGCTCATTATACTTATATGTAGCCGCACAATCAGGAAATAGAGAAGAACATACATGCTCATGCCAAATCGACTATCGACATACATGAAGATAAGTATACATTAACAGGAAGATAAAGAGCATAATTGTTGAAATATGACTCAAACGTGCAGCTGAATAAGTCAGATTCAGTTAGCTATTATGTAGGAATAAGTTGTTTGAATTTATTACTGCTGAAGTTTAGGAATAGAATTTATATTTCAGAATTAAAACCACTATCTTAGCACCAGTACAACGTGGGTAGTGGAGTTTGTTAGTTCAGTTTCTTTTACATCTATTTAAATCATTGTAATTCTGCACTATCAAAAGATGAGCGACATACCTCAATTACTCCAGATCTGTCCCTCTATTTTCAGATTCTTCTTTCTCTGTCAAGCCAACAATTTTGGTATCAGAGCTGTTAATCCTATCCGGGTTCACATCCAGGGATTTTTTTGAAGAAAAAAAATTAAGAGTGAGTGCTCAAACACAAAGGGAAACACGGGTTAAAGAGTGACTATTGTTCATAATGCAGAACAACGGATCCGCAAATAGCTCTATCCAACTGCCAATCTTCAAAGGTGTAAACTATCACTTCTGGAGCTTGAAAATGATGACACTGTTCAAGTCTCAAGAACTATGGGGGTTCGTTGAGAAAGGCTTTGAAGACTCAAAGACTGAGGAGCCAGATCAGCAATTGAGTGAGAAGAGAAAGAAGGATTCCAAGGCTTTGTTTATAATTCAACAGGCCTTGGATGATGAATTTTTTCCAAGAATTGCCTCTGCAACCTCATCTAAGATGGCGTGGGATACTCTAAAGCAGGAGTATCTTGGTGACAAGAAAGTAATCACAGTGAGATTGCAATCACTGAGGAGGGAGTTTGAAACAGCTCTCATGAAGGACAAAGAATCTGTCCAAGACTACTTGTCACGTGTGTCTGGTGTGGTGCAGCAGATGCGGTCATATGGACAGACTATGACCAATGAGCATGTGGTTGGAAAAGTCTTGAGAAGTCTCACAAGCAGATTTGATCATGTGGTGGCAGCCATAGAAGAGTCAAAGTATATGAGTACATATACTTTTGATGAATTGATGGGGTCATTACGAGCTCATGAGGAAAGGCTGAACAGAACAAGTGAGAAGAAGGAAGAAAAGGCTTTTCAAGTTAAGGGAGAATCCTCCAACAAGGAGAAATCATGGCAATATGCTGGAAGAGGAAGAGGTGGATCAAGAGGAAAAGGACGCGGAAAAGGACAAGGAGGAGAGGGAAGGGAGCAAACTTCTCAATCCTACAAAAGTACATTCAAGTGTTACTACTGCAAGAAACCTGGTCACAAAGAAGCAAATTGCTGGAAGAAAGAAGAGGATGAAAAAAAAGGTGACCCAAACCTGAATTTTGTGGAGCAAGAACAGAAGTTGTTCTTAGCACAAAACACATCCAGCAATGACACAGGAGCAGTTTGGTACATTGATAGTGGTTGTTCAAACCATATGTCAAGTCAAACATCCACATTCAAGGAACTGGATGAATAAAAAAAGAGCAAAGTCAGGCTGGGAGATGGCAAACAGCTTGAAGTAGAAGGGAGAGGTACAATTGCAATCAAAACTACACAAGGTAAAACTAAGCTTTTGTGTGATGTACAATATGTACCAAACTTAGCTCACAATCTGCTTAGTGTGGGTCAATTGCTGAATTGTGGATATTTTGTATTGTTTGAGAATGAATCATGCCTAATTCGTGATAAAGCCAAGGAGGCAGTGATGAAAGTTTCCATGGGAAGAAACAGAATGTTTCCTCTGGATCTATCTGATAACATGTGCAGGGCATTAACAGTCAAAGGTGACGATGATGCTAAATTGTGGCACTTGAGATATGTCCACCTAAACGTGCAAGGTTTAAGGCTGCTCAAGTCAAAAGAAATGGTGCAGGGACTCCCCAAAATTGGTGAATTAGAGCTGTGTGAGGGTTGTGTGTATGGAAAGCAATCAAAGAAGACATTTCCAAGCGGCAAGGCTTGGAGAGCAAGTGAGTGTCTAGAACTCCTTCATGCAGATTTGTGTGGACCAATGCAAACTGAATCTCTTGGAGGAAGCAAGTATTTTTTACTCATCACGGATGATTATAGTAGAATGAGCTGGGTGTATTTTCTGACCGCAAATTCAGAAGCCTTTGAGAATTTTAAGAGATTCAAGGCAGTGGTGGAGAAGCAGTCTGGAAACTATGTAAAAGCCTTGCGAACAGATCGTGGTGGAGAGTTTCTTTCACATGAATTTATTCAATTTTGTGAAGAACAAGGCATCAGAAGAGAGTTAACAGCTCCATACACTCCAGAGCAGAATGGAGTGTGGCTGAAAGAAAGAATAGGACAGTTGTAGAGATGGCTAGAAGCATGCTCAAAGCAAAGGGAATGCCAAATCAGTTTTGGTGTGAAGCAGTGGCAACAGCTGTGTATATTCTCAATGTATCTCCAACAAAATCTGTCATGAATATGACCCCATTTGAAGCTTGGAGGAATAAGAAACCGTCTGTAAGTCATTTGAGAATCTTTGGGTGTATAGCTTATGCTTTGATTCATTTAAGATCCAAGCTAGATGAGAAAGCTGAGAAGTGTGTGTTTGTTGGATATGCTGTTCAATCCAAAGCATATAGGCTATATAATCCTATAAGTGACAAGATTATTGTTAGCAGAAATGTTGTATTTAATGAGAATGTAGGCTTGAAGTGGGACCAAAAGGAGAATGGTGAAGGCAGTAAAAAATTAATCGTAGTTGATGGCGTAGAGAAAGAACCGGTTGTGACAGACAACATTCCGGACTCACCTAGTCCCTCAGCTACATCAGCAAGTCACAGTAGCTCCTCCCCCTCAAGCTCATCGAGCACCTCCACACCAATACGGTTCAGGTCTCTAACTGACATTTATGAAAATTGTGATTTTGCACTAATTGCTACAGATCCAACCAGCTTCGCTGAAGCAAATAATAAGATTGAATGGCAAGCTGCCATGAAGGAGGAAATGCGAGCTATTCAAAAGAATGAAACTTGGCATCTAATGAAGCTACCGCAAGGGAAGAATGTAATTGGCCTGAAGTGGGTTTTTAGAACCAAATACAACACAGATGACAGTATCCAAAAGTATAAGGCCCGGCTGGTGGCTAAAGGATATGCTCAACAAGAGGAAGTCGATTTTGAGGAGACATTTTCACCTGTTGCAAGATTTGAAACAGTAAGAATAATCTTGGCTCTAGCTGCGCAATGGAAGCTACCGGTCTTTCAGCTTGATGTGAAGTCAGCCTTCCTTAATGGAGAATTGCAAGAAGAAGTGTTTGTGGAGCAACCACAAGGTTTTATTAAGGAAGGTGAAGAGGACAAAGTCTACAAGCTAAAGAAGGCGCTGTATGGACTGAAACAGGCGCCCAGAGCATGGTATAGTAGAATTGACTCTTTCTTCCTTAAAAATCAGTTTGAAAGGAATGAAAATGAGCCAACTTTGTATGTCAAGAAGCAAGGTATAAATGAGTTCATTATTGCATGTCTGTATGTAGATGATATTGTTTACTTCAGCTCATCACAACAGCTGCTACATGAGTTCAAATCATCAATGATGAGGGAGTTTGAGATGACAGATTTAGGAATGCTTCAATACTTCTTGGGTCTGGAAGTAAATCAAGGAAAAGATGGCATATTTTTGTGTCAGAAAAAATATGCATATGATCTGCTAAAGAAGTTCTCAATGGAGAAGTGTGATGTAGTAAGAACTCCAATGAATACAAATGAAAAGCTGTAGAAAGAGGATGGAACAGAGAAAGCTGATGAGAAAATGTTCAGGAGTCTAGTTGGAGGACTGAACTATCTCACACACACAAGGCCAGATATAGATCATTGTGTAAGTATAGTGTCAAGATATATGCACTCTCCAACAAGGCAGCAGTTAGGAGCTACAAAGAGAATCCTCAAGTATGTGGCAGGCACAATCAGCTTTGGAATTCTGTACAAAAGTGTTGATAATTTCAGGTTGGTTGGTTACACAGATAGTGATTGGGCTGGATGTTTGGATGACAGAAAGAGTACTTCAGGATCAGTGTTTAGTCTTGGCTCAGGAGCAATTACATGGAGTTCAAAGAAACAAGACACAGTAGCATTATCATCATCGGAAGCTGAGTATGTGGTTGCTGGTTCTGCAGCAAGACAAGCTCTCTGGCTAAGAAAGTTGCTAAAGGACTTGGGCTGTGAACAAGATGAAGCAACCGAGTTGTGGTGTGATAACCAGTCAGCAATAGCTATGACAAGAAATCCAGCATTTCATGCAAGAACGAAGCATATTGAGGTACAACATCATTCATAAGAAAGAGATGGTGTCGGAGGAGAAAATAGTTTTGAAATTTTGGGCACAAATGACCAAAATGCTGATTTGTTCACAAAGCCATTAGCTCAAGCAAAGCATCAGTTTTTTCAAGAGAAAATCGGAATGTGCAAGTTTGAATCAAGGAGGTGTTGAAATATGACTCAAACGTGCAGCTGAATAAGTCAGATTCAGTTAGCTATTTTGTAGGAATAAGTTGTTTGAATTTATTACTGCTGAAGTTTAGGAATAGAATTTATATTTCAGAATTAAAACCACTATCTTAGCACCAGTACAACGTGGGTAGTGGAGTTTGTTAGTTCAGTTTCTTTTACATCTATTTAAATCATTGTAATTCTGCACTATCAAAAGATGAGCGACATACCTCAATTACGCCAGATCTGTCCCTCTGTTTTCAGATTCTTCTTTCTCTGTCAAGCCAACAATAATCAATAACGCAGGCATGTACGTTCCACACACATATATGTTTTCACGCTTAGAATTTGTGAGTTCTTCGGATCGAAGATGACATACCGGGATTGAGAACGACTATTTCCAGGATGTCCTGGTTGTTCCGATTCAGACCGGGAAAGGTACATGAACGTGCTTGCAAAAGGAGTCGTTGGCTTCCTCTCAACACCAACCCATCGTGGAGAAATCGCGGCGAACAGAAAATAATAGTAGCGACAGTGAAGAGGGAAACAGCCGCATAGCATGTGTATCCTTGCTCGCCTGATTTCTTGTTCACCGATATGAGGAAGAAAAGGATGGCACAGGCTCGTATGTTCCTTGTTCTTCAGGTGAAAAGGATGGAGAAGATACGAGCTGGTTAGTTCCTTGCTCGCCAGTTGTTGTGCGCCAGTTCGGGTTGTAAAATACCGTGAATGAAGTGCAGAGCTGTATGCTCCACGTTCGCCAATGGAATTGCAAGATTACCGTCAGGAGTAGAGAGCTTCAAGGTGACGAAGTTGTATGCTCCGTATTCGCTAGCATCGCGAAGAGGATTGAGAGTGTTCCTTGTTCAACAGCTTCAATGAAGAGATGGATGGAGACGAAGCATGTATGTTCCTGGTTCGTCAGACTGGTTGCAAAATTTTGCCGAAGAAGAAAATGAATTGTTGTCGGTGAAGAGAACGGAGGAGGCCCAGAGCGTGCGTGTTCTTAGTTGGTCAGGTTCCATGTTGCCAGTTTCGGTGAAAAAGGCAGAGCGGGAGTGTTCCTTTGACGCAAGTGAATAGGAGGAAGATGGTGTAGCGCTTTATGTTCCTTGTTTACCAGTTGAAGAAAACGAAGGCGGAGAGTTGATGCATCTCCTGTTCACCAGCAGATGAGATTAATATAATGAAGATGGCGGGAGCATAATGTTCCTCGTTTCACCAGTCATGTGAAGGGGATGAAGAAATGGAGTATGTACACTCATTGCTTGCCAGCCGCGTGAAGGTAATGAACAGAGGAGTATATATGTTCCTTGTTTGATAGCTATGTGAAGAGGAACTACGATGACCCAGGTATGTTCCTTGTTCTTCAGTTGAACGAGACGAAGGGAGGGCAGAGCTTGTTCATTGTTCGCCAGGCTGTGAAGAGAATGAAGACGCAGGGCAAGAGAAAAGAGTCGAGATGCGGAGCTTGTATACTCCTTGTTTTCGTCAGTTTTTTTTAGAGAATGAAGAAGGTGGAGTAGTTGGGTTGTAAATTACCGTGAAAAAGAAAATGAAGAGAGGTCGGTTGAGCATGGTGAGCGCCGGTGAATCCGATTACAGGAGGAATAACAGAGTGAGGAAGAAATCTTTGATGTTCTTTTATTTCCTTACATGCAATGCTCTACTGCTTCTTTATATAGAAAGGAATAGGGTTTTTTTGTTGATGATCAGACAGTAGGAATTGGACCTCTATTTGAGCAATCGGTTGGGCTTTGTTGGACTGGGTCGTGGGTGTAAATAAGAAATAAAACAACAATAACAGACAAGGGGCAAGGGTTGGATTTGAACCTACCACCTCTATGTTTTGTTAAATAGTTATACACCAACTAGACTGCTCTTAATTATTGATAGATTTATGTAACAATAGAGTCATGTCTGGGTGCCAGATTCGAACTAAGGAAGCAAAAATATAAAAGAGTTGTTCTACAAAACTCAATGTAAAAACATAATAAAAATAAATGAATAAAAAAATCCTAAAGCTCTAAATGGAACTCACGAATTCATTAAAAACACTAGTGTTTTAAACAGAAACACAGAGTAAGGCAAGAGGTTTTATCGACAAAAATGAATGGTTTTCTTGTGAGGGGTCATGAAATAATGAAATGCGGATAAAAAATAAAAATAAAAATAAAATAAAATAAAATAAAAAATAAACTAAAATATAACAAAGTATTAAATAAATGAAATGATAACTACATGGAATAATGAAATAGTATGGTATGATGATGATACACGGGAACACCAAAAAATGGAAATTAGATTAGATATGTATGAACAACTGTAAATAAGATAAAAGAAGTAACAAAATAAAATGAGCAAGAGGGAGTTTAATCAAATTAGCGACAAAATGAAATACCCTGGTACGGGATATAATAGTGAAGATGTACATAAAATAATGAAATGATCCCAAAAATAATAACGATAAAGACAAGATAAAAAAGTACTGAGTACTAAAAAGAGAATACAAGCAAAAGTAATCAAGGAGATGAAATGAGATAAAATAATCAAGTAACGAAATGGAATGAGCCAAATAAAATGAATAGGAAAATAAATGAATGAGTTAAACAAAGCTGACTAACATGAAATAATTCGGAAATAAAATGGTGAAAAGTAAATAATGAAAGGGGATGAGTTTGAAAGCGGAGCTTGGAAAAATTGATTTAAAAAATTTGTCATAAAATGACAATTTCATTTTGGTAGCACATGAACGAATTTTGAAAAGAAAGGCGACGACCCTTTTTTTTATTTATTGTCGGAACTTTGCTTTTATGGGGTGAGAATTTTTGGTGTCTACAGATGGCTCCCCTTGATTCAATTCTGCAATAGAAGGCTTGCAGAATTGGATCAAGGTTGACGGGGCGCCAAAAATTCTCACTATGGCTTACGAAATGTAACTAATACCGCAAAAGGATAGGGGTGCATGACCGGCCTATGACGTGAGGATCAAATGCAAAAGTGTTTTAAACAAGTTTAAAATGCAAATTTTTGAAGAGTGAGGACTTATGACAAGCCTTGAACGCAACGGTTGGACGTGTTAAAAGAAATTTAGAATGCAAAAAATTGTTTGGTTTGGTGCATGAGGGCTTATGACGAGCCTCAAATGGACCTCTTGACATCCACATCCTAGGACTTATGATGAGACTCGAAAGTTAACAATAGATTGGTTTGGGGTGCACGAGGACTTAGAAGAGCCTAAACTGGACCTCTTGACATCCAGTCCTAGGGCTTATGATGAGCCTAGAATGCAATTGAAAGTAAGAGGACTTATGACGAACCTCAACTAGACCTCTTGACATCTAGCTATAGGACTTATGACGAGCCTATAATACTTTGAAAGAGTACCGTACTAGTAGCGTAATAGCTTCCTAGCAGGAGGATGTGAAACGATCTTGTGTTAGTAGCGTAATAGCTGCCTAGTGAAGGAAAAACGGCGGGACCGCACTAGTAGCGTAATAGCTGCCTAGTGGGTTACGAAGTGAACGATCTCGCACTAGTAGCGTAATAGCTGCCTAGTAGAGGAAAAAAGACGAGACCACACTAGTAGCGTAATAGCTGTCTAGCGGGTTATGAAGTGAACGACCTCGCACTAGTAGCGTAATAGCTGCTTAGTGAAGGAAAAAAGGCGGGACCGCACTAGTAGCGTAATAGCTGCCTAGCGGGTTATGAAGTGAATGATCTCACACTAGTAGCGTAATAGCTGCCTAGTGGAGGAAAAAAGACGAGACCGCACTAGTAGCGTAATAGCTGTCTAGCGGGTTATGAAGTGAACGACCTCGCACTAGTAGCGTAATAGCTGCTTAGTGAAGGAAAAAAGGCGGGACCGCACTAGTAGCGTAATAGCTCCCTAGCGGGTTATGAAGTGAACGATCTCGCACTAGTAGTGTAATAGCTGCCTAGTGAAGGAAAAAAGGCGGGACCACACTAGTAGCGTAATAGCTGCCTAGCGGGTGTAAAACGAAAGGCGACCGCACTAGTAGCGTAATAGCTGTCTAGCAGGTGTAAAACGAAAAATTCGACCGCACTAGTAGCGCAGTAGCTGTCTAGCGGGTGTAAAATGAAAGACGACCGTACTAGTAGCGCAATAGCTGTCTAGCAGGTGTAAAACAAAAAATTCGACCGCACTAGTAGCGCAATAGCTGTCTAGCGGGTGTAAAATGAAAGACGACCGTACTAGTAGCGCAATAGCTGTCTAGTAGGTCTAAAACGAAAAATTCGACCGCACTAGTAGCGCAATAGCTGTCTAGCGGGTGTAAAATGAAAGGCGACCATACTAGTAGCGCAATAGCTGTCTAGCGGGTGTAAAATGAAATGCGACCGCACTAGTAGCGCAATAGCTGTCTAGCGGGTGTGAAGATGCGTCAGATAGTGAGCAAATTTTGTGGGTATATGCAGATGATATGTGATGTGAGGTGATTAACCAATGTATTAATTGAATTAAACTCCCTGTTTGTGGATGTAGGTTTTTGTGTGAGCAGATGGCTCTATAGTAACATCAAAACCTCGGGATGGCTCCGACATGGCTTCAAGGATCTGAGATGGCTCCAGCTTGCGTTGATGGCTCCAGTATGCACTGATGGCTCTGGTAGGCACTGATGGCTCCGGTGTGACCAATGGTCTCGGGGTGGTTGGTGGGTTTGACATGGTTGGTGATTTTGTGGCAATTTGTGGGCTTTGATTTGCCTTGAGTTTTTTTTTCAAGGTGGTTTGTGCAAACGATGTATTTGACATATTAAATGCTAAGAAATAATCCTAGAAATCAACAATCAATAGACCGTCGGGTTGCAAAAATCCTGGTTGCAGTAGTATAGTAATTATGAAGCGACCAGGTGTCAATCCACGGGACTTGAGGTAAATAAGCTTAGCCTAAGACAGTGGTTAATTCATAAGGGGTTTGTTTTGGTTTTGGAGTTTCAAATCGATTAACAAGAAGTAAATAGCAGATAAATTAAAATGAAAGATTTGAGAGTGTGAACGGTACTCTAGGTTCAGGGAGTTTGTCTCTAGCTAGGTTCTGCATATTCTACTGCTTAGACGGAGACTTGGATCAGCTTGTAATTCTCAATTGTCTATTCTGTATTAAGTCTTAATTCCATATAGCTCATCTAGACAAGTCATGTAGTTCTAGTCTAGAATTAGCACGTATATCTAGATGGTTTTACTGTACAGAATTACTAGTCTGGTTTGGTCCGGACTAAAGCTCCTAGTGACTAATGTAATCTATCTGATTGCAATTATCACAGGTAACAGGTTAATAGGACCTTCAATGCTAATCACCTTATCTGATCATAACATGATTCGAGGGCTTATAATAAATTTATGACGTTTATTAAAAGCACTTAAAAAGCGTTAACGTGAACAATCCAAATAGTCTCAATAAAGCAGTAAAATAATGCAGAGTTTAACTAATTACAACATCCCTTCCCCTAGAGTAAATCCTCTTAGCTAGACATAGCGATTAAAATCATAAATGAGAGAGAGTTGAAAGAAATCATCTGTTACGAAAATCTTCTTGCTCGCTCCACCCTTTGTCCTTGCGCTATGCTGGCTAAGAGGTTGGATTCGGTAACAATGAGGTGAATTTGGTGAAATGGAGTGAATATGGAATTTTTGGGCAAGTTTGTGAGGTGTCCGGATGGGATGGGTCGGACTCAAATCCGGACGCGAATCCGGACGTGAGTTTTTGTGTGGCGAGTGTGCGATGGGCTACGTGTGATTTTTGTGTGGAGAAAATGGGACGAAAATGAGTTTTATGTGAAGTGTGTTTGTGTTTGAGTGTATGTATGAAGATGGAGTATGGATGAGTTAGTATGTGGATGACCAGATGGATGAAATGAGAGGAGGAAGATGAGGAGAGGTGTGGATGAATATCCGGTGCGAATTGGAATGAAGGTTGGGGAAGGGTTTAAATAGGGTTGGGATTTAGACATTGCTTAGTGGTAAATAGAGTAGGAGCATGGGAATTGGTTTTATTTATAAGGTGTAGGAGATTGATTGAGCTGGGCAATGGTTTAATCGGCCGATAATTGCGCCGAAAGCAACAATTATCGGCGCGGTGATTTTTATTTTTCAATTCTGTGTCACGTCCGTGTTTGAGTCCGCATACGGACAGGGGTGCGGACGTGACTATCCTAGCGAGATTTACTCTGTCCGCGTTTGAGTCCTGATTACGGACATGACTGTCCTGGCAAGATTTGTGAGACATCCGCATAGCCGTCCGTGTTTGCGGACGTGTGTATAAAGAAAACCCGATCTAGATTTGTCCGCATGGCCGTCCGTGTTTGCGGACAAGGGACAGAAGGAGGCTGTCCGCGTTTCTGTCCGGTTTGCGGACGTGACTCAAGAGAGGAGGGAACTCGATCTGGAGATGTCCGTGACTATGTCCGAGTCTGCCCGTCAGGACACATATCCGGACATGTCTAAATATTCCTCTTTTTGTTCCAAAAGCTCTAAACTCCTTCCTAATCACGTCCTAAGCCAAAATAACATGAAAACAAGAAGGTAAATGCATAAATCTAAGTAAAAGATATGGAAAACAAGGGTTTAAAGCACTCAAAAGATAGATCAATAATCAGTGCATCAAATTCCCCCACACTTATCTTTTGCTTGTCCTCAAGCTAAATAGAGAATAAAACTATCTTCCAGGCTGTAGCGTTGAAACTCAGGGTTAAACAGATGCAGACAGAAAGTAAGAAATGATGACGATCAAAAGAATAATTCTGCTTCTAGATGTAGGTTTTCACAGTCAGTGAAGTAAAAGGATTTTTAAAAGCATGGAGAAGTCAGAATACAAAATCTGGAAGTAGATTAACTTGGGATCTTCCACTAATTCATTCCTCTAACCTTTGGATGACAAGGGGTGTGAAGTAATGCCTTATTCCGCAATACCTTTCAACACCACTCATGTTTATATAAAAACTGCAATTTAGTGCTTTCATTTTTTTTGAATGCGAAAATGTATATACAAAAGAAACATTTTTTTATATTGCATTATTTTTCTGTACCCCAGACTTTTCTCTCTATCCTTGTAGCGGTGTTGGGTCTTCTATCCCAGATCACGAGACCTTAGGTAGATAGGTGTTAAGGCACCCCAGAGGACTTAATAACCAGATAGACGAGGCCTGTTTTTGGTTTAGAAAAATTTATAAACAGCGGAGTACCGTGCCTTATCCTTTTCATTCCAAACTTTCAAATCATTTCCAAGAATCCCAAGCTAAACTAATTCAGTTTCCATAATCAACTAATCCATCAATTTCTGTGAAAATAGATTAATTTGAATAAAATTAGATATACACAACACCCTAAAGTAGAAGGATTCTTGAGGTAGTCCATGCCTTGATTTCTAAATCTGTTTGAAGAAGTGATTTTCTCGAAAGCAAGTAGACAATTATAGACAAGTGTGACATTTAAACCCAACTCGCAACTTCAGATAGATTTTTCTACTCTTAATTTTCCCCCCCACACTTGAGTCGAGCAATGCCCTCATTGCGTGGAAATCGAACCCCAAGGAAGCATGGATTATAACGTAGAACATTGGTAAGCAAGTAGAGAGAACAAATGTTAAAAGGAGTACTTCCCAATGTTCCAGCCAATCGTAAGTGCGTGCGTAGTTGAGGTTTATTTGGCGTGCTATATGTCCCCTCGAGTGCATAAGTGTCGAGTGTAAAAATAGAAGAGACTGCACAACATAGCATTAGAGGAAAGTAGAATAGAAATTGAACATTTAAACACTGCAAGTTAGTCTGTACGGTTTACGTATACCCTTCAAAATAAAATAAAATAAAGGTAAGAACATCAAAAGAGTGCAAGCTAAAATAAATAACAGCTGAAATAAATAAAACAAACAAAACAAGAAATAGATGATCACTATGATGGTCCCGGCGGTAGCTGGCCCATGAGTCTCTCGATGAGTAGAGCTATCCGACTCTGGACCTCGTCGCTGCGCTCTAGGCGCTGGGTAATCCGGTCCTGGGTCTGCCGCAGCTCGCCAATATCGCCTACCATCTGCTCCTGTCTCTACTGTATCGTCTGCTGCTGCTGTAGGAGGGTATCCAACGTGGTCTGCAGCTCAGGTGGAATGCTCATGACTGGAGCAGTAGGTGGCTGCATGGTAGCAGTGGCAGTCGGTGCAGAGCCCGAAGTCGAGGATGAAGCAGTAGCCCCCAGGCCAGAGCTGCCGCGTACCCAGCTCCCATCCTCTAATCGCATGAAGCCCCATCTCTTAACCGTCTGTAAAGAGATTGGGCTCTCGTCCTCCCGCACATCGATCCCGGTGAAGACGTCGTCAGGCAGCTCACGAACGAGGTGGTGGTGGATGAAGAAGGGGAAGATAGGCATGATCTTCTTCTTCTTCGATCGCAAGTAGGTGACCACCTTGTGCAGCTGGTGGAACATGATGTCGGTACCGAGATCCTCGTTGTGGCTCGGGAGGCGGTGCGAGGAAGTATCGATAAGGACACAGTCCTCGTCAGTGACATCATTTCCAGCACGAGGCCGGATCTGATGGCTGAGGAGCTCAGCTACCAGCCTCTGCATGAGCGATGGGAGGCTGGTGTAGGGGATGACACCCTTAGTCTCCTCTCCCCGGTGTCTCGACGTCTGACCAACCTCCTGGACCCTTCTAGTCCTAGTGGTCCTCAGTAGCTCCTCACCCATATCTACATGGGCTTCCTCGTTATCCGGAAGCATAAAGACGGTGCTGAATGAGGTGGAGTGATCTCTAACCGGATGGTGGCGCACATAAGAAGTGATGACATTTTGCGTATCGTGCGCCTGGGCGTTCACATAGAACTCCCGGACTAGGTCAGGAGCGAAAACGCCCTCGCCCATCCTCAGTACTGTAGCGATCTCGTGTCTCTCAAAGACAGGATGTATCTCTGTGGAGTTAATCACCTCTGATGCTATACGCCTCTCCATAACAAATTTCCCGCCCTGGTCGAACCAGGCACGGGCGGCGGGGGAGATAAACCCATCCTCACGTAGGGGAGGTGGTGGTGGAGGTGGTGCATCTGATGTATCATCGGGTCGTGGGCGTCGCGAAGAGGACCCCGAGCGTATAACTCCACCTCCTCTAAAACGAACCATCTATTTGTTGTGATCAGACAGAAAATTAAAGTTCAATAATAAAGGATGCAATGGTGAAAGGTAAAGAAGACACAAATTGACAGAAACGAGCCCTTTGTAATTCATATTCTCAAAAGTTCGCTATTCCTGAAATAACAACACAAAATAAGGTGCAAAGCCAGAAACATTTTTCAAATTTTTTTTCAAAAATTCAACATGTCCGGACTTGTGTCCGGGTGGCGATGTGCGGACGCAAGTCCGGACAGACCAAGAACCCTAATTCGGAACGCGGCGAACTAAATCGCCCAAATCACACAATTTTTCTCAGTTTTCGCAAATGTCTACCAATTTCGCACACCATTCTCCAGTCTAACTGCATAACCGCCTCTCACTACCATCTAAACTACCGATTTGTGTATAATTTTGAATTTAAATGCGTATGAAACCGGTAGAATTTTTGTTTTGGCAAAAACCTGGAGTTTTCGGTGGAAGTGGCGTGGGTTGCGGGTGCGTCGGCGGGGCTTGCGGCGGTGTGGCGTCGTCGGAACCATAGGTGGTGCAGGCGCTGGTGTTGGGCGTGGTTTGTGGAGGAGAGGCGGTGGTTGTTTGGCTGGGTTCGAACTTGACAGCGAAGAGAATAGAGAATAGAAGAAGAAGAAGAAGAAGAGAAGAAGAAGAGAAAGCGGGATTTTAGTCTCGTCCGCAAGATGTCCGTGTATGCGGACATCACTGGGTAGCCTTCCGCGTAGGAGTCCGTGACGGACAAGGTTTAGAATTGAAAATTTAGTGTCCGTGTTTATGTCCGCAGAGCGACGTGACTGGGAGTAGAATTGCCGTGTTCTAATGCTATCCGTATTAGCGTCCGTTAAGCGGACATGGGTGTTTTTCTAACGTGTCCGCGTGGTTCTACGTGGACGCAACTTCGGACGCGTTTAATTTTTTTTTTTATATATATAAAAATTTATAATTCTAAATTTAAAAATGGTAAATCACCAACAATATCACAGAAGACTTGATAAAGGTGAACTAATTAAACACATAAAAGTAGTAAATCAGGCAAGATCACATTAAGCACTCATAATACAGAAAGCAAAGAGTGAGGGTTTAAGAATTGCTCCCTGATCTGTTAAGGAGTAATGTTTCATGATTCCCCCACACTTGAGTTCAGCCAAGCATAAATTTAGCTAATTGAGAATTTTGGAATCTGCAAGGCCAGAAGAACTCAAGTGGAAACAGATAAAACCATTAGTAGAAAATAAGAGCCAAGGCTCTTTCAATATGCTCAACATCTGTTAACTTGTCATAAAATAAGAATAAATGATTAAATTAAACAACTAAAACAAGAAGGTGAAAAGAGATACAAACCGGTGGGTTGCCTCCCACCAAGCTGCCCGGAGTTAGAGTCTCTGGCTAGACTTAACAGATAGGGTCAAGGAGGGCCGCCACAGCAGCTAGCAATAGCTTTCTTCAGTTTGAAATACCATTGCAAGCGCGGCTTCTTTAATGCTTTTGGAGGCGGTGCTGCAGTACAGATAGCAGAAATAGATTTAATGGAAGAAGAAGATCTTTCAATAAAAGTTATACCTGGTGCAGGAGGCTGAGAAAAGGTATCGCCTAGGTACTTCTTCAGTCGAGCACCATTCACTTTGAATACTTATCCCGATTTGTTTTCTAGCTCGTATGCTCCATAAGATGTAACTCCCACAACACTGAAGGGGCCTGCCCAGTGTGATTTTAGCTTCCCAGGAAAGAGACTTAGCCTAGAGTTAAAGAGCAACACCAGATCCCCCACTTTGAAGTCTCTCTTTTGAATCATCCGGTCGTGGATCCTTTTTGTGCGCTCTTTATAGATCCTTGAGCCGTCATACGCCTGGTCTCTTAGTTCCTCCAACTCAGAAAGCTGAAATCACCTCTTCTCTCCAGCATCACGTAAATCAAAGTTGAGAGCCTTTAAAGCCCAATAAGCTCTGTGCTCTAGCTCAACTGGGAGATGACAAGCCTTCCCGTACACTAGCTTAAAAGGTGACATCCCAATGGGAGTCTTGAATGCAGTTTTATAAGCCCATAGAGCATCGTCAAGCTTGACAGACCAATCTTTCCTGGAGGAGTTGACTGTCTTCTGAAGAATCCATTTTAGCTCTCGGTTACTCACTTCTGCTTGCCCATTAGTTTGGGGATGATAAGGTAAAGCAACCTTATGAGTCACCCCGTACTTAGTCATCAGGGAATCAAAAGCCTTGTTGCAAAAGTGAGAACCTCCGTCACTGATGATAGCTCTTGGCACACCAAATCTAGTAAAGATGTTCTTCTTCAAGAATTTCACCACAGTTCTAGCATCAGCAGAAGAGCAGGGGATTGCTTCGACCCATTTGGAAACATAATCTACAGCAACGAGGATGTAGTGGTTTCCGTGAGAGGAAGGAAATGGGCCAGTAAAGTCAATACCCCAGACATCAAACAGTTCAACTTCAAGGATTCCCTTCTGAGGCATCTCATGCCTTCTTGAAGTGTTCCCTATCCTCTGGCAGTTATCACAGTGAGCACAGAAGCGGTGGACATCTTTGTGCAGAGTGGGCCAGTAGAAACCACACTCTAACACCTTAGCAGCTGTCCTTGTAGGACCATGGTGACCACCTGCCTCTCGAGAATGGCAAAACTCAATCACACTGTTCACCTCCTCATCGGGAAGACACCTTCTGATTAAGCCATCAGCACACACTTTGAAGAGATAGGGGTCCTCCCAAACGTAATGACGGGCTTCAGAAAGAAACTTCTTCAGGTTATGGCTTAGATCATGGGGAATCAAACCAGAGGCAAGATAGTTAGCCAGATCAGCATACCATGGCTCTTTAACTTTCCCAATTACAAAGACTGTTTCATCAGGAAAGAATTCATTTATGGGGACCCCGTCATCTGGAGTCTCAAGCTTGGACAAATGATCTGCAACCCCATTCTGCTTCCCTTGTTTATCAATAACTTCCAAGTCGAACTCTTGGAGGAGCAAGATCCATCTCAGGAGTCTGGGCTTAGAATCATTGTTTTGGAATAGGTACTTCAAGGCAGAGTGATCGGTGTGAGCAATTACCTTACTTCCCAGCAAATAGGGCCTAAACTTGTCCAGAGCAAACACCACCGCAAGTAGCTCCTTTTCAGTGGTGGTGTAATTCTTTTTAGCCTCAGACAGAGTCTTACTCGCATAAGTGATAACCCTCAAAAACTTTTCCTTCCTTTGACAGAGTGCAGCACCAACAGCAAAATCACTAGCATCTGTCATGACCTCAAAAGGAAGAGACCAGTCAGGGGAAACCACAATTGGGGCAGAGATGAGTTTACTCTTGATAGTTTGAAAGGCCTTCAAACACTCTTATGAGAACTGAAATTTTACATCTTTCTGCAGTAGATTAGACAAGGGCTTCGCGATTTTGGAAAAGTCCTGGATGAACCTTCGATAGAACCCTGCGTGACCCAGAAAAGATCTAACACCCCTGACTGAAGTGGGAGGAGGTAACCCCTCAATGACCTCCACCTTCGCCTTGTCCACCTGAATACCATCTTTGGAGACCCTGTGTCCAAGCACTATACCTTCATGGACCATGAAATGGCACTTCTCCCAATTCAAAACCAGGTGGGTCTCCTCACATCTGCCTAGTATCTGATCCAGCTGATCAAGACACACATCAAAACTCTGGCCATATACCGAGAAGTCGTCCATGAAGACTTCTATGCTTTTCTCAATAAACTCATTAAAAATCGCCATCATACATCGCTGAAATGTGGCTTGAGCGTTGCAAAGACCAAATGGCATCCTCCTATATGCAAAAGTGCCATAAGGGCAGGTGAAGGTGGTCTTCTCCTGATCCTCTAGCGCAATGGGAATCTGAAAATAACCGTTGTACCCATCAAGGAAGTAGTAGAACTCTTGCCCAGCTAGCCGCTCCAACATTTGATCAATAAACGGTAGCGGGAAGTGGTCCTTCCTTGTGGCTTCGTTCAAACGCCGGTAATCGATGCACATCCTCCAGCCAGTGGTCTGTCTTTGGGGCACCAATTCACCTTTATCATTGGGCACCGCCACTATTCCTCCTTTCTTGGGAACAACTTGCACAGGAGAAACCCAGCGGCTATAAGAGATGGGGTAAATGATGCCTGCATCCAAGAGCTTCAACACCTCAGCTTTCACTACTTCCTTCAGGTTTGGGTTTAATCGCCTCTGGGGCTGCCTCACTGGCTTGATACTATCTTCCATGTAAATTCGATGAGTGCAGAACCCTGGACTAATCCCTTTAATATCTGCCACTGACCACCCCAAAGCTCCCTTGTGCCTTCTTAACACTTCCAGAAGTCTGCTTTTCCTGCGAAACAGACAAAGATGAAGAAATAATAACAGGCAGGGCGCTACCCTCTGCCAAGAAAGCATATTTAAGATTTGAAGGGAGAGTTTTGAGTTCAAGAGTAGGGGGCTTCTCTACTGAAGGAACGAGCCTCTGAGTAGGCCTGTCCAGTGGCTCCACAGGAGGAGCATAAGGGCGAAAGTAGGTTCGTCCCTGATTAAGCTGCTGGACAACAGTAGCTACCTCAGTGCTCCCTTTGTCATCCTCAATCGAGTGCATAACACCTGCTCTAGCAAATCAGAATTCTCAAGCAGAAAGAAGAGTCATCAGTATTTTTAGCGACAAACGCATCATAATCATCAGAACAATCAACATCCACTGAAAGCACAGCATGAGAAGAAGCATTTGTTCTCATCATCTTAGTGATATCAAAACTAAGCTCCTCATTATTAAACTTAAGGGTGATCTTTCCTTTGTCAACATCAATGACAGTTTTAGCAGTTCGTAGGAATGGTCGACCCAAAATTAATGGCACTTCAACATCCTCATCCATATCAAGAATGACAAAATCAGCAGGGAAGAAGAAGTTACCAACACCTACCACAACATTCTCAACCATACCACGAGGTTTGATTGAGGAACGATCAGCTAATTGCAAATTAAAATTGATTGGGACAAGCTCACCAGCATGAAGCTTCCTAAACATTGAATAAGGCATCAAATTTATACTCGCTCCAAGGTCGCAGAGTCCAAACCCACAGTCCATGTCTCCAATGGTGCAAGGGATGATGGGCTGCCCTGGATCTCCACACTTTGGAGGAAGCTTCTGCTGGATGGCTGCAGAGCACGTCTCTGTCAGCTGAACAATCTCACTTTCCTTGAACTTTCGCTTGTTAGAAATCAAATCCTTCACAAAGCGAGCATAATTAGGCATCTGCTTGATAGCATCAATCAAGGGGATATTAATAGTAAGCTTCGAAAACACACTAAAAATTTTCCCAAATTGATCATCAAGTTCTTTTTCTTTCAATCTATTAGGGAAAGGAAGTTCCTTAGGAACCACCTTACCCCTGGAATTTTTAGCAATCAAAGTATGAGAAGGGGAAGAAATAGGAGCCTGGGTCTCCTCAACAACTACCTCAGGAGGGGCTGGGGGCCCTGACGGTGCACCAGTGCTAGAAGAAGGAAGACCGGTCTCTTCGTCAGCTTGATCCTCAGCCACTTGATCTCTATTCATCAGCTGCTTCCCACTTCTTAAGGTAACTGCTGTTACCTCTTCAGAATCTGAACAGTCTTCAACTACCACGGCTTCTGAGACCGACACTGCCTTCAACTGTGCTTTAGGATTGGGGTCTGGTTGGGAAGGCAGTGATCCAGAAGGTCTCTGTTGTAGGAGGAACTGAGTCAACTGACTCATCGTTCCCTGCATTTCCACCATGGCGTTTCGAGTTTTTGCTGACCAGCTGCCAATTCTGATTTATTACTGTTTGCTGCTCTTGAGAAGCCATCAGCTTATCCATCATCTCCTTAAGATTCGCATTGTTTGAGCTCAGTGATGGTTGCTGAGCTTGAGACTGCTGTGGCCTAAACTGACTGTACTGAGGCCTAACAAAGCCTGGTGGTCCTCCCTGGTTCGTCCTCTGAGGTGTATCTGATGTGAATTTAGCGCATTGTTCGGATTTCCGTACCTGAGGTTTTGGTGCTGATTCTGCACCCAGGGTTGTCTGGTGTTGAATTGTCCTATGACATTGGCCTCCTCAGTTTGCTTCATTTCGGCTACCAGTGGGCAGTTCTCGTATTCATGTGCATCCCCACACTGAGAGCAGCAGACTTCATTGACATTTGTAGAGATTGTCTTGGCGGATTGCCTAGGGGTTGGCCCCATTGTGAGCTGTTCGAGCATTTTCGCCATGCTTCCCATCGTGGTTTTCAGCTGTGCTTGCTCGGCAGCTATCTGTTCTATCATCGGGTCCGGAGCTCGGTAGAACTGTGATTTACTGAGAAGACTCTTCCCCCATTGTTGCTCCATTGGCGAAGCTCCTCACAGTAGGACTCCATAGATGCCATGAAATCTTCCCCGCTTTTTGCTAGTAGGTTCCCTCCTAAGGCAGCTCTCACCTCGCCTCTGATTTCATCTTTTAGCCCCTGGAAGAATCCCTGAGCCAATGAGGTGATATCCTGACCATGGTGAGGGCACTGGCGGAGTAGTTCTTTGAATCGGTCCCATGCCTCGCATATTGTCTCGCTACCCGTTTGCCTGAATGCCATCAGATCGGCAATCATCTGTCGTGTCCTGGAGATGGGGATGTATTTCTCGTAGAATTTATCCGTCATCTGTTCCCAGGTGGTAATGATGCCTGGCGGTAGTCGGTGGAACCATTTCGAAGCTTCTCCCGATAAGCTGTGCTGGAACAGAGCTCAGTCTGGCATACTCCTCCAATCCTTGTGATAAGCCAAGGGAGTCCAAGTGCACTAGAAATCGATGTACGTGGTCTAGTGCATCAGCTGGATCGGCACCTGAAAATGTTCCTGCAGGGTGATTTCGAACCGCATTGGATTGGTGAGAGGGTTTTACCTTTTGCCAATCGGCCATTAGTTCTGCAGTTAAGTCTGGTAGAACCACTGGGCCTCTTCTTGGTGTGGCAAGTGGCCTGTTTACTCGCCCCATCGTGTATTGGGCCACTGGACCTCCTCTAAGCTGGTCATGGTTTGCTGCCATGTTGAAATCGAGCTGCCTTCTTGCTCTTAAAGCTTGGAGGTAAACTCTCTCGATTTCGGGGTCGAAGTCTGTATCCGGGGGACCAGTTGAACGCGTTCTGCGCATCCACTAGGTGCTGATGCAACAAAAGAGAAGGGAACAAAATATGTTGGAATTTAGAACTAAAGTAAACAAGGAAATGAAATAACTGAGACAATGACAGTAATGAATGGCACAAAAAATAAATTAAACTTAAAACAAAATAAATTACAGAACGAATAATCATAAACAGGGTGTTGTAATAAAGTCAAGTCCCTGGCAACGACGCCATTTTGTAAACGATGTATTTGACATATTAAATGCTAAGAAATAATCCTAGAAATCAACAATCAATAGACCGTCGGGTTGCAAAAATCCCGGTTGCAGTAGTATAGTAATTATGAAGCGACCAGGTGTCAATCCACGGGACTTGAGGTAAATAAGCCTAGCCTAAGACAGTGGTTAATTCAAAAGGGGTTTGTTTTGGTTTTGGAGTTTAAAATCGATTAACAAGAAGTAAATAGCAGATAAATTAAAATGAAAGATTTGGGAGTGTGAACGGTACTCTAGGTTCAGGGAGTTGTGTCTCTAGCTAGGTTCTGCATATTCTACTGCTTAAACGGAGACTTGGATCGGCTTGTAATTCTCAATTGTCTATTCTGTATTAAGTCTTAATTCCAGATAGCTCATCTAGACAGGTCATGTAGTTCTAGTCTAGAATTAGCACGTTGTGAGCCTCGATTTTAAACCCTATCCTGTGTTGATTAAAGCTGATTAGGATCTAACCGGGTTTTAGGTCCGTTTATAACCTAAGGTTAATAACTATGTCATATAACAATAATTATTAAAACCTAAGCTAGCTCACTGGAACCTATTATGAGTCGCCACCTAATTTTAACCTAGGGTAAATTAGGAAAGGTAGAGTTCGGGTTCGGGGGCTTGGTATTCGACTTATTTGGGGTTCAATTACTTTCATTACTCCCAGAAGTTGTTTTTCCTCTACTTAGTATAATTACGGCTTATTACGAGTCGTTTTAACCTAAGTGCGCGAGCTTCTGTTTTTTTTTGTGTTTTTTGACAAAAAATAAAAGTGAAAGTTGAAATTACCTAAACTGAGGTTTCGGAGGCAGAATTAGGTTAAATTTTGTTTCCGTCCGTAGCCACGGACCTAATGTCCATAACCACGGACCCTAGTTAACCTATGTGAAAATAAAAGTCGAATTAAACAGAAAACAAAAATTTGAAAAGTCCGGGGCCACGGACAGGATGTCCGTAGGCCCGGACATAGTTTAGTAAAACCTAAATTTTTAAAATTTAAAATCCCGCCGCCGTTCGTCGGTGTCCGTGGCCACGGACAACCCGTCCGTGGTCCTGGACCATAGGTCCGAGATCCCGGACAACCCATGGACGGGGGTTTTATGGTGGTTCCCGAAGGTGTTTTCGGCTCAAAATTTATGCACGTGTAGCCTGAAAGATGTACAATATGTTAGTAATTGAAAGATCGCAGTTTGAAGTCGAATTATGTACGAAACGTGACAAACAAGAAACAAGGCAGAAGCAAAAGTAATTAGCTATACAGAAGCCGAAAAGGGTTGGTTTGAGCCCAAAATTTAACAGAGAGTTAATGAGGTTGTGGGGAGTTAGAAAAGTAGAGTTATAACCTGTTTTACCTTCACATTCGTGGTGTTTCTTCACGTTGGGATTCTTCGGAGGCCTCGTTGATGGCGGATCCGGAAGAATTTCGAACCCAGCTTCTGACTCCTTGTTGTTCCTGATGTTCTTCACGTTTTGGTGCTGTTTTGGTGAAGGTTTGATGATGGATGATGTTGTGGGAGTTGAAAAATGTGTCTTGGTGTTGATTTTGGTGAGATTTCGGTGTTTGATTGTGGCTCTGGAGTTCAAAACGTGAAGAGAAGGAGACGGCTGCCTTTTTTGAGAGTCTAGGGTTCTTGAGGTTCTGATTTGATCATGGGATAAGGTTCCTTATATAGGCTTCCTTAAAGATAGAAAAATCCGGTAAAAACTGAGATTTACCGACGTTTTAGCTCAAGGGCTTCCAAAAGGAATTTGATTATGAAATTTTACACACGGGTAAAGGATGATATTTCTGAATTTTCTAAAGTGGAATCGAAATTTTTTGATATTGGAATATTTTTAAATTCAATTTCTCGTCAGATTCAATCAGAAATTGCTAGAAAATTATTGAAAATTCGAAGAATCAAAATTCCAACGCCATTATGCTTCAAATGTCATCCTCTGTCATGGGTTAAAATTTCAAAGCATTTTGAATTGATTTGACCCTTATTTGGAGGAGAGAGAAAGCCTATAGGGGGCTTAGGAGCCTTGAAAAATTACGAAAGTGCCCCTGGAGATGACTAAGCTGTCCCTAGTACTCTGAAATGTGCCGATCAAACCGGGAACCCTCGCTACTATCCTATTAGTAGAGACTCTCTTCCGGGGGGGTTGAAATTTTGGGTATAACAGATTGCCCCCCGTCAACTAGACTTTGTAATGGAAAATGAGAAGGCTAGTTGATGCTTGAGTGATACCCCAAAATTTTGGATCTTAAAAGACCCCACGTGCAATTGAAATCCGTCAAGTTGTGTCGAGCTATTCTAAGGCGCTGACTTCCTATGAGTAAAGCGGAAGGGTGTCGAGCGGTTCTAAGGCGTCGACCACCTAAAGGTAATAATGAAGCAATGTCAGACTGTTCTAAGGCGCCGACTACCTGTAAGGATGATATGATGTCAAGCTATTCTAAGGCGTTGACTACCTATAATGAATGGGGTGATGTCAAGCTATTCTAAGGCGCTGGCTACCTATAATGAATGAAGTGATGTCAAGCTATTCTGAAGCGTTGACTATCTATCAGTGATTGAAAATTGGTGTTGGGTCGAGTTCTTCTATTCGAGTGAGTTCTGCTGTTCTGGTGAGTTCTGCTGCTCTAGTGAATCTGAATCTTTGGCTGAGAATCTGCATCTCTGAAGAGTCTGTATCTTCGGCTGAGAATCTGTATCTCTGAAGAGTCTGTATCTTCGGCTGAGAATCTGTATCCCTGAAGAATCTGTACCTTTGACTGAGAATCTGCATCTCTAAAGAGTCTGTATCTTCGGCTGAGAATCTGTATCCCTGAAGAATATGTACCTTCGGCTGAGAATCTGTATCCTTGAAGAATCTGTACATTCGGCTGAGAATCTGTATCCCTGAAGAATCTGTACCTTCGGCTGAGAATCTGTATCCCTAAAGAGTTTGTACCTTCGATTGAGAATCTGTATCCCTGAATTGTGACGAGGAGTCTCATACGAATAGATGCAATGGTCATGATGAAAGTTGATTATGAAAGTGCCAAAAACGTGGTAAAGAGGATGTGCATGTCAAAAAATGATCAAAGTGTATGTAGGAAATTTGTCCAAAACAAGAAATTGTTGAAAGAGGTGCCAAACACGGTAGTGTTCGAAGAATGTTCTGCTTAATGAAAAGGAAAGCGAAATTATCATTTCTTGACTATAGACTTCGGACTTATAATTTATCTCCTATGAGATGAACATGTCGCCGGTGGGGTATGGTGTATGATGTGAAGGTAAGGGCTTATGTGGACCTATGGTGTTTGATGTGCAGGTAAGGGCTTATGTGGACCTGTGTAGTGGTGGTGTGGAGGTAAGGGCTTATGTAGGCCTAAGGTGTTTGATGTGGAGGTAAGGGCTTATGTGTGCCTGTGGTGGAATGGTGGTGGTGATGTTTGAGCTCTGGGTTCAAATTGGTGTTGTCATAGAAATTGTTGGAACCAACAATTGCCCCAGTATTTTTCCCTTAAGACAATCTGAGCTAGAGTTCATGGCAATCGATCGGAATGATCGATTGCCCCCAGTATTTTCTTTTATTAAACGTGCGAACGAGTCTCGTCCTCACAGGGTCAAGGCTTATTTTTATGTGGTGCTTCCTAACCTACACTCGGCGTGTTTGGTGCTTGCACTCGTTCCTCACCTACGGTCATAACTTCTAGACCATTGAATTCGATATTTGATGAATTTACGCATTTGATCTGTTACTTTCACGTGATTGGACACACAACTATCAAGTCGTAAGTCTTTAAAGCTTATAACGTGGCCATGGGGTGTGATGAAGGACAACGGGACCATGGAGGGATATTTGAGGTATGTGGAGCTTAAGTGGGTGACCAAAGTTGCACCTTGCGTCTTCTCTCGGATTCATCTTCCTTGTCTTGAAGTCATCTAGCTGCTTTGTGTTGACGTTATTTTCAAGCTTCTGGACTTGGACTTTTGAAGTTGTCCTTTACACCATTTATCTTCTCTTTGTCATTTGGATTTCTTCGAGGCACTTCGGGTTTGCCTCTTTGTTTTGTCCTTTCTTGACTTCACCTTCGGGGTTCTTGTGTCTCCCGGTTTTGAGTTTTGAGAGCTGTTTTGATGTGAGCTCTTTGGATCCTGTGTCACTCTGGGACCATTTGCGGATCACTTCGTCATGCTGATAGCGGCGTTGCTTCTTTGGACAGATAAGAACGTTATCTGAGAGTTTGACTCCTTGCTCCTTTTGGTCACCGGGTCAAACATTTATCATTGGCTGGGTTATTTTGTGGAGTTCATAATATCAAAAAGGGATATATGAAAGGCTCAGCGGGGGTGCCTAGGGTTTAATGTCAGGGGTTCACAAGCTTTTGGCTATGTGGCGCTGTACCTAGGTGCTTCGTCATCCCTAATAGTTGTGTATCCATTCTTTGTTACTTTTCGCAGGTCTAAGAGTAAATTTACAAATTATCTCCTTCGGTCGGAGTTATACCGTTTACCTCACCTTTGAATGTGGTCTCGCCGGAGTTGTGTAAAAATGACACGCTCTTTCACTCTTGGTTTTTCCGCTCAAGTCACTCTCGTGAATTCTCACTCTGAGACTTGTTCGCATATTTAGACGAAAGGTGAAAGATGGCAAACTTAAACTCAGATTGCCCCCAGTATTTATCCAGGGTTTATAACAACAATTTGACAAATGCAGACTTGAACCGCTTCGTGGGTTGTTTGGATGTTTCGGGGTGAGTAGTGGTGTTTGGTTGGACACGTTCATCTTTTAGAACAAAAGACAAGTCGTTTTGTTTAGTTGCCAAGAAATGACCGTTTCATGAACATTAGTTTTGAGCAAGATGATTTGGTTGAAGGTGTGAGGTGAACGAACACATTTCTTTTATTATCATTTTTGTGATTACAAACTGAAAAAGCCAAACAACTGAAATTTTAAAATCTAAACTTCATTAAAATGGAAATGTGATCAACTTCTTACAAAACTGAAAAGAGTAAACAAAACACTACTAGACTTTTGCCTACTCAACAAACTGGAGTCCTTGCTCGATACGGTCTTCGATCTTGTGCTTCAATGCTCTGCCGTCGTCAGTACTGTGTCCTGGTAGTTGATGAAACTGGCAGAACTGATGGAGATGATTCCCGGCTTGGGTGATCCCAGGACTAGGTGTGAGAGGCTGTAGTAAGTGTAGTTCTTGTAGCTTCACGAGTGCTTGACTGAGAGGCCGGCCAATGTCGGTAAACTGTCTCGGTGCAGAGAACCTCTTGGATCGAGGTGAGGCCTTGACACTCTGCTTTGCAACACTGGGTTTTTGTATGGTGCTCACTTGGTACGAAACTTGAGCTGCTTTGGCCGGTCCTGACTTAAAGGTCTCGATACTCACACCCTGGGCTTTGGATCGTCCCAGCTTCAGCTCGCCTTTGTGAATCTTTTCTTCCATGATTCTTACCTGTCCCGTCAGCATGTCGAAATTAGGGAAGTATG
Organism: Limonium bicolor; assembly: GCA_023374045.1. NCBI lineage: Eukaryota > Viridiplantae > Streptophyta > Magnoliopsida > Caryophyllales > Plumbaginaceae > Limonium > Limonium bicolor. The sequence goes on from CM041779.1 coordinate 153,297,192, forward strand.
TGCAACTCAGCTCGTTGTTGTATTGTCTCTGCATATTGTCCACAATCATTCGAATTTGTTCTTGCTCATCCATTTTTGTAGGCATAGCAGCGGCCTTCATCCTCCACCGTTTGATGAAGTCGGACATTGATTCACTGTTTCCCTGTCGGGTACTGGCAAGGTCGGACCTGGTGACTTCAAGATTCTTAGCATACTCGAAATGGTGCAGGAAAGCCTCACAAACCTCTTCATAGGTCTTGGTGTTCATCCTCTGAGTCAAGTACCAACGTTGATATTTCATCGAGATAACGGGCGAAAACCTTGGCCTTCTGCATGTCATTCAACCTGAGGATGGACATTTCCCTATCGAACATCGCCAGATGGACCTGCGGGTCTAAGGAACCCTTGTACAAAGCAAGTGTGGGTAGCTTCTACTTTAGAGGGAGATTAACCTCGGGGTACGATTCCATAGAAGAGTAATCAAAACCAGCTGACTTGCTTGCTTTTTCCATGCGCTCGATCCTTTTCAGAGCCTTCTTGAGTTCTGCAGTTAGTTGGTGGTCCGGGGCGGCTTCCCCTACAAATCTTTGTGCATCGTGGGCCCCAACGGAGTTAACCTCGATGTGGTCGCGGTCGTTCCCAGAGCCAGCAATCTTTCCTGAAATGTTTTCCTGATGACCAACCTCAAGGGAATTGATTTTGCTTTTCAAATCTTCGATGATGGTGACATACTTAGCCTCCATGTCATTAGTGGTGGACCTATGTTTCTGTTCCATGGCTTCAAAGGCAGCAATGTACCTTTGCTCTAGGGCTGCAAACTCGGCCTCCATACTGACTGGGTTTCCTCCCTCTGCCATACTTGGGATTCGGGCTTATCTGTTGGAAAACAAAAGTGGATTGAGCTAAAATTCTGGACCGTAAAGAAGTTTTAGGTAAAAACTTGTTTGGGCTGCAAGAAAAGCACATGAGCTGGAATGTTTCGAAGATTGTGGTTGTTGAGCCAGAATGTTCTAAGAATTGGGCGCTCAGGCCAGAATGTGTTTGGGCTAGAAGTAAAGCACATGGGCCGAAGTGATTTCAAAACCATGTTCTGGGTGTGAATTGGAATTTGGGCCGAGTGATTATGATTGGGCCTGAAAATGATACCCGTGTCTAGGATCGTGGGTGAAAACCCGAGTGAAAAGTCTTCCTGTACTAGAATGGGCCTCGAAAAAGGAAAAGCCTGAGGGATTTTTTTGGATCGCTCATGGGCCTAAAGCTCAAATTGGGTCGAAAGAGAGAAATAAGCAAAGTCTAAACTTTTGGGCCGAAGTCCAAATGTTTCGCATATCAAACCAAACAGGGCCTCTAGGCCGCAAACAATAAAGCCATAGATTCGGGTTGAGCTAGGTTGATGAATGAGAAGTTTCTATCAATCTCTAGGCTGGGTAGTGGGCCGATCATATCAGCAAACAAGGCCCACACAAATTCAACATGTCCTCACTAGACGTTTAAATCAATCTGGGTATGGATCGATCCGGAGAGGTGCTTGGGGCTTGGGCCCAGGTCACCACAAAGGAATAGGGCTTGCACGCTATTCTCTTTGGGCTTCCCCACTTTTTTCACATCACTGCTAAGTGTGCGTCTACGGTCTGGTCTTTGAATGACCAAACATTGGGCTTGGTAAGGGCACTGCCAGGAAAACGCTTGGGGCTAAGGCCCAGGTATTAAGGGGGTGTGGTTAGACGACACCCTCTTCTTTTCCCCCGCTTATTCACATCACCTTAAAGGCGTGAGTCCCTGACAGGGGACCCTTAAACGGGTCCCGAGGTGAAATCGGTTTGCGTGGACCCTCGCTCTCATATGATGCAAAGGTGCAAAAAAAAAAAAAATTAAAGTGCGCACAAAAGTAGACAGACAGAGCAATAAAGCCATAAATAAACGTTTTCGAGTTAAGCCCTCTTTCTTAAAATTAAACAAGTTAAAATTAAGAATTTTGTCCCCAGCAGAGTCGCTAGTCTGTGAGCCTCGGTTTTAAACCCTATCATGTGTTGATTAAAGCTGATTAGGATCTAACCGGGTTTTAGGTCCACTTATAACCTAAGGTTAATAACTATGTCATATAACAATAATTATTAAAACCTAAGCTAGCTCACTAGAACCTATTATGAGTCGCCACCTAATTTTAACCTAGGGTAAATTAGGAAAGGTAGAGTTCGGGTTCGGGGGCTTGGTATTCGACTTATTTAGGGTTCAATTACTTTCATTACTCCCAGAAGTCGTTTTTCCTCTACTTAGTATAATTACGGCTTATTACGAGTCGTTTTAACCTAAGTGCGCGAGCTTCTGTTTTTTTGTGTTTTTTAGCGTTTTTTGACAAAAAATAAAAGTGAAAGTTGAAATTACCTAAACTGGGGTTTCGGAGGCAGAATTAGGTCAAATTTTGTTTCCGTCCGTAGCCACGGACCTAATGTCCGTAACCACGGACCCTAGTTAACCTATGTGAAAATAAAAGTCGAATTAAACAGAAAACAAAAATTTGAAAAGTCCGGGGCCACGGACAGGATGTCCGTAGGCCCGGACATAGTTTAGTAAAACCTAAATTTTTAAAATTTAAAATCCCGCCGCCGTCCGTGGGTGTCCGTGGCCACGGACAACCCGTCCGTGCTCCCGGACCATAGGTCCGAGATCCCGGACAACCCACGGACGGGGGTTTTATGGTGGTTCCCGAAGGTGTTTTCGGCTCAAAATTTATGCACGTGTAGCCTGAAAGATGTACAATATGTTAGTAATTGAAAGATCGCAGTTTGAAGTCGAATTAATTATGTACGAAACGTGACAAACAAGAAACAAGGCAGAAGCAAAAGTAATTAGCTATACAGAAGCCGAAAAGGGTTGGTTTAGGCCCAAAATTTAACAGAGAGTTAATGAGGTTGTGGGGAGTTAGAAAAGTAGAGTTATAACCTGTTTTACCTTCAGATTCGTGGTGTTTCTTCACGTTGGGATTCTTCGGAGGCCTCGTTGATGGCGGATCCGGAAGAATTTCGAACCCAGCTTCTGACTCCTTGTTGTTCCTGATGTTCTTCACGTTTTGGTGCTGTTTTGGTGAAGGTTTGATGATGGATGATGTTGTGGGAGTTGAAAAATGTGTTTTGGTGTTGATTTTGGTGAGATTTCGGTGTTTGATTGTGGCTCTGGAGTTCAAAATGTGAAGAGAAGGAGACGGCTGCCTTTTTTGAGAGTCTAGGGTTCTTGAGGTTCTGATTTGATCATGGGATAAGGTTCCTTATATAGGCTTCCTTAAAGATAGAAAAATCCGGTAAAAACCGAGATTTACCGACGTTTTAGCTCAAGGGCTTCCAAAAGGAATTTGATTATGAAATTTTACACACGGGTAAAGGATGATATTTTTGAATTTTCTAAAGTGGAATCGAATTTTTTGGATATTGGAATATTTTTAAATTCAATTTCTCGTCAGATTCAATCAGAAATTGCTAGAAAATTATTGGAAATTCGAAAAATCAAAATTCTAACGCCATTATGCTTCAAATGTCATCCTCTGTCATGGGTTAAAATTTCAAAGCATTTTGAATTGATTTGACCCTTATTTGGAGGAGAGAGAAAGCCTATAGGGGGCTTAGGAGCCTTGAAAAATTACGAAATTGCCCCTGGAGATGACTAAGCTGTCCCTATTACTCTGAAATGCGCCGATCAAACCGGGAACCCTCGCTACTATCCTATTAGTAGAGACTCTCTTCCGGGGGGTTGAAATTTTGGGTATAACACACGTATATCTAGATGGTTTTACTGTACAGAATTACTAGTCTGGTTTGGTCCGGACTAAAGCTCCTAGTGACTAATGTAATCTATCCGATTGCAATTATCATAGGTAACAGGTTAATAGGACCATCAATGCTAATCACCTTATCTGATCATAACATGATTCGAGGGCTTATAATAAATTCATGACGTTTATTAATAGCACTTAAAAAGCGTATACCTGAACAATCCAAATAGTCTCAATAAAGCAGTAAAATAATGCAGAGTTTAACTAATTACAACATCCCTTCCCCTAGAGTAAATCCTCTTAGCTAGACATAGCGATTAAAATCATAAATGAGAGAGAGTTGAAAGAAATCATCTGTTACGAAGATCTTCTTGCAAGCTCCACCCTTTTTCCTTGCGCTAAGCCGGTTGAGAGGTTGGATTCGGTAACAATGAAGTGAATTTGGTGAAATGGAGTGAAAATGGAATTTTTGGGCAACTTTGTGAGGTGTCCGGATGGGATGGGTCGGACTCAAATCTGGACGCGAATCCGAACGTGAGTTTTTGTGTGGCGAGTGTGCGATGGGCTACGTGTGATTTTTATGTGGAGAAAATGGGACGAAAATGAGTTTTATGTGAACTGTGTTTATGTTTGAGTGTATGTATGAAGATGGAGTATGGAGGAGTTAGTATGTGGATGACCAGATGGATGAAATGAGAGGAGGAAGATGAGGAGAGGTGTGGATGAATATCCGGTGCGAATTGGAATGAAGGCTGGGGAAGGGTTTAAATAGGCTTGGGATTTAGACATTGCTTAGTGGTAAATAGAGTAGGAGCATGGGAATTGGTTTTATTTATACGGTGTAGGAGATTGATTGAGCTAGGCAATGGTTTAATCGGCCGATAATTGCGCCGAAAGCAACAATTATCGGCGCGGTGATTTTTTTTTTCAATTCTGTGTCACGTCCGTGTTTGAGTCCGCATACGGACAGGGGTGCGGACGTGACTATCCTAGCGAGATTTACTCTGTCCGCGTTTGAGTCCTGATTACGGACATGACTGTCCTGGCAAGATTTGTGAGACGTCCGCATAGCCATCCGTGTTTGCGGACGTGTGTACAAAGAAAACCCGATCTAGATTTGTCCGCATGGCCGTCCGTGTTTGCGGACAAGGGACAAAAGAAGGCTGTCCGCATTTCTGTCCGGTTTGCGGACGTGACTCAAGAGAGGAGGGAACTCGATCTGGAGATGTCCACGACTGTGTCCGAGTCTGCCCGTCAGGACACATATCCGGACATGTGTAAATTTTCCTCTTTTTGTTCCAAAAGCTCTAAACTCCTTCCTAATGACGTCCTAAGCCAAAATAACTTGAAAACAAGAAGGTAAATGCATAAATCTAAGTAAAAGATATGGAAAACAAGGGTTTAAAGCACTCAAAAGATAGATCAATAATCAGTGCATCAGTTTGATGGGTCTGATGATGGATTTATTGATGTTTGACGAGATTTTTTGTGGACTTTGTAGTGAGTGAATGGTTTTTCATGGGTGAACGATGAAACACAGTTGCATGACTTGTTGGGAGTTCCCATCATGGTTCCAGGATTTCCATGGATGGCTCTGGGATGACACTGTGTCGATTGAGCATGATGACGCTTTAGTTGGTTCACTTTTCAATGACACCGAGGGGAAAAGGGAAGTTTTTGCCTTTGATGTGGTCGCACCCTGGACGGGCTGCCTACGTACTCAATTCCATACTGAGATCAGACCATACGTAGTTCGATCTCTGTAGGCAAGGCCTTGGTGACGAAAAACTCTGACATGGATTTGAGGTGGCTCTGTATGGTTCTCAAACTGTTGGGGTGGCTCTTGTGTAGCTTTAGGGATGGTCTCCATGTTTGAGGTTGGCTCCCACATGGCACCAGCTTGGCTTTGGGATTGGTCTCGATGAGGCTCGAATATGACAGTGGATGGCTCCGGGAAGGTCTCAATTTTGAGGATGGCTCCGGATATTAGCTCTAGATGGTTGATGTAGCTCGGGTATAGGCGGGTAGCTCTGAAAAAGGCTAGATATAGCTCGATGATGGCTCGGGATGACTCTGGTCGACATCCTTTGATCAAAAGTTACGCTTCAACAACTGCAACTAAAGTCAACTTTCAGCGAGACTAGGTGAAGCTTTTACCGGTCGGATGCGATGATGAACTGGTTATGATGCATGCAATTATTAAATGCTAGGTACGATACAAAATGCATATGCAATTTTTGGAGAGAGGGTACGGCTCTATCTTTATTAATATGAGATGTACGAATATAAGACATCTTTTGTTCGATCTTGAGTGATTGCTGAGCTCAAATGCATGAATCACTTTACTCTCATGGAGGGATGCGGGTCAATCTCTCGTGAGTCTAGTTGTGTGTGCTAATGGTGTAATGATACTCTCGACACTCGGAGCAGTATTTTTCTTAGAATTTTTTCGAGGTTTTGGACTTTCGATCCTTACAAATTCCTCATCTGCGATGGGGTAAGCTGTTTATGATTTGGTGCTTCGATTAAAGAGTCACTCGCACTCAGAAGACCTTGTGAAGTAAGGTCGCACTCATTCGCTCATAGTCCCTGTATTGTGAGGAGGGACATGTTGATAACAAGCACGAAACCTATGATTCATGTTTCAGATCCGATACTTTCAGTTAACGCTCACCAACTAACGAGTCAGAGGTCTTTTATTGGGTTATAACAGGGTTAAGGGGTATGATGTATGTCACATGGGACTGGAGGATTTGTTTGGGAATTGTGGAGCTTTTGTGCAATAGAGGATATGTTTCGCCTTTGCCATGGGTAGAATGATTAGACGGGTTTTGATAACCCCTTATCGGTTTCTTCGGGACATCATTGGTCCTTTTGGTTTGGATTTCTCCTTCTTGCCTCTTCTGGCGTACGATTTGGACTTTCTTCTCATTTTTGTGTTTTTGAAATTGCATTTGGCTCATCAACTTTCTCAAGCATTTTTTTTTTGCTTTGCATTTTGGCTTTCAGCTTCAAAGTTGCATTGACTTATCGATCTTCTTGAACATTTTCGGCTTTCTTTTTGGTGTTTGGCCTTGGAGTTGCATTGACTCACTGATTTCTTCGAACATTTCATTTGTTGTTTTTGGGGAAGACGGTGGGGAGAGGCCATGGCTCCGGCTCCTTCGAGATCCTCTATTGCAGGGGTAAGTGTGTATATGTGGGGTGGCATGTTGTGGAGTTTTTTTTTGAAGAAAGAGTTTTTTCATGAAAGGCTCAGCGGGGCTCACTAAGGAATTATGTACAGGGTAGTCGAAGCTTTTTGGTTTTGTGAGGATTTTTTTCCTAAGTGCCTCGTCATCCTCATTAGTCAATGATTGTTTTCTTACTACTTCTCGGATCTTTGCATGAATCACAGTTCGTGTTTTGCTATCGACATTGATCTCGCTATGAATTGTGCCTCTCCATGTGCTAAAGGAAAGCACAAGTCGCTCATGGTTTTACCTCTGTGGACTCGCTCTATCTTTCCTCATCGCTCATTGGATTGTCCAAAACATTCATTTGAAATTCAAAGGAAAATACCGCTCTTCACACACTTCTCACTTGGTTTGTGGTGCTGATTTTGATTGGACCCTTATACTCATTGACGGGTCGAGAGTTAAGTGGTTCATGCACTCTGTTAAATCAATCTCTCGTGATTTTCTCGAAGATGTCGTTTCGATATGGGAGTATGCAAATGCAATTATCTACCATGCGATGTATTGTGGTAATATGGAATTACCATGTATAGGATGCATGAAATGCTGAAAATGATGAATTGAGATGGTTAACTAAATGTTTTTTTTTGTGTTTGTTTTGTTTTTGGATGCAATGCATGAGTGGTAAGGTCATCACTAGTCTCGCATGAGCCGAATTCAGCTTGCGGTTCATGAAGCTCATCCCGTCATTGTTGGCTCTGAAGGTGGTCCAGTTGTGGTGATTATTGTCGAAGAAGTAATTCTCGAGTGAGGTCAGGTTGGTGATTGACTCCTGGATCTTGGGACTTTTAGGGAGTGACAACTCCCACATGGTGACCCACTGATATGACATGGATTGCATTTTCTAGGATTTTTGAAGGTATGATTTTTTTGGATGTATGATTTTTGGATTTTTGGATGTGTGATGATTTTTTTTTTTTGGGTTTTCGGATGTAGAATTTTTTGGATTTTCGGATGTACGGTTTTTTTTGGATTTTTTTTTGTGTATGCTTTTTTGTTGTTGTTGGTCTCTATGTACATGGTATGCCGAATGGGAAACAAAGTTTGAATGCCCGGTATTTCTTGCTATCACATGGAAGATCATGCTTTCACTCGTGGGCAAAGATAGTTGATCACCTACAAAAACAGTCATCAAAAGAGAATCTGACAGATACGAATGTTAGTGCGCTTGAAAAAAGGGATGAATGTTTGTGTGTGATTTGTTGAGAATGCAACATTTGATCATGCAATTTTTGTGAGATGGGTGTGATTCATGCATGATTAATGAATGTGAACTGACTGAAAATGGGAAGAAGCAAATCGTATATGCTAAAAGAAATCAAGTTTTTAGAAAAACGATTTTGAAAACACGTGTTTTCGAAGTAGTGGATTTTCTCAGTAGAAATTTTGACGCTCGGTCATTCGAGAATAAAATAGGGAGTGGGGAACCCTATACACATCATGATCTAAAGAAAACTCAGAGGGAATGTATTGACCTATACATATAGTCTATTCAGAAATGACAAGAGAGAATAGAATCATAGGGGAAAACCTATACATCAATCCTAAAATTCATTAAAGGGGGAATGTTGAGCTAAACTTCTTCTGACTGACTACTCATGCTCGGGCTTCTAGTTGGCTGCTCGTTCGTCTTTGGGCTCTTGCAGCGAAGCGGTACTGTGATCATACAAAACGGGTTGGTGTTCTTCTAACTCTCAACAGTTTGAACTCGAATAGTCGTTGCTAGTCTTCATGTCGATCAACTCGGGTTGGTACATCTCTTATTTTTACTCAAATTGTGTTGTCGATCTTCACATGCTCCACTTGCGTCGACAAGGAAAATGAGGGACGTTCTTGAGAAAGGAAAGGTGAATGATCGAGAACAAAATCGTTGAGAAAATCCACCACTTATGTGAAAACACGAATGACTAGTACACTCCACAGTAATGACTGCTGCTTTTGAAGGTGGGTTGAACTTCAAAAATAGCAGGTCACAACATGGGGACTAAATCATTTATTTTGAAATAAGTTTGTGAAAATCCTTTGAAAATTGTTTTCGAAAACAAGTTTGAGATAATATCTGTGAAAGTTGTTTGAAATTTGTTTGTAAAAAAAAAACGGGTTTTTGAAATTTCTGGAAGACTTTGATTGAAACTGGTTTTGAAAACTATTTTAGAAATAACAATTTTGAAAATCATTGTTTTTGAAATCATTTGAAATGAACGACCTTGAAGATATTTCATTAGAGTGTTCGAACTGGTTTATTTTTTTTATTTTTGCCAATTTTTGAAACGTGATCACACATAGATGTAAGTGCAAAATAAAAATCGTGGCTGATTTTTTTTGTGGAGCTGAGTGTGAATGATTGGGATAATCACCTTCCAGGCCAATCAATGCTTCCATACCACCGGGGGAACCGTCGTCCCTTCACTGTTCATCTCTCGGGATTTATCTCTATTATGCCTGGTGGGGCACATCATCAAGAAAGTACGGAGTGCTTAAGTTCGAAAGGTCAGGATACCCGAAGTGATACAGTCACACGAGCCACGGCCGGGGATTATCACAACATACTCACTTTTCGGGAAACTCGGGGAAGTATTGCATGGGAACGGGTCTCCCCTCGTCTGCAGGATAAGGTGTGTCTAAAGTCCAAATTATTTGCTGACTACGCTGTGTCATGTATGGGTATCCGTAAATACGGGATCCTCTATGAATTTGTAGCGCGACATTGGGCTTTAAAGACACCCGTGGTGCAGAGGAATCATGGAGAACTGAGCCCATGCAATCTTCAGGGTAAGGCAAAAGGGTGGTGAGACAGACGGCATACAAGGGGGCAACTACCCATAAAACTCATCCTAGACACTGGATAAGGCAGCTGGACACTGAAGGCTCATAGCTTACTATATGCTGGCTTTGACTCGAAAAGGTGTTTGAAAGGATCCTGAGTTGTTTCAAGGTGTAGACAACTACGGCCATACCACCTCGTGGGCTTATTCCTTAGCTACGAAGGACCCATACTCAGAGGGAACCAATTGTGGACCAATTGTTAATCCCGACCGCAGATAGTAGGGGTGACACAGATGAATGCATGTCCTAAACTACCCAATGCAACAATGGGTTGGCTCCTTTCTACGAAGGCCCCATTTACAAAAAACTTAAATAAGCAATGAAAATATATTATGTCGAGTATGAAGAGCAGTAAACATTCAGACAATGAACACACAATATGTGAGCCTCGATTTTAAACCCCTATCCTATGTTGATTAAAGCTGATTAGGACTTAACCGGGTTTTAGGTCCACTTATAACCTAAGATTAATAACTATGTCATATAACAATAATTATTAAAACCTAAGCTAGCTCACTGGAACCTATTATGAGTCGCCACCTAATTTTAACCTAGATTAAATTAGGAAAGGAGAGTTCGGATTCGGGGGCTTGGTATACGACTTGTTTAGGGTTCATTTACTTTCATTACCCCTAGAAGTCATTTTTCCTCTACTTAGTTTAATTACGGCTTATTACAAGTCGTTTTAACCTAAGTGCGCGAGCTTCTGTTTTTTTGTGTTTTTTTAGCATTTTTTGACTGAAAATAAAAGTGAAAGTTGAAATTACTTAAACTAGGGTTTCGGAGGCAGAATTAGGTCAAATTTTGTTTCCGTCCGTAGCCACGGACCTAATGTCCGTAACCACGGACCCTAGTTAACCTATGTGAAAAAAAAAGTTGAATTAAAAAGAAAACAAAAATTTGAAAAGTCCGGGGCCACGGACAGGATGTCCGTAGGCCCGGACATAGTTTAACAAAACCTAAATTTTTAAGATTTTAAAATCCCGCCGCCGTCCGTGGGTGTCCGTGGCCACGGACAACCCGTCCGTGGTCCCGAACCATAGGTCCGAGATCCCGGACCACCCACGGACGGGGGTTTTATGGTGGTTCCCGAAGGTTTTTTCGGCTCAAAATTTATGCACGTGTAGCCTGAAAGATATACAATTCGTTAGTAATTGAAAGATTGCAATTTGAACTCGAATTATGTACGAAACTTGACGAACAAGTAACAAGGCAGAAACAAAAGTAATTAGCAATACAGAAGCGTAAAAAGGTTAGTTTGAAACCAAAATTTGACAGAGAGTTAATAAGGTCGTGGAGAGATAGAAAAGTAGAATTGCAACCTGTTTTACCTTCGAATTCAGGAGGATTCTTCACGTCGGGATTCTTCGGAGGCTCCGATGGTGCCGGTTCCGGATTGAGTTAGACCCGAGCTTCTGGTTGTTGATTGTTGAAGGTGTTCTTCACGTTTTGGAGGTGGTTTGGTTGATGTTTGATGATTTTTGATGTGTTGGGAGTTGAAAAATGTGTTTGGATGGTGATTTCGGGGGATTTTTGATGTGATTTTGGTGCTTGGATGTGTAAAAACGTGAAGAGAATGAGACGGCTGCCTTCTTTGAGGGTCTAGGGTTCTTGAGGTTCTGATTTGATCATGGGATAAGGTTCCTTATATAGGCTTCCTTAAAGATAGAAAAATCCGGTAAAAACCGAGAGTTACCGACGTTTTAGCTCAAGGGCTTCCAAAAGGAATTTGATTATGAAATTTCACACATGGGTAAAGGATGATATTTCTGATTTTTCTAAAGTGGAATCGAATTTTTTGGATATTGGAATATTTTTAAATTTAATTTCTCGTCAGATTCAATCAGAAATTGCTAGAAAATTATTAGAAATTCGAAAAATCTAAATTCCAACACCATTATGCATCAGATGTGATCCTCTATCATGGGTTAAAATTTCAAAGCACTTTGAATTGATTTGACCCTTATTTGGAGGAGAGATAAAACCTATAGGGGGCTTAGGAGCCTTGAAAAATTACGAAAATGCCCCTGGAGATGACTAAGCTATCCCTAGTACCCTGAAATGTGACGATCGAACTGGGAACCCTCGCTTCTAGCCTATTAGTAGAGACTCTCTTCCGGGGGGTTGAAATTTTGGGTATAACAGATTGCCCCCCGTCAACTAGACTTTGTAATGGAAATGAAAAGGCTAGTTGATGCTTGAGTAATACCCCAAAATTTTGGATCTTAAAAGACCGCACATGCAATCCGACAAGTTGCGTCGAGCTATTCTAAGGCGCTGACTACCTATGAATAAAGTGGAAGGGTGTCGAGCGGTTCTAAGGCGTCGACCACCTAAAGGTAATAATGAAGTAATGTCAGACTATTCTAAGGCGCCGACTACCTATAAGGATGATATGATGTCAAGCTATTCTAAGGCGTTGACTACCTATAATGAATGAGATGATGTCAAGCTATTCTAAGGCGTTGGCTACCTATAATGAATGAGATGATATCAAGCTATTCTAAGGCGCTGGCTACCTATAATGAATGAAGTGATGTCAAGCTATTCTGAGGCGTTGACTACCTATCAGAGATTGAAAATTGGTGTTGGGTCGAGTTCTTCTATTCGGGTGAGTTCTGCTGTTCTGGTGAGTTCTGCTGCTCTGGTGAATCTGGATCTTTGGCTGAGAATCTGTATCTTTGAAGAGTCTATATCTTCGGCTGAGAATCTGTATCCCTGAAGAATCTGTACCTTCGGCTGAGAATCTGTATCCCTGAAGAATCTGTACCCTCGGCTGAGAATCTGTATCCCTGAAGAATTTGTATCTTCGGCTGAGAATCTGTATCCCTGAAGAATCTGTACCTTCGGCTGAGAATCTGTATCCCTGAAGAATCTGTACCTTCGGCTGAGAATCTGTACCTTCGGCTGAGGATCTGTATCCCTGAAGAATCTGTACCTTCGGCTGAGAATCTGTATTCCTGAATTGTGACGAGGAGTCTCATACGAACAGATGCAATGGTCATGATGAAAGTTGATTATGAAAGTGCCAAACGTGGCAATGAGGATGTGCATGTCAAAATACGATCAAAGTGTATGTAGGAAATTTGTCCAAAAAAAGAAATTGTTGAAAGAGGTGCCAAACGTGGCAGTGTTTGAAGAATAATCTGTTTGATGAAAAGGAAAGTGAAATTATCATTTCCTGACCATAAACTTCGGACTTGTAATTTATCTCCTAGGAGATGAACATGCCATCGGTGGGGTATGGTGTATGATGTAAAGGTAAGGGCTTATGTGGGCCTGTGGTGTTTGATGTGGAGGTAAGGGCTTATGCGGGCCGGTGGTGTGTGATGGTGGTGGTGATGTTTGAGCTCTGGGTTCCAATTGGTGTTGTCATAGCAATTGTTGGAACCAACAATTGCCCCCAGTATTTTTCCCTTAAGACAATCTGAGCTAGAGTTCATGGCAATCGATCGTTCCGATCGATTGCCCCCAATATTTTCTTTTATTAAACGTGCGAACGAGTCTCGTCCTCATAGGGTCAGGGCTTATGTTTTTATGTGGTACTTCCTAACCTGCACTCGGCGTGTTTGGTGCTTGCACTCGTTCCTCACCTACAATCACAACTTCTAGACCATTGAATTCAATATTTGATGGATTTACGCATTTGATCTGTTACTTTCACGTTATTGGACACACAACTATTAAGTCGGAAGTCTTTAAAGCTTATAACGTGGCCACGGGGTGTGATGAAGGACAACGAGACCATGCAGGGATATTTGAGGCATGTGGAGCTTAAGTGGGTGACCAAAGCTGCAACTTGCGTCTTCTCTCAGATTCATCTTCCTTGTCTTGAAGTCGTCTAACTGCTTCATGTTGATGTTGTTTTGAGCTTCTAGACTTGGACTTTTGAAGTTGTCCTTTACACCATTTCTCTTTTCGTCTTTTGGATTTCTTCGAGGCACTTCGGTTTTGCCTCTTTGTTTGATCCTTTCTTGACTTTGCCTTTGGGGTTCTTGTGTTCCCGGTTTGAGTTTGAGAGCTATTTTGATGTGAGCTCTTTTGATCCTGTGTCACTTTGGGACCATTTGCGGATCACTTCGTCATGCTGATAGCGGCTTTGCTTCTCTGGACTGATGAAAACGTTATCTGAGAGTCAGGCTCCTCGCTTCCTTTGGTCACCGGGTTGGTTATTCATCATGGGCTGGCTTGTTCTGTGGAGCTTTGCAACATCGAAAGGGGATATATGAAAGGCTCAGCGGGGGTGCCTAGGGTTTAATGTCAGGGTTTACAAGCTTTTAGCTATGTGGTGTTGTACCTAGGTGCTTCATCATTCCTGATAGTTGTGTATCTGTTCGTTGTTACTTTTCGCAGGTCTATGAGTAAATTTACAAACTATCTCCTTCGGTCGGAGTTATGCCGTTTACCTCACCTTTGAATGTGGTATCACCGGAGTCGTGTAAAAATGACACGCTCGTTCACTCTTGGTTTTTCCGCTCAAATCACTCTCGTGAATTCTCACTCTGAGACTTGTTCGCATATTTAAACGAAAGGTGAAAGATGACGAACTTAAACTCAGATTGCCCCTAGTATTAATCCAGGGTTTATAACAACAATTTGACAAATGTAGACTTGAACCGCTTCGTGGGTTGCTTGGAGTTTTGGGGTGAGTAGTGGTGTTTGGTTGGACATGTTCATCTTTTTAGAACAAAAGACAAGTCGTTTTGTTCAGTTGCCAAGAAATGACCGTTTCATGAACATTAGTTTTAAGAATGTTTGCTAATGAGCAAGATGCAAGGTGAACGAACACATTTCTTTTATTATCATTTTTGTGATTACAAACTGAAAAAACCGAAAAAACTGAAATTTTAAAATCTAAACTTCATTAAAAGAGAAATGTGATAAACTTCCCACAAAATTGAAATGAGTAAACAAAACACTGCCAGACTTTTGCCTACTCAACAAACTGGAGTCCTTGCTCGATAAGGTCTTCGATCTTGTGCTTCAATGCTCTGCAGTCGTCAGAACTGATGGAGATGTTCCCCAGCTTGGGTGATCCCAGGACTAGGTGTGAGAGGCTGTAGTAAGTATAGCTCTTGTAGCTTCACGAGTGCTTGACTGAGAGGCCGGCCAATGTCGGTAAACTGTCTCGGTGCAGAGAACCTCTTGGATCGGGGTGAGGCCTTGACGCTCTGTTTTGCAGCACTGGGTTTTTGTATGGTGCTCACTCGGTACGAAACTTGAGCTACTTTGGCCGGTCCTGACTTAAAGGTCTCAATACTCACACCCTAGGCTTTGGGTTGTCCCAGCTTCAGCTCGCCTTTGTGAATCTTTTCTTCCATGACCCTTACCTGACCCATCAGCATGTCGAAATTAGGGAAGTATGTGCAACTCAGCTCGTTGTTGTATTGTCTCTGCATATTGTCCACAATCATTCGAATTTGTTCTTGCTCTTCCATTTTTGTAGGCATAGCAGCGGCTTTCATTCCTCCACCGTTTGATGAAGTCGGACATTGATTCACTGTTTCCCTGCTGGGTACTGGCAAGGTCGGACCTGGTGACTTCAAGATTCTTAGCATACTCGAAATGGTGCAGGAAAGCCTCATAAACCTCTTCATAGGTTTTGGTGTTCATCCTCTGAGTCAAGTACCAACGTTGAGGTATTTCATCGAGATAACGGGCGAAAACCTTGGCCTTTTGCATGTCATTCAACCTGAGGATGGGCATTTCCCTATCAAACATCGCCAGATGGACTTGTGGGTCTGAGGAACCCTTGTATAGAGCAAGTGTGGGTAGCTTCATCTTTAGAGGGAGATTAACCTCGGGGTACGATTCCATAGAAGAGTAATCGAAACCAGCTGGCTTGCTAGCTTTTTCCATGCGCTCAATCCTTTTCAGGGCCTTCCTTAATTCTGTAGTTAGTTGGCGGTCCGGACGACTTGCCTACAAATCTTGTGCATCCTGGGCCTCAACAGAGTTAACTTCGATGTAGTCACGCTCGTTCCCAGAGTCAGCAATCTTTCCTGAAATGTTTTCCTGATGACCAACCTCAAGGGAATTGATTTTGCTTTTCAGCTCTTCGATGATGGTGACATACTTAGCCTCCATGTCATTAGTGGTGGACCTATGTTTCTGTTCCATGGCATCAAAGGCGGCCATGTACCTTTGCTCTAAGGCTGCAAACTGGGCCTCCATGCTGACTGGGTTTCCTCCCTCTGCCCTACTTGGGATTCGGGCTTATCTGTTGGAAAACAAAAGTGGATTGAGCTAAAATTCTGGACCGTGAAGAAGTTTTAGGTAAAAACTTGTTTGGGCTGCAAGAAAAGCATATGAGCTGGAATGTTTCGAAGATTGTGGGTAGGCACTGAGGCCCGAAATGAGTTGGAAGGGAGGCACATGGGCCGGAATGATTCATGAGCTGTGAACTGGTGCCTAGGCTGAAATGTTTGAAGAGCGTGATTCTTGAGCCGGAATGTTCTGAGAATTGGGTGCTTGGGCCAGAATGTGTTTGGGCTAGAAGTAAAGCGCATGGGCCGAAGTGATTTCTAAACCATGTTCTGGATGTGAATTGGAATTTGGGCCGAGTGATTATGATTGGGCCTGAAGATGATACCCATGTCTAGGATTGTAGGTCAAAACCTGAGTGAAAAAGTCTTCCTGGACTAGAATGGGCCTCGAAAAGGAAAGGCTTGATTAATAATTCAAATTGGGCCGAAAGAGAGAAATCACCTAAGTCTAAACTTTTGGGTCGAAGCCCAAATGTTTCACATATCAAACCAAACAGGGCCTCTGGGCCGCAAACAATAAAGCCGTAAATTCAGGTTGGGCTGGTTGATGTAGGAAAAGTTCCTATCAATTCCTAGGCTGGGTAGTGGGCCGATCACACAAGCAGACAAGGCCCATACAAATTCCACATGTCCTCACTTGACACTTATCCAATTCGGGTATGGAGCGATCCGGAGAGGTGCTTGGGGCGTGGGCCCAGGTCGCCACAAAGGAATAGGGCTTGCACGCTATTCTCTTTGGGCTTCCCCACTTTTTTCACATCACCTGAAGGTGTGCGTCTACGGTCGGGTCTTTGACTGACCAAACAATGGGCTAGGTAAGGGCACTGCCAGGAAAACGCTTGGGGCTAAAGCCCAGGTATTAAGGGGATGTGGTTAGACGACATCCTCCTCTTTTCCCCCGCTTATTCACATCACCTAAAAGGTGTGAGTCCCTGACAGGGGACCCTCAAACGGGTCCCGGGGTGAATAGGTTTGCATGGACCCTCACTCTCATATGATGCAAAGGTACAGAAATTTAAATTGCGCACAAAAGTAAACAAACAAAGAAATAAAGCCATAAATAAACATTTTCGAGTTAAGCCCTCTTTCTTAAAATTAAACAAGTTAAAATTAAGAAGTTTGTCCCCAGCAGAGTCGCCAGTCTGTGAGCCTCGATTTTAAACCCCTATCCTATGTTGATTAAAGCTGATTAGGACTTAACCGGGTTTTAGGTCCACTTATAACCTAAGATTAATAACTATGTCATATAACAATAATTATTAAAACCTAAGCTAGCTCACTGGAACCTATTATGAGTCGCCACCTAATTTTAACCTAGATCAAATTAGGAAAGGAGAGTTCGGGTTCGGGGGCTTGGTATACGACTTGTTTAGGGTTCAATTACTTTCATTACCCCTAGAAGTCGTTTTTCCTCTACTTAGTTTAATTACGGCTTATTACAAGTCGTTTTAACCTAAATGCGTGAGCTTCTGTTTTTTGTGTTTTTTTAGCATTTTTTGACTGAAAATAAAAGTGAAAGTTGAAATTACTTAAACTAGGGTTTCGGAGGCAGAATTAGGTCAAATTTTGTTTCCGTCCGTAGCCACGGACCTAATGTCCGTAACCACGGACCCTAGTTAACCTATGTGAAAATAAAAGTCGAATTAAACAGAAAACAAAAATTTGAAAAGTCCGGGGCCACGGACAGGATGTCCGTAGGCCCGGACATAGTTTAACAAAACCTAAATTTTTAAGATTTTAAAATCCCGCCGCCGTCCGTGTGGGGTCCGTCCGTGGTCCCGGACCATAGGTCCGAGATCCCGGACCACCCACGGACGGGGGTTTTATGGTGGTTCCCGAAGGTGTTTTCGGCTCAAAATTTATGCACGTGTAGCCTGAAAGGTATACAATTCGTTAGTAATTGAAAGATTGCAATTTGAACTCGAATTATGTACGAAACTTGACGAACAAGTAACAAGGCAGAAACAAAAGTAATTAGCAATACAGAAGCGTAAAAAGGTTAGTTTGAAACCAAAATTTGACAGAGAGTTAATAAGGTCGTGGAGAGTTAGAAAAGTAGAATTGCAACCTGTTTTACCTTCGAATTCAGGAGGATTCTTCACGTCGGGATTCTTCGGAGGCTCCGATGGTGCCGGTTCCGGATTGAGTTCGACCCGAGCTTCTGGTTGTTGATTGTTGAAGGTGTTCTTCACGTTTTGGAGGTGGTTTGGTTGATGTTTGATGATTTTTGATGTGTTGGGAGTTGAAAAATGTGTTTGGATGGTGATTTCGGGGGATTTTTGATGTGATTTTGGTGCTTGGATGTGTAAAAACGTGAAGAGAATGAGACGGCTGCCTTCTTTGAGGGTCTAGGGTTCTTGAGGTTCTGATTTGATCATGGGATAAGGTTCCTTATATAGGCTTCCTTAAAGATAGAAAAATCCGGTAAAAACCGAGACTTACCGACGTTTTAGCTCAAGGGCTTCCAAAAGGAATTTGATTATGAAATTTCACACATGGGTAAAGGATGATATTTCTGATTTTTCTAAAGTGGAATCGAATTTTTTGGATATTGGAATATTTTTAAATTCAATTTCTCGTCAGATTCAATCAGAAATTGCTAGAAAATTATTGGAAATTCGAAAAATCAAAATTCCAACGCCATTATGCTTCAGATGTCATCCTCTATCATGGGTTAAAATTTCAAAGCACTTTGAATTGATTTGACCCTTATTTGGAGGAGAGAGAAAGCCTATAGGGGGCTTAGGAGCCTTGAAAAATTACGAAAATGCCCCTGGAGATGACTAAGCTGTCCCTAGTACCCTGAAATGTGACGATCGAACTGGGATCCCTCACTACTAGCCTATTAGTAGAGACTCTCTTCCGGGGGGTTGAAATTTTGGGTATAACACAATAGTAAACAGAAGTGAAGCATGCAAAGGTCAAAGCTCACATGCGGTACTTAAGGTCAATCTCGAACTCTAAACACTTGTCCTAACTATCCTCTCAGAGCACAGTCTAAGTGTGGAGTAGAGTAATCCTAATGGCTTTTGAATGAATCTCTTGGAGGTTTTGAAAGAAGTTAGGAAATCCTGACAATCTTGAATGAAGTTCAGTCTTCCTTGAGTTTGAGAAAAACTTACTCAAGTTTTCCCCAGCAGAGTCGCCATTCTGTGGAGGGTGATTTTTCGGTATGAGGGGGGTCTATCTAAATATGGTCTGACTGAAAAGCCGAGATCCTAGAAAATGCCATTCTATGGAGGGTGAAAACCCGTTATTTGGGCATCCCTCAAATACCTACTACATCGTCCATCTTTCCCAGAAAGCATAAAGGGGAGGAAGATCAGGTTCCACGCGGAATTATGCCCTAAGGGCGGAATTGACTAGAGTCGCCACCTAGTTTGACCTATGATAACTAGGAAGGAAGATCGGGTTCTAAGAACCGTTAATTGACTCTGAGATTGTTGTCTATGGATAAGACTTATCTGGTCGTTTCAGAGATTCTGTGTGGGTTCGCACTGGGTTACACCCCTCAGAAGTGGCAACGACCACGACTTCAGATTGGTGCCCGAGGAAACCTCGGTCTCCAATTGTCGGGATTGCCTTCTTTCAAAACCTTTTTAGAGAGATTCATTTAAAGCCGAAAATAGGATTAGGACGGGAAGAGAGAAAGAGAGTGGATGAGGCGAGATTTTCTGCCAAGCTAGCGCCAAAAAGGGGAATTGTTGAATATGGATGAGTATAGAATGAAGAATTGGGAAAAGTTTGAGGTTAAGTGAATAGACAAGACTTTGAGTCTGATGGTTTGAAGTTTGTGGGAGCCGAAGAAGGTTTGAGTGTTTTGAGAGCCACCTTAGAAGGGGAAAGGGTTTTTTTTTGTTTGGAATGGGGACGCACCCTAGATGGGCTGCCTACGTACTCAACTCCCTGTTGATATCAGACCTTACGTAGTTCACGGGTTTTTGGGGTTTTGGAAGTTTTAAGAGGTTTTAGGTTTGAGAGATTAGTCTATGAGACGCTCGGATCTGTGAGACGTTTGAAACCTTGAGATGTCGAAGTCTATGAGACGCTTGGGTCTACGAGACGCTCGGGTGTGAGAGACGCTCAGGTCTGTGAGACGTTTGAATCATTGGAATGACAAAGTTTGTGAGACGCTCAGGTCTATGAGACATTTAGATTGTGGGAGAAGTTAGAATGGAATTGAAATCGAAGTTGAACTAGGGTTGAGTGAATATTGATTTGAATTGGAATTGAAATGAATTTGGATTTGAAATGAATTTGGATTTGAAATGAATTTGGATTTGAATTGAATTTGGAATCAAATGAAGTTAGATTTGAATGAAGTTGGATTTGAATTGAATTGAATGAAGTTTTGAATTGAATTTAAAATTGAATGAATTGGGTTCAAATTGAATTTGGTTTGAATTGAGTTTGGGTTGGGGTTGGAAAACGGGCCGGGTCAAAGTTAGGCCGAGTTAAAATGAGATCGAGTCAAAGTTGGGTCAAGGTCAAACTTGAGCTGGTCAAAGTTAGGTCAAGGTCAAGCTTGGGCTGGTCAAAGTTGGACCGGTTAGAGTTGGGTCGAAGTCAAACTTTGGACTGGTCAAAGTTGGGTCAAGGTCGAGCTTGGGCTGGTCAAAGTTGGACCAGGTTAGAGTTGGGTCAAAGTCAAAGTTTGGATTGGTCAAAGTTGGACCGGGTCAAAGTTAGAAGTTTGGGCCTCGGTCAAAGGTGGACTTGGGCAAAGTCAGATGGTCAAAGGTTGACTTGGTCGAAGTTGGGCTTTGTCTAGGCTTTTGGGATGGGCCTTGTGAGCTTTTGGGCCAAATTGGGCCTTTATTGATTTTGGGCTAAGATGAGTTTTTTGAGTTGGGCTGAAATGGCCTTTATTGATTTTGGATTGAAATTGGATTGGATTGGAGATGGGTTTGAATCGGTTTTTGGATTGATTTTTAATTGAAAATGAATTGAGGTTGAATTGAAATTGCGTGCCAAATTCGGACTAATGAGCCAGGTTTGGGCTTGAAAGGTGGGGGGTTGGACCTCGAAACATAGGCCGGGTTGAGCCTTAGAAAGCGGGCCGGGTTGGGTTTTGGAAAACGGGTCAGGTTTGGACCTTGAAATGTGGGCCAAGTTTGGAAGTGGGCCAAATTGAATTTGATTATTGGGCCTCAAACTGAAATGATTGTTGGGCCTCGACTGGATGATTTGAAGTTGGGATTGACAATGAATTGGAATGAATTTTGAATTGTGTATGAAAATGTTTGATGAGTGAGTGTGAAGGATTGCTTTTGAAGAGTGTTCAACGATTCAATGTGTTTGATGAAAGAGTGTGAGAGAGATTGATTTTGAAGAGTATTCGATGAGAGAAATTGATTTGAAATTGAATTTTTGGACTGAATTTGGAATTGAATTTTGAGATGAATTGAATTTTTATTGGTTGAAAAATCATTGGTTGTGAGTTTTATTATGACAATTATTGTTTGTTTGGAAAATTTTATAAAGGGCATTCCCCACTGACCAGACTCTACGGCCCGTTTGAGTGAGGAATATCCCCGATCCTGAAAGCTTTTCTAAACTGGACTTGCCGTGTCCAGATATCGGGTCAACCTAAAAGGCAATCTAAGGCCACCAGTTCTAGCCCAGGTCGGCTAGCAATGAATTGGTCCCGAAACAAATTAGATAGGCCAAGAGTTTATAAAGCCCATACGGGCCCAATCCATATACCGAAATGAACAAGATATTTGCAGTCAATAAATAAGACATGTGAAAGTAAACAATTAAAAATTAGCAAACATGAGATATCTCGATACAAGAGCAAATAACTATCTAGAAACAACATTTATTAACTGAAGCAAGTAATATCCCACCGATTTATTTAAGTCGCATGCTTACACATGATAATCTCAATCTGTAACCATATTACAATACAACAGACCCCACATTCTAGCTTCATATTTCAATATTCTTCGAATGTGTCGGCGAACAGAACCAATTTATCTGCAACCCAGCTCAAAGCAATTGAACTCATCATCATCGGTTTTCTTACCCTTTTTCTTTCAACTTAGCACAGTGCTCATATACTTTATAGCCGCACAATCAGGAAATAGAGAAGAACATACATGCTCATGCCAAATCGACTATCGACATACATGAAGATAAGTATACATTAACAGGAAGACAAAGAGCATAATCAATAACGCAGGCATGTACGTTCCACACACATATATGTTTTCACGCTTAGAATTTGTGAGTTCTTCGGATCGAAGATGACATACCGGGATTGAGAACGACTATTTCCAGGATGTCCTGGTTGTTCCGATTCAGACCGGGAAAGGTACATGACGTGCTTGCAAAAGGAGTCGTGGCTTCCTCTCAACACCAACCCATCGTGGAGAAATCGCGGCGAACAGAAAATAATAGCAGCGACAGTGAAGAGGGAAACAGCCGCAGAGCATGTGTATCCTTGCTCGCCTGATTTCTTGTTCGCCGATATGAGGAAGAAAAGGAAGGCACGGCTCGTATGTTCCTTGTTCTTCAGGTGAAAGGATGGAGAAGATACGAGCTGGTTAGTTCCTTGCTCGCCATTGTTGTGCGCCAGTTCGGGTTGTAAAATACCGTGAATGAAGTGCAGAGCTGTATGCTCCACGTTCGCCAATGGAATTGCAAGATTACCGTCGGGAGTAGAGAGCTTCAAGGTGACGAAGTTGTATGCTCCATATTCGCTAGCATCGCGAAGAGGATTGAGAGTGTTCCTTGTTCAACAGCTTCAAGGAAAAGATGGATGGAGATGAAGCATGTATGTTCCTGGTTCGTCAGACTGGTTGCAAAATTTTGTCGAAGAAAAAATGAATTGTTGTCGGTGAAGAGAACGGAGGAGGCCCAGAGCGTGCGTGTTCTTAGTTGGTCAGGTTCCATGTTGCCAGTTTCGGTGAAAAAGGCAGAGCGGGAGTGTTCCTTTGACGCAAGTGAAGAGGAGGAAGATGGTGTAGCGCTTTATGTTCCTTGTTTACCAGTTGAAGAAAACAAAGGCGGAGAGTTGGTGCATCTCCCGTTCACCAGCAGATGAGATTAATAGAATGAAGATGGCGGGAGCATAATGTTCCTCGTTTCACTAGTCATGTGAAGGGGATGAAGAAATGGAGTATGTACACTCCTTGCTTGCCAGCCGCGTGAAGGTAATGAACAGAGGAGTATATATGTTCCTTGTTTGATAGCTATGCGAAGAGGAACTACGATGACCCAGGTACGTTCCTTGTTCTTCAGTTGAACGAGACGAAGGGAGGGCAGAGCTTGTTCATTGTTCGCCAGGCTGTGAAGAGAATGAAGACGCAGGGCAAGAGAAAAGAGTCGAGATGCGGAGCTTGTATACTCCTTGTTTTCGTCAGTTTTTTTTTAGATAATGAAGAAGGTGGAGTAGTTGGGTTGTAAATTACCGTGAAGAAGAAAATGACGAGAGGTCGGTTGAGCATGGTGAGCGCCGGTGAATCCGATTACAGGAGGAATAACAGAGTGAGGAAGAAATCTTTGATGTTCTTTTATTTCCTTACGTGAAATTCAAGGAGAATGAAGAAAGAGGCTAGGGATCTGTGCTTGTCGGCTGCAATGCTCTACTGCTTCTTTATATAGAAAGGAATAGGGTTTTTTTGTTGATGATCAGACAGTAGGAATTGGACCTCTATTTGAGCAATCATTTGGGCTTTGTTGGACTGGGCGGTGGGTGTAAATAAGAAATAAAAACAACAATAACAGACAAGGGGCAAGGGTTGGATTTGAACCTGCCACCTCTATGTTTTGTTAAATAGTTATACACCAACTAGACTGCTGTTAATTATTGATAGATTTATGTAACAATAGAGTCATGTCTGGGTGCCAGATTCGAACTAAAGAAGCAAAAATATAAAAGAGTTGTTCTACAAAACTCAATGTAAAAACATAATAAAAATAAATGAAAAAAAAATCCTAAAGCACTAACTGGAACTCACGAATTCATTAAAAACACTAGTGTTTTAAACGGAAACACAGAGTAAGGCATGAGGTTTTATCGACAAAAATGAATGGTTTTCTTGTGAGGGGTCATGAAATAATGAAATGCGGATAAAAATAAAAATAAAAAATAAAATAAATAAAATAAAAAATAAACTAAAATATAACAAAGTATTAAATAAATGAAATGATAACTACATGGAATA
Source organism: Limonium bicolor (assembly GCA_023374045.1). Classification (NCBI taxonomy): domain Eukaryota; kingdom Viridiplantae; phylum Streptophyta; class Magnoliopsida; order Caryophyllales; family Plumbaginaceae; genus Limonium; species Limonium bicolor. Next base: position 153,321,436 of record CM041779.1, read on the forward strand.
ATGAAATAGTACTGGTATGATGATGATACACGGGAACGCCAAAAAATGGAAATTAGATTAGATATGTATGAACAACTGTAAATAAGATAAAAGAAGTAACAAAATAAAATGAGACAAGAGGGAGTTCAATCAAATTAGCGACAAAATGAAATACCCTGGTACGGGATATAATAGTGAAGATGTACATAAAATAATGAAAATGATCCCAAAAATAATAACGATAAAGACAAGATAAAAACAAGTACTGAGTACAAAAAGAGAATACAAGCAAAAGTAATCAAGGAGATGAATGAATAAATAAACAAGTAACGAAATGGAATGAGCCAAAATAAAATGAATAGGAAAATAAATGAATGAGTTAAACAAAGCTGACTAACATGAAATAATTCGGAAATAAAATGGTGAAAAGTAAATAACGAAAGGGGATGAGTTTGAAAGCGGATGCTTGGAAAAATTGATTTAAAAAATTTGTCATAAAATGACAGTTTCGTTTTGGTATGCACATGAACGAATTTTGAAAAGAAAGGCGACGACCCTTTTTTTTTATTTATTGTCGGAACTTTGCTTTTATGGGGTGAGAATTTTTGGTGTCTACAGATGGCTCCCCTTGATTCAATTCTGCAATAGAAGGCTTGCAGAATTGGATCAAGGTTGACGGGGCGCCAAAAATTCTCACTATGGCTTACGAAATGTAACTAATACCACAAAAGGATAGGGGTGCATGACCGGCCTATGACGTGAGGATCAAATGCAAAAGTGTTTTAAACAAGTTTAAAATGCAAATTTTTGAAGAGTGAGGACTTATGACAAGCCTTGAACGCAACGGTTGGACGTGTTAAAAGAAATTTAGAATGCAAACAATTGTTTGGTTTGGTGCATGAGGGCTTATGATGAGCCTCAAATGGACCTCTTGACATCCACATCCTAGGACTTATGATGAGACTCGAGAGCTAACAATAGATTGGTTTGGGGTGCACGAGGACTTAGAAGAGCCTCAACTGGACCTCTTGACATCCAGTCCTAGGGCTTATGACGAGCCTAGAATGCAATTGAAAGTACGAGGACTTATGACGAACCTCAACTAGACCTCTTGACATCTTGCTATAGGACTTATGACGAGCCTATAATACTTTGAAAGACTACCGTACTAGTAGCGTAATAGCTGCCTAGCAGGTGGATGTGAAACGATCTTGCGCTAGTAGCGTAATAGCTGCCTAGTGAAGGAAAACACGGCGGGACCGCACTAGTAGCGTAATAGCTGCCTAGTGGGTTATGAAGTGAACGATCTCGCACTAGTAGCGTAATAGCTGCCTAGTGGAGGAAAAAAGACGAGACCGCACTAGTAACGTAATAGCTGTCTAGCGGGTTATGAAGTGAACGACCTCGCACTAGTAGCGTAATAGCTGCTTAGTGAAGGAAAAAAGGCGGGACCGCACTAGTAGCATAATAACTACCTAGCGGGTTATGAAGTGAACGATCTCGCACTAGTAGCGTAATAGCTGCCTAGTGGAGGAAAAAAGACGAGACTGCACTAGTAGCGTAATAGCTGTCTAGCGGGTTATGAAGTGAACGTCCTCGCACTAGTAGCGTAATACCTGCTTAGTGAAGGAAAAAGGCGGACCGCACTAGTAGCGTAATAGCTCCCTAGCGGGTTATGAAGTGAACGATCTCGCACTAGTAGCGTAATAGCTGCCTAGTGAAGGAAAAAAGGCGGGACCGCACTAGTAGCGTAATAGCTGCCTAGCGGGTGTAAAACGAAAGGCGACCGCACTAGTAGCGCAATAGCTGTCTAGCAGGTGTAAAACGAAAAATTCGACCGCACTAGTAGCGCAATAGCTGTCTAGCGGGTGTAAAATGAAAGACGACCGTACTAGTAGCGCAATAGCTATCTAGCAGGTGTAAAACAAAAATTCGACCGCACTAGTAGCGCAATAGCTGTCTAGCGGGTGTAAAATGAAAGGCACCGTACTAGTAGCGCAATAGCTGTCTAGTAGGTGTAAAACGAAAAATTCGACCGCACTAGTAGCGCAATAGCTGTCTAGCGGGTGTAAAATGAAAGGCGACCGTACTAGTAGCGCAATAGCTGTCTAGTAGGTGTAAAACGAAAAATTCGACCGCACTAGTAGCGCAATAGCTGTCTAGCGGGTGTAAAATGTAATGCGACCGCACTAGTAGCGCAATAGCTGTCTAGCGGGTGTGAAGATGCGTCAGATAGTGAGCAAATTTTGTGGGTATATGCAGATGATATGTGATGTGAGGTGATTAACCAATGTATTAATTGAATTAAACTCCCTGTTTGTGGATGTAGGTTTTTGTGTGAGCAGATGGCTCTATAGTAACATCAAAACCTCGGGATGGCTCCGGTATGGCTCCGGCATAGCTTCAAGGATCTGAGATGGCTCCAGCTTACGTTGATGGCTCCAGTATGCACTGATGGCTGTGGTAGGCACTGATGGCTCCGGTGTGGCCAATGGTCTCGGGGTGGTTGGTGGGTTTCACATGGTTGGTGATTTTGTGGCAATTTGTCGGCTTTGATTTGCCTTGAGTTTTTTTTTCAAGGTGGTTTGATGGGTCCGATGATAGATTTATTGATGTTTGACGGGATTGTTTGTGGACTTTGTAGTGAGTGAATGGTTTTTCATGGGTGAACGATGAAACACAGTTGCATGACTTGTTGGGAGTTCCCATCATGGTTCCAGGATTTCCATGGATGGCTCTGGGTTGACCTTGTGTCGATTGAGCATGATGACGCTTTGGTTGGTTCACTTCGATGACGCCGAGGGGAAAAGGGAAGCTTTTGCCTTTGCTGTGGTCGCACCCTGGACGAGCTGCCTACGTACTCAATTCCATATTGAGATCAGACCATACATAGTTCGATCTCTGTAGGCAAGGCCTTGGTGACGAAATGACTCTGACATGGATTTGAGGTGGCTCTGTATGGTTCTCAAACTGTTGGGGTGGCTCTTGTGTAGCTTTAGGGATGGTCTCCATGTCTGAGGTTGGCTCCCACATGGCACCAGCTTGGCTTTGGGATTGGTCTCGATGAGGCTCGAATATGACAGTGGATGGCTCCGGGAAGGTCTCAATGTTTTGAGGATGGCTCCGGATAGCTCTATAATGGTTTGATGTAGCTCGGTGATAGCCCGGGGTAGCTCTGAAAAGGCTAGATATAGCTCGATGATGGCCCGGGATGACTCTGGTCGACATCCTTTGATCAAAAGTTACACTTCAACAACTGCAACTGAAGTCAACTTTCAGCGAGACTAGGTGAAGCTTTTACCGGTCGGATCCGATGATGAACTGGTTATGATGCATGCAATTATTAAATGCTAGGTACGATACAAAATGCATATGCAATTTTTGGAGAGAAGGTACGGCTCTATCTTTATTAATATGAGATGTACGAATATAAGACATCTTTTGTTCGATCTTGAGTGATTGCTGAGCTCAAATGCATGAATCACTTTTCTCTCATGGAGGGATGCGGGTCAATCTCTCATGAGTCTAGCTGTGTGTGCTAATGGTGTAATGATACACTCGACGCTCGGAGCAGTATTTTCCTTAGAATTTTTTCGAGGTTTTGGACTTTCCGATCCTTACAAATTCCTCATCTGCGATGGGGTAAGCTGTTTATGATTTGGTGCTTCGATTAAAGAGTCACTCGGACTCAGAAGACCTTGTGAAGTAAGGTCGCACTCATTCGCTCATAGTCCCTGTATTGTGAGGTGGGACATGTTGATAACAAGCACGAAACCTATGATTCATGTTTCAGATCCGATACTTTCAGTTAACGCTCACCACCTAACGAGTCAGAGGTCTTTTATTGGGTTATAACAGGGTTAAGGGGTATGATGTATGTCACATGGGACTGGAGGATTTGTTTGGGAATTGTGGAGCTTTTGTGCAATAGAGGATATGTTTCGCCTTTGCCATGGGTGGAATGATTAGTCGGGTTTTGATAACCCCTTATCGGTTTCTTTGGGACATCATTGGTCCTTTTGGTTTGGATTTCTCCTTCTTGCCTCTTCTGGCGTACGATTTGAACTTTCTTCTCATTTTTGTGTTTTGAAATTGCATTTGGCTCATCAACTTTCTCAAGCATTTTTTTGCTTTGCATTTTGGCTTTCAGCTTCAAAGTTGCATTGACTTATCGATCTTCTTGAACATTTTCGGCTTTCTTTTTGGTGTTTGGCCTTGGAGTTGCATTGACTCACTGATTTCTTTGAACATTTCATTTGTTGTTTTTGGGGAAGACGGTGGGGAGAGGCCATGGCTCCGGCTCCTTCGAGATCCTCTATTGCAGGGGTAAGTGTGTATATGTGGGGTGGCATGTTGTGGAGTTTTTTCTTTGAAGAAAGAGTTTTTTCATGAAAGGCTCAGCAGGGCTCACTAAGGGATTATGTACAGGGTAGTCGAAGTTTTTTGGTTTTGTGAGGATTTTGTTCCTAAGTGCCTCGTCATCCTCATTAGTCAATGATTGTTTTCTTACTACTTCTCGGATCTTTGCATGAATCACAGTTCGTGTTTTGCTATCGGCATTGATCTCGCTATGAATTGTGCCTCTCCATGTGCTGAAGGAAAGCACAAGTCGCTCTTGGTTTTACCTCTGTGGACTCGCTCTATCTTTCCTCATCACTCATTGGATTGTCCAAAACATTCATTTGAAATTCAAAGGAAAATACCGCTCTTCGCACACTACTCACTTGGTTTGTGGTGCTGATTTGATTAGACCCTTGTACTCATTGACGGGTCAAGAGTTAAGTGGTTCATGCACTCTGTTAAATCAATCTCTCGTGATTTTCCCGAAGATGTCGTTTTGATATGGGAGTATGCAAATGCAATTATCTACCATGCGATGTATTGTGGTAATATGGAATTACCATGTATAGGATGCATGAAATGCTGAAAATGATGAATTGAGATGGTTAACTAAATGTTTTTTTTTTTTGTGTTTGTTTTGTTTTTGGATGCATGAGTGGTAAGGTCATCACTAGTCTCGCTTGAGCCGAATTCAGCTTGCGGTTCATGAAGCTCATCCCGTCATTGTTGGCTCTGAAGGTGGTCCAGTTGTGGTGATTATTGTCGAAGAAGTAATTCTCGAGTGAGGTCAGGTTGGTGATTGACTCTTGGATCTTGGGACTTTTAGGGAGTGACAACTCCCACATGGTGACCCACTGATATGACATGGGCTGCATTATCTAGGATTTTTGAAGGTATGATTTTTTTGGATGTATGATTTTTTGGATTTTTGGATGTGTGATGATTTTTTTTTGGGGTTTTCGGATGTAGAATTTTTTGGATTTTCGGATGTACGGTTTTTTTTGGATTTTTTTTGTGTATGCTTTTTTGTTGTTGTTGGTCTCTATGTACATGGTATGCCGAATGGGAAACAAAGTTTGAATGCCCGGTATTTCTTGGTATCACATTGAAGATCATGCTTTCACTCGTGGGCAAAGATAGTTGATCACCTACAAAAACAGTCATCAAAAGAGAATCTAACAGATACGAATGTTAGTGCGCTTGAAAAAAGGGATGAATGTTTGTGTGTGATTTGTTGAGAATGCAACATTTGATCATGCAATTTTTGTGAGATGGGTGTGATTCATGCATGATTAATGAATGTGAACTGACTGAAAATGGGAAGAAGCAAATCGTATGTGCTAAAAGAAATCAAGTTTTTAGAAAAACGGTTTTGAAAACACGTGTTTTCGAAGTGGTGGATTTTCTCAGTAGAAATTTTGACGCTCGGTCATTTGAAAATAAAATAGGGAGTGGGGAACCCTATACACATCATGATCTAAAGAAAACTCGGATGGAATGTATTGACCTATACATATAGTCTATTCAGAAATGACAAGAGAGAATAGAATCATAGGGGAAAACCTATACATCAATCCTAAAATTCATTAAAGGGGGAATGTTGAGCTAAACTTCTTCTGACTGACTACTCATGCTCGGGCTTCTAGTTGGCTGCTCGTTCGTCTTTGGGCTCTTGCAGCGAAGCGGTACTGTGATCATACAAAACGGGTTGGTGTTCTTCTGACTCTCAACAGTTTGAACTCGAATAGTCGTTGCTAGTCTTCATGTCGATCAACTCGGGTTGGTACATCTCTTATTTTTGACTCAAATTGTGTTGTCGATCTTCACATGCTCCACTTGCTTCGACAAGGAAAATGAGGGACGTTCTTGAGAAAGGAAAGGTGAATGATCGAGAACAAAATCGTTGAGAAAATCCACCACTTATGTGAAAACTCGAATGACTACTACACTCCACAGTAATGATCACTGCTTTTGAAGGTGGGTTGAACTTCAAAAATAGCATGTCACAACATGGGGACTAAATCATTTATTTTGAAATAAGTTTGTGAAAATCCTTTGAAAATTGTTTTCGAAAACAAGTTTGAGATAATATCTGTGAAAGTTGTTGAAATTTGTTTGTAAAAAAAAAACGGGTTTTTGAAATTTCTGGAAGACTTTGATTGAAACTGGTTTTGAAAACTATTTTGGAAATAACAATTTTGAAAATCATTGTTTTTGTAATCATTTGAAATGAACGACCTTGAAGATATTTCATTAGAGTGTTCGAACTGGTTTATTTTTTTTGATTTTTGCCAATTTTTGAAACGTGATCACACATAGATGTAAGTGCAAAATAAAAATCGTGGCTGATTTTTTTGTGGAGCTGAGTGTGAATGATTGGGATAATCACCTTCCAGGCCAATCAATGCTTCCATACCACCGGGGGAACCGTCGTCCCTTCACTGTTCATCTCTCCGGATTTATCTCTATTATGCCTTGTGGGGCACGTCATCAAGAAAGTCTGGAGTGCTTAAGTTCGAAAGGTCAGGATACCCGAAGTGATACAGTCACACGAGCCACGGCCGGGGATTATCACAACATACTCACTTTTCGGGAAACTCGGGGAAGTATTGCATGGGAACGGGTCTCCCCTCGTCTGCACGATAAGGTGTGTCTAAAGTCCAAATTATTTGCTGACTACGCTGTGTCATGTATGGGTATCCGTAAATACGGGATCCTCTATGAATTTGTAGCGCGACATTGGACTCTAAAGACACTCGTGGTGTAGAGGAATCATGGAGAACTGAGCCCATAAAATCTTCAGGGTAAGGCAAAAGGGTGGTGAGACAGACGGCATACAAGGGGGCAACTACCCATAAAACCCATCCTAGACACTGGATAAGGCAGCTGGACACTGAAGGCTCATAGCTTACTATATGCTGGCTTTGACTCGAAAAGGTGTTTGAAAGGATCCTGAGTTGTTTCAAGGTGTAGACAACTACGACCATACCACCTCGTGGGCTTATTCCTTAGCTACGAAGGACCCATACTCAGAGGGAACCAATTGTGGACCAATTGTTAATCCCGACCGCAGATAGTAGGGGTGACACAGATGAATGCATGTCCTAAACTACCCGATGCAACAATGGGTTGGCTCTTTTCTACGAAGGCCCCATTTACAAAAAACATAAATAAGCAATGAAAATATATTATGTCGAGTATGAAGAGCAGTAAACATTCAGACAATGAACACACAATAGTAAACAGAAGTGAAGCATGCAAAGGTCAAAGCACACATGTGGTACTTAAGGTCAATCTCGAACTCTAAACAGTTGTCCTAACTATCCTCTCAGAGCACACTCTAAGTGTGGAATAGAGTAATCCTAATGGCTTTTGAATGAATCTCGTGGAGGTTTTGAAAGAAGTTAGGAAATCCTGACAATCTTGAATAGAGTTCAGTCTTCCTTGAGTTTGAGAAAAACTTACTCAAGTTTTCCCCAGCAGAGTCGCCATTCTGTGGAGGGTGATTTTTCGGTATGAGGGGGGTCTATCTAAATATGGTCTGACTGAAAAGCCGAGATCCTAGAAAATGCCATTCTGTGGAGGGTGAAAACCCGTTATTTTGGCATCCCTCAAATACCTACTACATCGTCCGTCTTTCCCAGAAAGCATAAAGGGGAGTGCAAGTGTGCACTATACCGCTCTCGATGGGCTCCACACGGACTTATGCCCTAAGGGAGGAATTGACTAGAGTCGCCACCTAGTTTGACCTATGATAACTAGGAAGGAAGACCGGGTTCTAAGAACCGTTAATTGACTCTGAGATTGTTGCCTATGGATAAGACTTATCTGGTCGTTTCAGAGATTTCGTGTGGGTTCGCACTGGGTTACACCCCTCAGAAGTGGCAACGACCACGACTTCGGATTTGTGCCCGAGGAAACCTCGGTCTCCAATTGTCGGGATTACCTTCTTTCAAAACCTTTTTAGAGAGATTCATTTAAAAGCCGGGGACAGGATTAGGACGGGAAGAGAGAAAGAGGGTGGATGAGGCGAGCTTTTCTGCCAAGCTAGCGCCAAGAAGGGGAATTGTTGAATATGGATGAGTATAGAATGAAGAATTGGGAAAAGTTTTAGGTTAAGTGAATAGACAAAACTTTGAGTCTGATGGTTTGAAGTTTGTGGGAGCCGAAGAAGGTTTGAGTGTTTTGAGAGCCACCTTAGAAGGGGAAAGGGTTTTTTTTGTTTGGAATGGGGTCGCACCCTAGATGGGCTGCCTACGTACTCAACTCCCTGTTGAGATCAGACCTTACGTAGTTCACGGGTTTTGGGGGTTTTAGAAGTTTTGAGAGGTTTTAGGTTTGAGAGATTAGTCTATGAGACGCTCGGATCTGTGAGACGTTTGAAACCTTGAGATGTCGAAGTCTATGAGACGCTTGGGTCTGCGAGACGCTCGGGTCTGAGAGACGCTCAGGTCTGTGAGACGTTCGAATCATTGGAATGACAAAGTCTGTGAGACGCTCGGGTCTATGAGACATTTAGAGTGTGGGAGAAGTTGGAATGGAATTGAAATTGAAGTTGAACTAGGGTTGAATGAATATTGATTTGAATTGGAATTGAAATGAATTTAGATTTGAAATGAATTTGGATTTGAATTAAATTTGGAATCGAATGAAGTTGGATTTGAATGAAGTTGGATTTGAATTGAATTGAATTTAAAATTGAATGAATTGGGTTCAAATCAAATTTGGTTTGAATTGAGTTTGGGTTGGGGTTGGAAAACGGGCCGGGTCAAAGTTAGGCCGAGTTAAAATGAGATCGAGTCAAAGTTGGGTCAAGGTCAAACTTGAGCTGGTCAAAGTTAGGTCAAGGTCAAGCTTGGGCTGGTCAAAGTTGGACCGGTTAGAGTTGGGTCGAAGTCAAACTTTGGACTGGTCAAAGTTGGGTCAAGGTCGAGCTTGGGCTGGTCAAAGTTGGACCAGGTTAGAGTTGGGTCAAAGTCAAAGTTTGGATTGGTCAAAGTTGGACCGGGTCAAAGTTAGAAGTTTGGGCCTCGGTCAAAGGTGGACTTGGGCAAAGTCGGACTTGGTCAAAGGTTGACTTGGTCGAAGTTGGGCTTTGTCTAGGCTTTTGGGATGGGCCTTGTGAGCTTTTGGGCCGAATTGGGCCTTTATTGATTTTGGGCTAAGATGAGTTTTTTGAGTTGGGCTGAAATGGGCTTTATTGATTTTGGATTGAAATTGGATTGGATTGGAGATGGGTTTGAATCGGTTTTTGATTGATTTTTAATTGAAAATGAATTGAGGTTGAATTGAAATTGTGTGCCAAATTCGGACTAATGAGCCAGGTTTGGGCCTTGGAAAGGTGGGCCGGGTTGGACCTCGAAACATAGGCCGGGTTGAGCCTTGGAAAGCGGGCCGGGTTGGGTTTTGGAAAACGGGTCAGGTTTGGACCTAGAAATGTGGGCCAAGTTTGGAAGTGGGCCAAATTGAATTTGATTATTGGGCCTCAAACTGAAATGATTGTTGGGCCTAGACTGGATGATTTGAAGTTGGGATTGACAATGAATTTGAATGAATTTTGAATTGTGTATGAAGAATGTTTGATGAGTGAGTGTGAGAAGGATTGCTTTTGAAGAGTGTTCAACGATTCAATGTGTTTGATGAAAGAGTGTGAGAGAGATTGATTTTGAAGAGTATTCGATGAGAGAAATTGATTTGAAATTGAATTTTTGGACTGAATTTGGAGTTGAATTTTGAGTTATGAATTGAATTTTTATTGGTTGAAACAAATCATTGGTTGTGAGTTTTATTATGACAATTATTGTTTGTTTGGAAAATTTTATAAAGGGCATTCCCCACTGACCAGACTCTACGGCCCGTTTGAGTGAGGAATATCCCCGATCCTGAAAGCTTTTCTAAACTGGACTTGCCGTGTCCAGATATAATCGGGTCAACCTAAAAGGCAATCTAAGGCCACCTGTTCTAGCCCAGGTCGGCTAGCAATGAATTGGTCCCGAAACAAAATTAGATATAGGCCAAGAGTTTATAAAAGCCCATACGGGCCCAATCCATATACCGAAATGAACAAGATATTTGCAGTCGATAAATAAGACATGTGAAAGTAAACAATTAAAAATTAGCAAACATGAGATATCTCGATACAAGAGCAAATAACTATCTAGAAACAACATTTATTAACTGAAGCAAGTAATATCCCACCGATTTATTTAAGTCGCATGCTTACACATGATAATCTCAATCTGTAACCATATTACAATACAACAGACCCCACATTCTAGCTTCATATTTCAATATTCTTCGAATGTGTCGGCGATTAGAACCAATTTATCTGCAACCCAGCTCAAAGCAATTGAACTCATCATCATCGGTTTTCTTACCCTTTTTCTTTCAACTTAGCACAGCTGCTCATTATACTTATATCTAGCCGCACAATCAGGAAATAGAGAAGAACATACATGCTCATGCCAAATCGACTATCGACATACATGAAGATAAGTATACATTAACAGGAAGACAAAGAGCATAATCAATAACGCAGGCATGTACGTTCCACACACATATATGTTTTCACGCTTAGAATTTGTGAGTTCTTCGGATCAAAGATGACATACCGGGATTGAGAACGACAATTTCCAGGATGTCCTGGTTGTTCCGATTCAGACCGGGAAAGGTACATGAACGTGCTTGAAAAAGGAGTCGTTGGCTTCCTCTCAACACCAACCCATCGTGGAGAAATCGCGGCGAACAAAAATAATAGCAGCGACAGTGAAGAGGGAAACAGCCGCAGAGCATGTGTATCCTTGCTCGCCTGATTTCTTGTTCGCCGATATGAGGAAGAAAAGGAAGGCACAGGCTCGTATGTTCCTTGTTCTTCAGGTGAAAAGGATGGAGAAGATACGAGCTGGTTAGTTCCTTGCTTGCCAGTTGTTGTGCGCCAGTTCGGGTTGTAAAATACCGTGAATGAAGTGCAGAGCTGTATGCTCCACGTTCGCCAATGGAATTGCAAGATTACCGTCGGGAGTAGAGAGCTTCAAGGTGACGAAGTTGTATGCTCCATATTCGCTAGCATCGCGAATAGGATTGAGAGTGTTCCTTGTTCAACAGCTTCAATGAAGAGATGGATGGAGACAAAGCATGTATGTTCCTGGTTCGTCAGACTGGTTGCAAAATTTTGCCGAAGAAGAAAATGAATTGTTGTCGGTGAAGAGAACGGAGGAGGCCCAGAGCGTGCGTGTTCTTAGTTGGTCAGGTTCCATGTTGCCAGTTTCAGTGAAAAAGGCAGAGTGGGAGTGTTCCTTTGACGCAAGTGAAGAGGAGGAAGATGTGTGTAGCGCTTTATGTTTTGTTTACCAGTTGAAGAAAACAAAGGCGGAGAGTTGGTGCATCTCCCGTTCACCAGCAGATGAGATTAATAGAATGAAGATGGCGGGAGCATAATGTTCCTCGTTTCACTAGTCATGTGAAGAGGATGAAGAAATGGAGTATGTACACTCCTTGCTTGCCAGCCGCGTGAAGGTAATGAACAGAGGAGTATATATGTTCCTTGTTTGATAGCTATGCGAAGAGGAACTACGATGACCCAGGTACGTTCCTTATTCTTCAGTTGAATGAGACGAAGGGAGGGTAGAGCTTGTTCATTGTTCGCCAGGCTGTGAAGAGAATGAAGACGCAGGGCAAGAGAAAAGAGTCGAGATGTGGAGCTTGTATACTCCTTGTTTTCGTCAGTTTTTTTTAGAGAATGAAGAAGGTGGAGTAGTTGGGTTGTAAATTACCGTGAAGAAGAAAATGACGAGAGGTCGGTTGAGCATGGTGAGCGCCGGTGAATCCGATTACAGGAGGAATAACAGAGTGAGGAAGAAATCTTTGATGTTCTTTAATTTCCTTACGTGAAATTCAAGGAGAATGAAGAAAGAGGCTAGGGATCTGTGCTTGTCGGCTGCAATGCTCTACTGCTTCTTTATATAGAAAGGAATAGGGTTTTTTGTTGATGATCAGACAGTAGGAATTGGACCTCTATTTGAGCAATCAGTTGGGCTTTGTTGGACTGGGCCGTGGGTGTAAATAAGAAATAAAAACAACAATAACAGACAAGGGGCAAGGGTTGGATTTGAACCTGCCACCTCTATGTTTTGTTAATAGTTATACCCAACAGAGCTGCTGTTAATTATTGATAGATTTGTGTAACAAAGAGTATGTCTGGGTGCCAGATTCGAACTAAAGAAAAAAATATAAAAGAGTTGTTCTACAAAACTCAATGTAAAAACATAATAAAAATAAATGAATAAAAAAATCCTAAAGCTCTAACTGGAACTCACGAATTCATTAAAAACACTAGTGTTTTAAACGGAAACACAGAGTAAGGCAAGAGGATTTATCGACAAAAATGAATGGTTTTCTTGTGAGGGGTCATGAAATAATGAAATGCGGATAAAAAATAAAAATAAAAATAAAATAAATAAAATAAAAAATAAACTAAAATATAACAAAGTATTAAATAAATGAAATGATAACTACATGGAATAATGAAATAGTACTGGTATGATGATGATACACGGGAACGCCAAAAAATGGAAATTAGATTAGATATGTATGAACAACTGTAAATAAGATAAAAGAAGTAACAAAATAAAATGAGACAAGAGGGAGTTTAATCAAATTAGCGACAAAATGAAATACCCTGGTACGGGATATAATAGTGAAGATGTACATAAAATAATGAAAATGATCCCAAAAATAATAACGATAAAGACAAGATAAAAACAAGTACTGAGTACTAAAAAGAGAATACAAGCAAAAGTAATCAAGGAGATGAAATGAGATAAAATAAACAAGTAACGAAATGGAATGAGCCAAAATAAAATGAATAGGAAAATAAATGAATGAGTTAAACAAAGCTGACTAACATGAAATAATTCGGAAATAAAATGGTGAAAAGTAAATAACGAAAGGGGATGAGTTTGAAAGCGGATGCTTGGAAAAATTGATTTAAAAAATTTGTCATAAAATGACAGTTTCGTTTGGTATGCACATGAACGAATTTTGAAAAGAAAGGCGACGACCCTTTTTTTTATTTATTGTCGGAACTTTGCTTTTATGGGGTGAGAATTTTTGGTGTCTACAGATGGCTCCCCTTGATTCAATTCTGCAATAGAAGGCTTGCAGAATTTGATCAAGGTTGACGGGGCGCCAAAAATTCTCACTATGGCTTACGAAATGTAACTAATACCACAAAAGGATAGGGGTGCATGACCGGCCTATGACGTGAGGATCAAATGCAAAAGTGTTTTAAACAAGTTTAAAATGCAAATTTTTGAAGAGTGAGGACTTATGACAAGCCTTGAACGCAACGGTTGGACGTGTTAAAAGAAATTTAGAATGCAAACAATTGTTTGGTTTGGTGCATGAGGACTTATGATGAGCCTCAAATGGACCTCTTGACATCCACATCCTAGGACTTATGATGAGACTCGAAAGCTAACAATAGATTGGTTTGGGGTGCACGAGGACTTAGAAGAGCCTCAACTGGACCTCTTGACATCCAGTCCTAGGACTTATGACGAGCCTAGAATGCAATTGAAAGTACGAGGACTTATGACGAACCTCAACTAGACCTCTTGACATCTAGCTATAGGACTTATGACGAGCCTATAATACTTTGAAAGACTTCCGTACTAGTAGCGTAATAGCTGCCTAGCAGGTGGATGTGAAACGATCTTGCGCTAGTTGCGTAATAGCTGCCTAGTGAAGGAAACACGGCGGGACCGCACTAGTAGCGTAATAGCTGCCTAGTGGTTATGAAGTGAACGATCTCGCACTAGTAGCGTAATAGCTGCCTAGTGGAGGAAAAAAGACGAGACCGCACTAGTAGCGTAATAGCTGTCTAGCGGGTTATGAAGTGAACGACCTCGCACTAGTAGCGTAATAGCTGCTTAGTGAAGGAAAAAAGGCGGGACCGCACTAGTAGCATAATAACTGCCTAGCGGGTTATGAAGTGAACGATCTCGCACTAGTAGCGTAATAGCTGCCTAGTGGAGGAAAAAAGACGAGACCGCACTAGTAGCGTAATAGCTGTCTAGCGGGTTATGAAGTGAACGTCCTCGCACTAGTAGCGTAATAGCTGCTTAGTGAAGGAAAAAGGCGGGACCGCACTAGTGTAATAGCTCCCTAGCGGGTTATGAAGTGAACGATCTCGCACTAGTAGCGTAATAGCTGCCTAGTGAAGGAAAAAAGGCGGGACCGCACTAGTAGCGTAATAGCTGCCTAGCGGGTGTAAAACGAAAGGCGACCGCACTAGTAGCGCAATAGCTGTCTAGCAGGTGTAAAACGAAAAATTCGACCGCACTAGTAGCGCAATAGCTGTCTAGCGGGTGTAAAATGAAAGACGACCGTACTAGTAGCGCAATAGCTATCTAGCAGGTGTAAAACAAAAAATTCGACCGCACTAGTAGCGCAATAGCTGTCTAGCGGGTGTAAAATGAAAGGCGACCGTACTAGTAGCGCAATAGCTGTCTAGTAGGTGTAAAACGAAAAATTCGACCGCACTAGTAGCGCAATAGCTGTCTAGCGGGTGTAAAATGAAAGGCGACCGTACTAGTAGCGCAATAGCTGTCTAGTAGGTGTAAAACGAAAAATTCGACCGCACTAGTAGCGCAATAGCTGTCTAGCGGGTGTAAAATGTAATGCGACGACCGCACTAGTAGCGCAATAGCTGTCTAGTGGGTGTGAAGATGCGTCAGATAGTGTGCAAATTTTGTGGGTATATGCAGATGATATGTGATGTGAGGTGATTAACCAATGTATTAATTGAATTAAACTCCCTGTTTGTGGATGTAGGTTTTTGTGTGAGCAGATGGCTCTATAGTAACATCAAAACCTCGGGATGGCTCCGGCATGGCTTCAAGGATCTGAGATGGCTCTAGCTTGCGTTGATGGCTCCAGTATGCACTGATGGCTCCAGTATGCACTGATGGCTCTGGTAGGCACTGATGGCTCCGGTGTGACCAATGGTCTCGGGGTGGTTGGTGGGTTTCACATGGTTGGTGATTTTGTGGCAATTTGTGGGCTTTGATTTGCCTTGAATTTTTTTTTCAAGGTGGTTTGACGGGATTTTTTGTGGACTTTGTAGTGAGTGAATGGTTTTTCATGGGTGAACGATGAAACACAGTTGCATGACTTGTTGGGAGTTCCCATCATGGTTCCAGGATTTCCATGGATGGCTCTGGGATGACCTTGTGTCGATTGAGCATGATGACGCTTTGGTTGTTCACTTCGATGACACCGAGGGGAAAAGGGAAGTTTTTGCCTTTGATGTGGTCGCACCCTGGACGGGCTGCCTACGTACTCAATTCCATATTGAGATCAGACCATACGTAGTTTGATCTCTGTAGGCAAGGCCTTGGTGACGAAATGACTCTGACATGGATTTGAGGTGGCTCTGTATGGTTCTCAAACTGTTGGGGTGGCTCTTGTGTAGCTTTAGGGATGGCCTCATGTCTGAGGTTGGCTCCCACATGGCACCAGCTTGGCTTTGGGATTGGTCTCGATGAGGCTCGAATATGACATGGATGGCTCCGGGAAGGTCTCAATGTTTTGAGGATGGCTCCGGATAGCTCTAGAATGGTTCGATGTAGCTCGGTGATAGCCCGGGGTAGCTCTGAAAAGGATAGATATAGCTCGATGATGGCCCGGGATGACTCTGGTCGACATCCTTTGATCAAAAGTTACGCTTCAACAACTGCAACTGAAGTCAACTTTCAGCGAGACTAGGTGAAGCTTTTACCGGTCGGATGCGATGATGAACTGGTTATGATGCATGCAATTATTAAATGCTAGGTACGATACAAAATGCATATGCAATTTTTGGAGAGAGGGTACGACTCTATCTTTATTAATATGAGGTGTACGAATATAAGACATCTTCTGTTCGATCTTG
Source organism: Limonium bicolor (assembly GCA_023374045.1). Classification (NCBI taxonomy): domain Eukaryota; kingdom Viridiplantae; phylum Streptophyta; class Magnoliopsida; order Caryophyllales; family Plumbaginaceae; genus Limonium; species Limonium bicolor. The sequence continues at coordinate 153,337,688 of CM041779.1, forward strand.
AGTGATTGCTGAGCTCAAATGCATGAATCACTTTTCTCTCATGGAGGGATGCGGGTCAATCTCTCGTGAGTCTAGCTGTGTGTGCTAATGGTGTAATGATACTCTCAACGCTCGGAGCAGTATTTTTCTTAGAATTTTTTCGAGGTTTTGGACTTTCGATCCTTACAAATTCCTCATCTGCGATGGGGTAAGCTGTTTATGATTTGGTGCTTCGATTAAAGAGTCACTCGCACTCAGAAGACCTTGTGAAGTAAGGTCGCACTCATTCGCTCATAGTCCCTGTATTGTGAGGTGGGACATGTTGATAACAAGCACGAAACCTATGATTCATGTTTCAGATCCGATACTTTCAGTTAACGCTCACCACCTAACGAGTCAGAGGTCTTTTATTGGGTTATAACAGGGTTGAGGGGTATGATGTATGTCACATGGGACTGGAGGATTTGTTTGGGAATTGTTGAGCTTTTGTGCAATAGAGGATATGTTTCACCTTTGCCATGGGTGGAATGATTAGACGGGTTTTGATAACCCCTTATCGGTTTCTTCGGGACATCATTGGTCCTTTTGGTTTGGATTTCTCCTTCTTGCCTCTTCTGGCGTACGATTTGAACTTTCTTCTCATTTTTGTGTTTTTGAAATTGCATTTGGCTCATCAACTTTCTCAAGCATTTTTTTTGCTTTGCATTTTGGCTTTCAGCTTCAAAGTTGCATTGACTTATCGATCTTCTTGAACATTTTCGGCTTTCTTTTTGGTGTTTGGCCTTGGAGTTGCATTGACTCACTGATTTCTTCGAACATTTCATTTGTTGTTTTTGGGGAAGACGGTGGGGAGAGGCCATGGCTCCGGCTCCTTCGAGATCCTCTATTGCAGGGGTAAGTGTGTATATGTGGGGTGGCATGTTGTGGAGTTTTTTCTTTGAAGAAAGAGTTTTTTCATGAAAGGCTCAGCAGGGCTCACTAAGGGATTATGTACAGGGTAGTCGAAGCTTTTTGGTTTTGTGAGGATTTTGTTCCTAAGTGCCTCGTCATCCTCATTAGTCAATGATTGTTTTCTTACTACTTCTCGGATCTTTGCATGAATCACAGTTCGTGTTTTGCTATCGACATTGATCTCGCTATGAATTGTGCCTCTCCATGTGCTGAAGGAAAGCACAAGTCGCTCTTGGTTTTACCTCTGTGGACTCGCTCTATCTTTCCTCATCACTCATTGGATTGTCCAAAACATTCATTTGAAATTCAAAGGAAAATACCGCTCTTCGCACACTACTCACTTGGTTTGTGGTGCTGATTTTGATTGGACCCTTGTACTCATTGACGGGTCGAGAGTTAAGTGGTTCATGCACTCTGTTAAATCAATCTCTCGTGATTTTCCCGAAGATGTCGTTTCGATATGGGAGTATGCAAATGCAATTATCTACCATGCGATGTATTGTGGTAATATGGAATTACCATATATAGGATGCATGAAATGCTGAAAATGATGAATTGAGATGGTTAACTAAATGTTTTTTTTTTGTGTTTGTTTTGTTTTTGGATGCAATGCATGAGTGGTAAGGTCATCACTAGTCTCGCTTGAGCCGAATTCAGCTTGCGGTTCATGAAGCTCATCCCGTCATTGTTGGCTCTGAAGGTGGTCCAGTTGTGGTGATTATTGTCGAAGAAGTAATTCTCGAGTGAGGTCAGGTTGGTGATTGACTCCTGGATCTTGGGACTTTTAGGGAGTGACAACTCCCACATGGTGACCCACTGATATGACATGGGCTGCATTTTCTAGGATTTTTGAAGGTATGATTTTTTTGGATGTATGATTTTTTGGATTTTTGGATGTGTGATGATTTTTTTTTGGGTTTTCGGATGTAGAATTTTTTGGATTTTCGGATGTACGGTTTTTTTGGATTTTTTTTGTGTATGCTTTTTTGTTGTTGTTGGTCTCTATGTACATGGTATGCCGAATGGGAAACAAAGTTTGAATGCCCGGTATTTCTTGGTATCACATTGAAGATCACGCTTTCACTCGTGGGCAAAGATAGTTGATCACCTACAAAAACAGTCATCAAAAGAGAATCTGACAGATACGAATGTTAGTGCGCTTGAAAAAAGGGATGAATGTTTGTGTGTGATTTGTTGAGAATGCAACATTTGATCATGCAATTTTTGTGAGATGGGTGTGATTCATGCATGATAAATGAATGTGAGCTGACTGAAAATGGGAAGAAGCAAATCGTATGTGCTAAGAGAAATCAAGTTTTTAGAAAAACGGTTTTGAAAACACGTGTTTTCTAAGTGGTGGATTTTCTCAGTAGAAATTTTGACGCTCGGTCATTTGAAAATAAAATAGGGAGTGGGGAACCATATACACATCATGATCTAAAGAAAACTCGGATGAAATGTATTGACCTATACATATAGTCTATTCAGAAATGAAAAGAGAGAATAGAATCATAGGGGAAAACCTATACATCAATCCTAAAATTCATTAAAGGGGGAATGTTGGGCTAAACTTCTTCTACTGACTACTCATGCTCGGGCTTCTAGTTGGCCGCACTAGTAGCATAATAACTGCCTAGCGGGTTATGAAGTGAACGATCTCGCACTAGTAGCGTAATAGCTGCCTAGTGGAGGAAAAAAGACGAGACCGCACTAGTAGCGTAATAGCTGTCTAGCGGGTTATGAAGTGAACGTCCTCGCACTAGTAGCGTAATAGCTGCTTAGTGAAGGAAAAAAGGCGGGACCGCACTAGTAGCGTAATAGCTCCCTAGCGGGTTATGAAGTGAACGATCTCGCACTAGTAGCGTAATAGCTGCCTAGTGAAGGAAAAAGGCGGGACCGCACTAGTAGCGTAATAGCTGCCTAGCGGGTGTAAAAAGAAAAGGCGACCGCACTAGTAGGGCTCAATAGCTGTCTAGCAGTGTAAAACGAAAATTCGACCGCACTAGTAGCGCAATAGCTGTCTAGCGGGTGTAAAATGAAAGACGACCGTACTAGTAGCGCAATAGCTGTCTAGCATGTAAAACAAAAATTCGACCGCACTAGTAGCGCAATAGCTGTCTAGCGGTGTAAAATGAAAGGCGACCGTACTTAGCGCAATAGCTGTCTAGTAGGTGTAAAACGAAAAATTCGACCGCACTAGTAGCAATAGCTTCTAGCAGGTGTAAAATGAAAGGCACCGTACTAGTACGCAATAGCTGTCTAGTAGGTGTAAACGAAAATTCGACCGCACTAGTAGCACAATAGCTACAGCGGGTGTAAAATGTATGCGACCGCACTAGTAGCGCAATAGTGTCTAGCGGGTTGAAGATGCGTCAGATAGTGAGCAAATTTTGTGGGTATATGCAGATGATATGTGATGTGAGGTGATTAACCAATGTATTAATTGAATTAAACTGCCTGTTTGTGGATGTAGGTTTTGTGTGAGCAGATGGCTCTATAGTAACATAAAAACCTCGGGATGGCTCCGGTATGGCTCCGGCATGTCTTCAAGGATCTGAGATGGCTCCAGCTTGCGTTGATGGCTCCAGTATGCACTGATGGCTCTGGTAGGCACTGATGGCTCTGGTGTGACCAATGGTCTCGGGGTGGTTGGTGGGTTTCACATGGTTGGTGATTTTGTGGCAATTTGTGGGCTTTGATTTGCCTTGAGTACTAAAAAGAGAATACAAGCAAAAGTAATCAAGGAGATGAAATGAGATAAAATAAACAAGTAACGAAATGGAATGAGCCAAAATAAAATGAATGGGAAAATAAATGAATGAGTTAAACAAAGCTGACTAACATGAAATAATTCGGAAATAAAATGGTGAAATGTAAATAACGAAAGGGGATGAGTTTGAAAGCGGATGCTTAGAAAAATTGATTTAAAAAATTTGTCATAAAATGACAGTTTCGTTTTGGTATGCACATGAACGAATTTTGAAAAGAAAGGCGACGACCCTTTTTTTTTATCTATTGTCGGAACTTTGCTTTTATGGGGTGAGAATTTTTGGTGTCTACAGCAAGCAATCATTAAATAGGCAGTGTAATAGGCAGGATAAGACGTAGTATATAAAGTAGTTAAAATACTAGACCACACGGTCCAGCAGCAGAAATCCAAGAGCAGTTTAAAAACAACAACAAAGTCACCCGTACACCAGACGGGATTCACCACTTCCCCCTTTTGCTTTCATCAAAGGGAAGCCCACAGTCACATAGAGTTAGTCAAAATATTCACACACAAACCAGCAAAAAGTGTTTAGAACTTAAAAAACATCCTAAGTCCTAACACTACACACACACACGTCATGGCTAAGGGGTTGGGGTCAGGGTGGATTGGATGTCAAGGAGTTGTTCTTGCAAGGCCGCCACAGTCGTCTCTATCCCAGCGAGTTTGTCCATCATCCGCGTTTGGCCCTGAATCAGCTCTGCCGCTTGCGCAAGGAGTCACTCCACTTTCTCCAAGAGGGGTAGGAGTGAAGCTTGAGGAACTGCCTCTTGAGAAGTGGAAGTTCCCACCGTCGTTGGAGTTGATGGTGGGGGCAGCAGCTTTGATTTGTCGATAGATGTCAGCCGATTCAGATAGCACAGGTTGATGGTGTCTGCCTCTTCGATGGACTCTGGCGTCGATGTCGCCAGGGGTACCTGAAAGAATTTCAGAATTTGAGGCAGCCAGAACACATACCCCAGGGAGTGTTTCGGGGTGTCGACAGACTGGGATAAGTGATGGAGAATGATGTGGGCCAGATTAATGGAATGACGGTTGATTATGCAGTACATTATGGTGAGATCCAAGCAGTTGACCATGAGATTTCCTTCTTTTCGTGGGACAATGTTTTTGATGAACAGAATGTGTAGGAGTTGGTGTAAAATGGAGAGATCGCCACGGGGTATGGGTGAGCGAATCTTTTTCTTGGAGGAGAAAAAGCGATAGATTTTATTTTGTGGGACCCCGGGGATTTTGGGAAGGACTCCTTTCACATAGAAGGACAGGCCAGTAGCAGGGACTTCAAGGATTTGGGACAATTTTTCAAGATTGAAGAAGATTGGGGTGGAATTAACAAAAGACTGTGTAACACCGTTTCTGTTAACAAGATTTTGAAAGAAATCGACAGACTCTTGGGGATACCACTCCGTTATCTCACAGAAGAGGTGTTTCCACCCCTGAACATCTAGCATGGTCACTAACTCCCCTAGGTTTGAAGATAGAGCGCATGAAAAATCGAGGAACTTACCCCTGACTATATTTCGATCTGAGGCAGGGTCCCCGAGCATGTAGCGCTGGTTGAAGGGGTCTATCTTCGCACATCTTCGGTGCGGTTTTGGAGGTTTTTGGTCCTTAGTGGAGGTGGCGCCAGTAGAAGTGTCGTGACTGACCGTGGGCAATTCTTGGACTGGTGACGATTCGCCGGAGCCAGAGGAGACTGGTTGGGCCTTGACAGAAGAACGGAGTACTCTTTTGGCTGTAGGTCGGATGGAGGTTTGAGCTTTTCTTTTACGGGTTTTGGGTTTAGGTTGTTGTGGTGGTGTTGCTGATTTTGCGGGAGATGCAGGTGGGGTTGGTGTAGGAGATTTGATGGTTGGAGCTTGCGGTTGATCAGTAGGTTGGGTTTCGGCAGTAGGTTTTGATCTTGTAGTGGTGGAGATGGTGGCATGGTTTGTAGTGGGGTGGCTTCTTCAATATCGGTTTCAATAATGTCGGTTTTTGCGGCAGAGGGTGGTGTTTGATGGGGGGATGTATCACGGGTGGTTGGTGGTGGTGTGGCGAAGTGTGTGGGGGACGAGGTAGCAGTGGTTTTAGTGGGAGAGTGAGTGGTGGTGGTGGTGAGTGGAGATGGATTCGGGTTGGCCATCGATTGGAGGTACGCCTGAAGGCGGATGGGATCTTGGAAAATATCGGTCGGGATGTTGATACCGTTGAAATTGATGCCTGCCATTTGGAAAGTGTAGGATACTTGGGTGTAAAAGGGATGGAAGTGAGAGAGATGGAGTGGACGGGTGATGGCTATAAAGGCTGTAACGTCTGCGGAAGATGCAGAGATAGCTTGTGTCAGGCGAGAAAAGTAAGGGGCCGCAGGGTTTTGGCGAGATTAACGACGAGGATTCAGGCGGGGTGGGTTTGGATCGATGACGTAGGCAGTAGTGCGAGAATAATAGACATGCTAAGCAATAAAACACGTTTCATAGATTCAAGTGCAAACATAGACAAACTCGATGAGGCATGAGGGAGTACCTGCTAAAGATTATGGTAGGGGCAAGGAGATGCGACCGTCTAGGTAGACGGAGTCAACCCGATTGCTGATCGTAGTGCTTCGAATCGTGCTGTAGACAGGGGTTTAGTAAATATATCTGCAAGTTGATCTTCTGTGGGCACAAAGTCAAGTTGGATGAGCTTTTTCTCGACACAGTCTTTCAAGAAGTGAAAGCGAATTTCAATATGTTTGGTTCTTGAGTGTTGGACTGGGTTTTCGGATATTTTGATGGTGCTTTTATTGTCACAGTAAATTGGGATTTGTTCTTGGGTGACATAATAGTCTTGAAGTTGTTGTTTCATGCAAAGGAGTTGGGAGCAACAGGCTGTAGCAGAGACATACTTTGCCTCCGCTGTAGAGAGTGCTACAGAGTTCTGTTTTTTGGACGACCATGAAACAAGGCAAAGACCCAAGAACTGTGCATTACCTGAAGTACTCTTTCGATCTTGGAGGGAGTCAGCCCAATCAAAGTCACTATATCCAGATAAGGTGAAAGTAGGAGATCGAGCATACCATAGATAGAGTGTACTTGTACCTTTTAGATATCTGAAGATACGCTTGACTGCTTTGAGGTGAGACTGCTTTGGGGCTGCTTGGAAGCGAGCGCAGAGGCAGACTGCGTGAAGAATGTCGGGGCGACTGGCAGTGAGGTACAAGAGGGACCCTATCATTCCTCTATATTCTGTGCCATTGACACCGACTACGTCATCATCAGGATGAAGTTTTGCAGATGTACAGCTTGGTGTGGACATGCTCTTGGCATTTTTGAGGTTGTACTTGTCAAGGAGTTCCTTGATGTACTTTTGCTGGTGGATCTTAATTCCTTCCTTCTCCTGTTGAATTTGTAATCCTAGGAAAAACTTGAGCTCACCTAACTCATTCATGGAAAACTCTTGCCTCATTAGGTTAGCAAAATGGTTGCAGAGGATATTACTTGTAGAGCCATAAATGATATCATCAACATAGATCTGTACTAGAAGTAAGTCATGCGATGAGTGAAGAATGAATAGTGTTTTATCTACGTTACCGCGAGAGAAACCATTTTGCAATAGATATGTAGACAGTCTTTCATACCAGCGCGCAGCCTGTTTCAGTCCGTAAAGGGCCTTACATAGTTTGTAGACGTAGTCGGGATGGACGGAGTCTGTGAACCCTGGTGGTTGCTCGACGTAGACTTCTCTATCAATGTAGCCATGGAGGAAGGCTGTCTTGATGTCCATTTGATATAATTGGAAACCTTTGAATGCAGCAAACACAATTAACATGCAAATTGATTCAAGACGAGCTACGGGAGCGAAGGTTTCATCATAGTCAATCCCTTCTTCTTGATTGTAGCCCTGAACGGCCAGTCTAGTTTAATTCCTGAAAACTTGTCCTGCATCATCAAGTTTGTTACGAAAGACCCAACGAGTACCAATGGTTGCTGATGTGGGTCGAGGAACTAGCTCCCAGACAGCATGTCTTTGGAGAGAATTTAGTTCCTCCTGCATTGCAATGACCCAATCACTATCAAGGAGTGCTTCTTTGACATTTCTTGGTTCATTGCTAGAGAGAAAGGCACCAAAGGCACAGAGGTTTTGCATAGCTTGGAGACGAGTTTGAACACCGGAGTTTGGGTCTGTAATGATATTTTCAGGAGGGTGAGCTGATTTTTGTTGGAACTGTCGACTTGAAGCAGGAGGGGGTGTGTCTTTGTTAGAGGAGTCAAATTTCAAGTTTAGTGGTAAGGGTGTCTCCAGGGTATTGTTAGAGTCAGTAGAGTCTGATGTATTGTTTTTGTTTGCCGGAGAATCATTAGGAGTAATGGATTGGGAATTGGGGAGTCTTCCTATGGGTACAGTGATGAAGTTTGGATCGGTTAGGAAGTCGTCAGGAGCAAAGTCAAGTTGATCAGAAGATGAGCCACATTGTGGGACTCATCGAACTTGACATGGGGACTCTCTTCTAAACATTGAGTTCTCAGATTGATAACACGATAAGCTTTGCTTTTAGAAGAGTATCCAAGAAAAATACCTTCATCACTTTTAGGAGAGAACTTACCCAAGTTGTCCTTACCATTGTTGTGGATAAAGCACTTACATCCGAAACGCCTGAGATGAATAAGACTGGTTACGTTGACGGAGTAGTTCATAGGGTGTTTATGAAGGAATGGATGAATCAGCGCACGATTTAACACATAGCATGCTGTGTTAATAGCTTATGCCCAGTATGATGGAGTGAGTTGACTGTCAATGAGCATGGTGCGTGCCATTTCTACCAAAGTTCTATTCTTTCGTTCAACCACTCTGTTTTGTTCCGGAGTGCGTGCAGATGAGATTTGGTGATCGACTCCATTGTCCCTGCAAAACTCATCAAACGACTTGTTGCAAAATTCAGTACCCTGGTCCGTTCTTAGGGTTTTCAAAGTGAATGAAAACTTGTTGCATTTTATGGAGGTTGATGAACTCCGTAAAAGTTTCATCCTTAGTAGATAGAAAAATGACCCAAGTCCACCTTGAATAGTCATCGACTATGACTAGAATGTACCTCTTACCACTTCTACTTTGTGTACGCATGGGACCGACAAGATCCATGTGGAGTAATTCTAACAGAGAGCTAGTAGAGAGAGTCGACTTACTTTTGAAGGAGGACCGGGTGTGTTTACCTTTTACGCATGCTTCACAGACAGAGTCTGTGTTGAAGTTTGTGTCGGGAAAACCGATCACCAAGTCCTTGGTTTTGAGTTTGTTCAACAGTCTGTGATTTGCGTGACCAAGTCTGGAGTGCCACAGCAATGAGTTCTTGGAATGTACGTTGAGACAGACTTGATTGTTTGGATTAATGGTGTTTAAGCACATTTTGTAGAGATTTCCTTCTCTACGTCCCACAGCTTTTAATGAACATGTACGCTCATCATAAACCTTACAATCCGAAGAGGAGAAAAGTACCAAATTGAATCTATCACAAATTTGAGAAATACTTAGTAAACTATGTTGGAGTCCAGTGACCAGATGGACTCCATCAATTTTAAATTTTGTGGGGTTACCTACCGAGCCAACTCCCAAGATTTCACCCTGGTTGTTGTTTCCAAAGGTAACCTTACCTCCTTGGTAGGATGAAAGCGAATTGAATTGATTTGGATCTCCAGTCATGTGACGAGAGCATCCATTGTCCAAGTACCAGCTGTCTTCATTCGCCTTCACCTACAAAAGAACAGATCATTTGTTAGATTTGGGAACCCAGATGTACTTGGGTTCCCTTTTCGAGCCAGATCTTTTCAATTCTTCTCGTGCTTCAAGTATCAATTTAACACGTTTGACATTAAACGAAAGATTTTTATTCAATTTATCACATGCAGTATCTCTATGTCCAAGACTCCCGCAGTAGCCACAAATTTTGGTTGGTGGAAGATTAACGTATTTCTGTTGTCCTTTCCACCAGGAGTCGAATTTTTCCTTTTCTTGATATCGTTTGGCTCTGTTGTCGGATTTGGACATATTCTTTGGGATGTCAAACTTACCCTTGTGCCACTTGGGCGTGGATTGAGTGGATCGAACTCCGGATTGTAGATTTACAATCTATTGAGAGAGTTGTTCTACTTTGGAGCGAAGATCATCTCGATCTTGGTTAATTTCTTTGATCTTGGAGTTGGCCCACTCAGGTAGTTCAAAGGAGGTGACTTGTTTGATAAACTTGACTGGCTTAAGGGAGAGAGCGTGCTCCTTTTCTTTCAGTTTTTGAGTGAGATTTTTGATAGTGGTGTTCATGGATATATTTTTGGATTCAAAAGCATTTAGATCATTTTGAAGAGAACAACACTTGTCAGTAAAGATAGTGAGGTCTTGTTTGAGAGAGTCAATCAGGGTGAGAGACTCTTTCTGGTCGCCCTGGCTAAATTGAGTTCGCTCTAAGGTATCATGAAGTTCCTTTTGAAGGGAATCAACATGACGCCTTGATTCTTGTAGATCTAACCTGAGAGAACAAGAGATGGTTTTGTGTTCCTCAGCTTCATCTCTTAGGGCATACATAAGACCTTTTGAGATTTCGAGTTCCTCTGATAGCTCGGTTATTTTGCTGGTAAGACTTGCTTTGAGGGAGTTGTTCTCGGAGACAATTTTAGCAATTAAAGTCATAAATCCCATAGGAGAAAATGGTAAAGATCTGTTTCAAGGTGAGAATGAGTTACCTCATTGTCTGGAATTATGGATTCCGTCCTGTCGTGTGCCATGAGACATACCAGGCCGTTGGACTCCGCGTCTGGATCGTCGGAGTCTGAATCACCCCAACCAACAGCTGCCATCAGCGATCTCCCTTGAGATTTTCCATACTGGTTCTTGAATAGGGACAGTCCTTCTTGAAGTGACCGGGTTTATTGCAGTTGAAACAAGTGACAGAATTGAAGACTTGTTTGGAGGTGTTTGAGAACGACCGACTCTGTCGATTAGGTTGGTTACGCATGAATTTTCGGAAGTTCTTGACTATGAAGACAAAGTCTTCCATAGTCTTAGCCTCACTTTCCTCATCAATAATATCCACCAGCTCAGCCTTGGCTTGTCTGATTTGAGTATCAGCGACATAGGCTCCTTCTTGAGTGTACTGAGTCGAATTAACCTGCAAGGCTTGGTCATTCAAAGTAGTAGTCTTACTAGAAGAAGGAGAAGATGTATTACCACATTTCTTTCGAACATTCTTCTTGTATTTATCTACAGATTGTAGATAGGAACCTAGGTCTTGACAACTCCATTTGGATAAATCCTTGCATGCTTTGGTGGAGATTACCGTTTCTACCTATTCTTCTCGGAGACTGTCCAGTAGCTTGTGCAAGACACTCTCTCTATCCGGTAAGATGTTAACTTCCTGCATAGTAGTAGTTAGTAAATAGAAACGATCAAGCACTTCTTCCAGGGACTCACCAGGCTTTTGTAGAAAATTTTCATAGTCCATTCAGAGTTCTTGAGCTTTACATTTCTTGAGTTCAGTGACTCCTTCGTGGGTGGCTTGAAGGAGTGTCCATATCTCATTTACGTACTTACAATGATTGACTCTCCTTTGTTCTGGGATGGACAAGCAAGTGTATATTGCACGTGATGCTTGTCGATTCAGCTCATACCTTTTGCGATCTGCAGCAGTCCATGTTGATCGATCTGGATTGACTGCAAGATCTCCTCTAGTGACTATCTCCCAAAGCTAAGAGTTTACAGACTCAATGTGTTGCTCGATCTCGTTTTTCCAATGGTCGTAGTTGGTGGAGGTGAGTCTGGGGGTGCTCGAAGTGCATTTTGTTGTTTTGATTGGCGAAGAGATCTGCCATTGCTTCGTTGATTGACTGTTAGCCTAAGCAAGGCCCTGATACCACGTGTAGGATCGGGTGGCTAACTCAAACCAACCAAAGGTGTGAGTCTAAGAGTTGGCTTGACTCAATCAGCTTTCTTAAGTGACAAGCACTCTGTGATGTAGAGGTACTCAATCGAATTGATTAAATTAAGGGTGCGGAAGACTTTTGCGGTAATTGAAGCGAAACGATGAAAAGAGAGACGGACTCAGTGGAACTCAGCAAGATACACAAATAAGCTATTTCATTTCCTGGTCAAATAAAACAACTTACAAATGTCCACTAAGTAGAAAGGATCTACTTAGCGGTTTTTCACTCACTCACCCAACACTCTTTCTAATCAGATCAATGGTAAGCGTAGTGAAACTAGGATCTCCCTAGGCAGAGTCTATCTAAATGCGCTAACTAACTTGGTACGTATTCTCTCTCTCTTTCTGGCTTACAAAGCGATTCTCTTTCTCTCTTTAAGCTCTGAAACAATCCTCAATGAAAGCACACTTGAAACTGACTATTACACAGCTTACTTATACTATCAATACAGCTGGTAGGTCGAAGGAGTTAGTTCCGAAAATACCGGAACTAACTTAGTGGGCAACTTCCAACGGCTTTGAGTAGTCTTCTTACTTGAGCCGCGATCTTCGGGTGTTGTGGGAAGACTTCATGACCGTTGTGGCGTTTAAGGCATTCCCGAGTTTACTCCTTATTATTCGCAACAGCACGGGAGAGTCTGTGAAGTCTTCTTAGTTGTGTGGACTCTATTGAAGCGGCTCACTCTTTGTGTCTGTCTAGGGATGATTGACTCGGTCGAGGTGGTAGGCTATCTCTGCAACACTCCGATGTCCCAACACATCTAGATTCCTTAAGTCATTTTAGCCATCTTGATATTGGATTCTTTACATGAAATACCGGTTTACAATAATAACTGTAATAACTATAAATGCTAAACAAACACATAACAGTTCACCTGCAAATCACATCACATAATAGTAAACAACAACCAGATAATCAAACACCAACCACCCATAACAATAACCAAACAAGATACGCGTATTAATTAACTATACTTGTTAGTTGGCCACTTGGCCCTTATCCTTTAAACCAACTACTTAAACTTTTCCAATTAAATTCCTCCTAAGGTGTCTGGTTAAGAGAACCCTTAATAACTTAATAATGGACAGTAGTCCCCTGGGTTCCAATGGAACCGTTACCAGCTGACCTTATGGCCTTGGATAATATATTGACCGATCCGGTCGAACCTCTGCACCAACGGCAGTGCCCTTCGCCATCGTCGAATGTGGACAATGGATTCCCTTGAGTGACTCCCCATAGAAGTCTCTCATAGTGATCACGATGCGCAACCAGAAAGTCGAAACAGTCTAGATTCCTCTATTTATATGTTAGCCCTTTAGTCAGTGATACAATAACCAATCCTTGAGTTAAGACTATAACAGTTGACCATCAGTTAGGTTCAATAATACCTAAAGGTCAGTTAGTCTTGTTCCAGTTTAGATGTATAAACTTCCAGTCATAAGACGTTCGCGTAAAATAAAACGCAGTGGTGTCGAGCAATACAGTATACAAGATAATATACATAAATCACAGATATCGCTCTTAACAGTTTAAACACACAACGTCTGGACCTCAGGAAAATCCTTAGGACATTCAGACCACACAATTAACATACCGTTCACCGTGTAACTCGCTAGCTTGACAAATTCACATTCAGTAATTCCTTCCCGTACGCTGTTATATATACATGCAATACCGGGTAATATTAATACAACTGTTCACTAAGTATTACAGTACTGTCACTGTAGAGTTTATACTCGTAGTATACTAACTCTGTATATTCTTTATTTCCCCCTGTTATTTAACAGTGGTTCTAGGTAGTTCATCAGTTCATTATTTTATGTAATACTACATGTGATAATGAATTTTTACCTTGTAGTATATTTTTATTTCTTCAATTATATACTCATAATTGTTTTCACTTTATTCTTTATATTATTCCATTTGGTTATTTTTATTATAACCACCTTTATTTTCTAAACTTTACATTATACTCCATAATATACCATAATACATTATATTACTTAGTTTTAATTCCTTTCTTTATTAAATTACCAAACTAACCTTATAATTTCGGTATTTATATTTTGGACACATTAACTTTTGTAATTTACCTAATAACCACATATATTTTTTCAGTAATTACAATTCAAATACTCCAACTTTTAAAAATTACTAAATGACCATATTATAGACACCAAAAATTCTCACTCCATAAAGCAAATTCCGAAATAAGAAACGAAATAAGAGGGGCCGTTGCCTTTCTTTTTCAAAACATATTAGCGTACGTGCCAAAATGAAACCGTCGTTTATAATCTTTTTCAAAGCATTTCATAAAAACACGATTTTCCGAAAACGAATTTTCAAATGACAATATGATTTTAAACACATCCCTTTTGTCTCATTGCCTATTTGCTCACCTATCAGTTTTCTTTTATTTTGTTACTTCTTTATCCTATTTATTGTTACTTTTAATTTTCTTCTAGCATTAAATATATATATACATATATTTTTTTATCATCAACATTTTCATTGTTATTTATATCATTTTATGTGCCCTTTACTATTATTATTTTTATTTGCGTACCTCATTTTGTTGCTTATTTGATTGAGCTTACTCATATATTATTTTATTCCATTTTCCTGTTCATTCAGTCTTATTTTCCGCTATTCGTACATATTTAATTCGTTTCCCATTTTATCACATTCACTTGTATTTTACTTTCATCATACTAGTACCATTTCATTATTTTATGTACTTATACGTTATTTCAGTCATTGCATATTTTATTATCTTTTGTATTTTATTGCTTACACTCCATAATCTCATGACTTTTAGGAAGGAAGTACTTCATTTTGTTTGATAAACCGTTTCTTCTTATTGCATGTTTATATTCAAAATGGTAGCGTTTTTGTAGATTTATTCAGTTTGAATTCGAACTGTAGTATTTTTTTCTCACATTTGTAGGTTGAGTTTTGAGTCAGCATAGCCGGTTAGGAGGCTCACTTGGGTACATATAGATCACAGATTCAAAATTTGCTAAGAACCGGGGATGGTTTTATTCTGCATGCAATAGAACTCTAGTTTTATTTATCGCATTAGTATACCGAACTTTGTTACAGTACAACTGGCTAGAGTGTACATGAGTGAACCACCAGACCTGGGTTCGAATCTAGGAATTAGCAAGGGGAGGAGTTTTATTTTGTTCACTCCTGCCAGGCGCACCAAACGCGGCCTTAGGCCCGTTTTGATCACCAGTCAAACACGGCCCATGTCCCTGAAATCTGGTCCAACCCTCTCATTTACAGATCCAAATAAAGCCCATAATTAGTCAAAAACCCTGCAGCATGGGCATCTTCTTGAGGGGCCGGTTACAACACGACGGTATGGGTTTTTTTTTCTTGGAAAGAGCCGATTGTCCCCCAACCTTCTCCCGATGAATTCCTCGGTACTCAAAGCTGAAGAACTCATACATGCTTTGTCCTTTTTCATCTCCACCCTGAGGCATTCGAAGAAAAAAAACCAGCAGCCGATCTCCTAGCTCCATCGCCTCCTTCGTCCTCCCTTTGATTTTGAAACGATAAAACCCTAGACTGGGGATTCATTCCCGTTTTCGTCACACGGTGGCCGACTCTTCTTCCCAGCACCTTCCTCTCCTTCCTCAGTTGAAACAAGGAACCCAAACCTTAATCTTCTTCATCTATCAATCTCCCAAGAGAGGACTAGAGAATAACTTCCTTTGCTTCATCCATGGAAGGCGAAACAACCTTAATCTAGCCAACAAGCCAGCCGCCACCATCTCGCAGTCATCTTCTTCTTTCCCGGTTTGCTTTACAACCCTAACAAAATTCCAAACCCAGAAGCATTTTTTTTAGTTGAATTTCTCCTTCAACCTAGAACAAGCCCTTCATTCACCGCCATCCCTCCTTCCTCCATTGACATCTCCAGCCGCAACAAGAACATCCATACTCTTCCCCTCATTCTCTTCAGTTTTCGGCGACTTCACAATCCAACTGGCGACAAGGAGTACATCTGTGCCGCGCCTTCTTCAACTTCTCCAACCCGGAACATTTGCTCCGCATTCTTCATTCTCCTTGCAGACGATGGTAATTTGCAACCAAACTGGTGATACAAGGAATGCAACTCCTGCGCTCTCTTCATCCTCTCGACCGGTGAACGAAGAACAGATGGCTCTGCACCTTTTCAACCACTTCACTCTTAATTTTACAACCCAAACTGGTGACGAAACGAAATACATGCTCTGCCCCTTATCCTCTTCGCACCGGTAATTTAGCACATCACTGGCAAAGAAAGACATGCTCTGCGTCGCCCTTATTCATTCTCGCACCGATGGTAATTTCGTAAACCCAAACTGGTGAATAAAGCAATTTTCGGTCTATTGTCGATTGCTGTTCGGCCCTTCTCTTACTACAGAAATCCAATGATGAATGTTGTTCCTCGATTTTGAACCCAATTCGAAATCTCTTTCTGTTAATCTTGGTTCGATTATAACCTAAACCTGATTCTAAACTTGGTTCGTGTTTGTGTTGCTCTCTATCTGTGTGCTTTCCTCCTCTTATTATAAACACTCGCAATCCGATTTTTCCTTCTAGCTCGACAAGTTGAGGAACGATCTGTTGCCATGCTTTCCTAGACTTTGGCTTAATTTGTCATTAGTCAAGCTTGTTTGATTTACTCTGAACTGAGACTTTGGTTTTGCTAATTGCTTTATGAGATGTTCATTTGATCTGAATATATTTAACCCTCCGTTCTCGTTTTCCTTTTCGGCCGAGGCACATGTTTAATCGCTGGATCAGAGATGAGAACCACACATGTTGCTGTTTGGATTTGACTTTGGGATAAACTGGTGGATTTTGGCTTCACTGCCGGTTCACTTTAGAATCTCATCGAAGTCTCTATGACGGTTTTCTTCCGGCCTTTCCCGCTGCAAAAAAAAACTTATCCCCGTCTCTGTTCATGTTGGATTCCACCATCGGTGAGTCTTTGACACCAGTTCGATCCACCGGTTTACTTGGCCTTGGTAATGGGTACGGCTCCTATCGTTGTTGATTGGTTTGGTCTGTGTTCATTTCGATGGTATGATATTGGTCTTGATGTATATTCACCTTTCTAGAGCATTTTGGGTCTGGGATTCGAATTGCTAAACACTTTGGTTATGGCTTTACCTGATTGATTAACTCCAGCGGGATTACACATTGTCCATTGTGCATTTTATTATGCTCAGACAATTATTTTGATCCCAGTGAACTTATCATTTCGTGTACTAACTGCTATTGCTTTGCAACTTGCCTGAGGTGCACACATGGTTCATTGGATTTGGCTTGAGACTCACGCATGCGGGTCTGTTTGACTTGGAACTGATCCTGGGTCTTGCGCGTACGTTCGGCTTGTGGAACTTTGGGTTTTTCTCGGCAGCCTTTTATGGGTTTGGAAAATCATACTTTTTCTTCACGGATTACTCCTTGCACTTTGAATTGATTTGGAGATTGTTTTATCTTAGCATCATTTATCTTTCTGCACACTGATATCTCGGCCAGATTTTTCTGATTACGCATTTGACTGTTTTGTAACTCCTTAACCATTTTGGCTACTTGTTCATCCTAATTGCTTACTCTCTTGATTTACTACTTTACTTTACATTTTGTTGCTTTAGCCCTATTGTTTAACCTTCATCTAAGCCTTAGTTACTATGTCCTTAGGTCCAAGCCACTAGGATAGAGGGGTCCCCCTGGCCTGATAGGTCATTGACCAATCTCGTGGCGGTGACACCCCTAAACCCTAAAACACACACCTAAAATATGTATATAGATTAATATTCTCATTTTGGTTTTAGCCCATTCAAAATTTCTCACCAACATTCTAGCCCAAAATCCAAATCAGATTCAAGCCTAATTCAAGCTCATATCTGAATAAGGCCCAAATCCAAATCAGGCCCACTGACTCACTTTGGCCCATAAATTAAACACACTCTTAAGCCCAATCTTGGGCCAATCTCAAGGCCCAGTCACAAATCGGCCCAACACCCAATCAGCCCAAATATGAATAAGCTCAAAAACCACCTAGTCCAATAAGCAAATCCAGTCCACTAACCAAATCAGGCCTAAGCCCAACTCGGCCCAAGCCCACAATCGGCCCACAACCAATCTCAAGGCTCAGTCACAAATCGGCCCAACACCCAATCAGCCCAAATATGAATAAGCTCAAAAACCCACCTGGTCCAATAAGCAAATCCAGCCCACTAACCAAATCAGGCCTAAGCCCAACTCGGCCCAAGCCCACAATCGGCCCACAACCAATCTCGACCCAAGTCCAACTCAGCCCCAAGCCCAATCTGAGGCCCAAGCCCAACAATAAGCCCATGTCCAAGCCCCCGAGGCCCAAATCCGAAGCCAAACAAGGCCCAAACCCGAAGCCCAACAATAAGCCCAAGTCCAAGCCCTCAATAAGCCCAACCCCAATCGGCCAATTACCAAGCCCGGTCCATTACCAAGCCCGGCCCATTATCAAGCCCGACCCAATCTCAAAACTTGGCCCAATTCCCAATCAAACCAAAAATCAACCTAAGTCTACAAAAATCAAACCTTGACCCAAATGTTGACCAAACCCCAAGTTTGACCTGAAATTTTGACTTTGACCCAACCAAGTCCACACAAATGTCAAACCAAGTCTACAAATGTCAAACCTTGACCAGAAAACGTTGACCTTGACCAGAAAACGTTGACTTTGACCAGAAACATTGACTTTGACCAGTAACTGTTGACCATGACCAAAAATGTTGACCTTGACCAAAAACGTTGACCTAGACCAAAAAAGTTGACCCAAGCATTGACCAAGCTCTCTTCAACTCGAACTTTGACCTGGCTCATCTTCCAATACAAGTCAAACCAATATCAAATCAAACCCAATTCACTCAACCTAGTTCAATTCAAACCCAAGCTCATTTCATCCAGTCCACACTCAGTTTGTAAATGTCATTCAAACTCTAAAAACCCAAAAAGAATTTCAAACCATCCTTTTATTCAAACTTCATTAAGTTTTCAAAAGAAACCATTTGGTGGAATTTTAAAGGAAAAACTCTTCTCACATCAAAGAAAACTCTTCTCAACTGTAGAAAGTTCTTCTCACATATACAGAAAGTTTTCTCCTAAAACATTTCTCAAAATCAGTGTTTCTTTACAGAGAATTTCGAACAACTTCAAAAGTTTTCCAACTTAGTTTTTCAAACTCAAAATTAAACTGTTTTCGGGGAACCTGGGATGTCTAGCACCTTTAAAGAACGTTTTCTCCCTTGTTAGACATCGCTCGTCTCTCTTCCAAAATAAAAATCCGAGGCGGGGCACTGGGGTCATAACCTTCCCTTGTCGCAGTCTGGATCTCTTTAGGCGGGGCATTAGGGTGACAAACCTCCCCTAATTGCAGCCTAGATTTTTACAAGGCGGGGTGCTAGGGAAGTAACGACCTTCCTAGTTGCAGCCAGGATTTTAGAATCGTCTAACTCCTTTCCACTCGATTTCAGTATTTTCGGCTTTTATTGATTTAAACCCGGGGGTTAGAGACGTTATTAGGGTTTCACCAAGAGTATCCCATTCATGATACTTCTCTCTAAATCCTATTTTTCGACATAAATTCATTGCCCCAACTTTTGAGCCTCGGCACTTACCATTATTTAAGTGTCGTGTTCGAGGGGGTACATAGGGTAATCCCTCGGGATTATCCGCCCTTTGACAACAAAAAATGATTTTTCAGTTCTCAAAAACTCTAAGAGAGACAATTTTGACAATCATTCCTCCAAACAATTCAACCCATCATCAGCTCACTTCATATTCAAAATATCCCAAACCTCAACTCTTTCAAAATCTTGAACCCCAAAAACCCGGGATCTCCACCCAAACATCAATTGCCTCACACACTCAAATCATTATCCAGACTCGAATCATTCCAAACTCGAAACATCTCCTGAATCCCGACTTCTTCCAAACTTCTATAGTCTCATAGGCCCGAGTGCCCCACAGACTCGAACATCTCAATCTCTCCACCATTTACAGATTCAAATGTCTCACAGACCCGAGCGTCTCACAGACCTTGATATCTCATACCTCCCACTACATGAACATCCCAAATGTCTAATAGACCCGAGCGTCTAACAGACTAACCTTTCAAACACCTCGAAACCCTAAAATCTCCAAAAACCCAAGAACCCTGAACTACGTAAGGTCTGATCTCAACAGGGAGTTGAGTACGTAGGCAGCCCATCTAGGGTGCGACCCCATTCCAATCAAAAAACACTTTTCCACTCTTAAGTGACTCTCATATCTCTCAAATACACAAACCTTCTTCCGCTCCAACAAACTTCCAACCATTAGATCCAAGTCTTGCCTATTCACTCAACCTCAAACTTTTCTGAAATCTTCATTCTATACTCATTTGAATTCATCAATTCCCTCTTCCAGACGCTAGCTTGGCAGAAAAGCTCGCCTCATCCACTCTCTCTCCTCATCCTAATCTTATCCTTGGCTTTTAAATGAATCTCTTTAATAAGGTTTTGAAAGAAGGTAATCCCGACAATTGGAGACCGAGGTTTCCTCGGGCACCAATCCGAAGTCATGGTCGTTGCCACTTCTAAGGGGTGTAACCTAGTACGAACCCATAATAGAATCTCTGTAAATGACCAGATAAGTCGTATCCATAGGGAACAACCTCAGAGTCAACTAACGGTTCTTAGAACCCCCCTTCTCCTCATTTCCTAGTTCTTTAGGTCAAATTAGGTGGTGACTCTAGTCAATTTCCACCCTTAGGGCATGAGTCCGCGTGGAGCCCATTGAGAGCGGGTGTAGTGCTCACTAGTATTCCCCTTATGCTTTCTGGGAAAGACGGATGTTTTAATAGGTATTTAAGGGATGCCAGAATAACGGGTTTTCACCCTCCACAGAATGGCATTTTAGGATCTAGGCTTCTCAGTCAAGAACCATATTTAGATAGACCCCCCCCCCTCATACCGAAAAATCACCCTCCAGAGAATGGTGACTCTGCTGGGGAAAACTTGAGTAAGTTTTTTTCTCAAACTCAAGGAAGACTGAACTCCATTCAAAATTGTCAGGACTTCCCCACTTCTTTCAAAACCTTTAAGAAATTCTTTTCAAAGCCTTTAGGATGCCTTTAGGATTACCCTACTCCACACCTAGAGTGTGTATCTGATGAGGACAGATAGGCCTTGATAGATCCTCAACAAACATTACAACAATTGGGTTAACAATTAGCTCACGATTAGAAAGAGACACTTAGGATTAAATGAAGCTAACTTCCCTTTAGGTTAATAAACAACCAAATTGGAATACCACCTTCAAGACAAACATTTAGTAAATAGGTTGGTGCTAACTTCTCTACTTTACTTATATGTTGTATGATTGTGGGGGGCATTGGTTGGGTAGCTTAGGACATGCATTCCTCTGTGTCACCCGCTATATTCACGAGTCACGGGATGCCGATCGGTCCACGATTGATTCCCCATGAGTCGGGTCATTCATTTGAATGGTTATACCCACGGGGTGAGATGGTCATCGACCTATGTCTTGATACTCATGATCCAAATATATCCTCCATTATCCGAGTCTAAACCAGCATATAGTGAACTTTGAGCCTTCAGTGTCCAGCTGCCTAATCCGGTGTCTAGGACAGGTTTTATTGGTAGTCACCCCCTTGTATGCCGCCTGTCTGACCACCCTCTGCCTTACCTTGAAGATTGCATGGGCTCAGTTCTCTATTGTTCCTCTGCACCACGGGTGTCTTTAAAGCCCAATGTCACGCTACACATCCATAGAGGATCCCGTATTTACCGGATACCCATACATGGCACAATGTAGTCAGTGAATAATTTGGACTTAGACACACCTGACCGTGCAGATGACGAGAGACCGTTCCCATGCAGTACTGCCCCGAGTTTCCAAAAAGTGGGGTGTTGTCGGATCATCACTAGTCATGGCGTATGTTTCCTTATCACTTCGGGTATCCTAACCTTTCGAACTTACTCACTCGATGAGGGGCCTTCTTTATAACGTGCCCTGCAAGGGGCATAGCAGAGAAAAACCCCGAGAGATGACAGTGAAGGAATGATGGTTCCCCCGGTGAGACAGAACATAATGACCTGGAAAGTGATATCCCAACATTAACACTTACAGCTCCACATCAAACACAACCATGATTACTTCATGTATATGGTGCAAACCACTTTCCTAAACCAATCTGTTTTAAAACGTTCGGAATTCTCTTGTATATCTTTTAAAGCAGTTTTACGAGCATTTAATTTAGAATCCCACTTATATTTTACTCAAACATTTGGGGTTTTAAAACCTATCACTTCATCTTAAAAAAATAACTTCATTTCACAAAAATGTTATTTCCAAAACAATTTTCAAAAATATAGATTTCGAAAAAACCTACTTTCTACAAACAAATTTCCAACAGCATCCTTCACCAACATTATTTCAAAATAGTTTTCGAAAACAGTTTTCAAAGTTGAGTTTCACAAAACGTTTTCAAAAATGATTTAGACCCCATGATTATGACCCACTATTTTGAAGTTTCAATCACCTTCAAGAGCAACGGTCATTACTGTGGAGTGTAAATACTCATTCGTTGTTTCACAAAAGTGGTGGATTTCTCAACGATATTGTGCTCGATCATTCACCTTTCCTTTCCAAAAAAAACGCCCTTCATTTTCCTCGTTGGAGCAAGTGGAGTGCATGAAGATCGACAACAGCAGTTTGAACAGAAAATCAGAGGTGCACCAACCCGAGTCAAGCGGTATGAAGATCAGCAATGACTGTTCGAGTTCAAACTATTGAAAATCAGAAGAACACCAACTGTTCTGTTTGATCACGGTATTGCTTCAAGAGCCTGAAAATGATCGAACACCCGGCCTAAATCTCAAAGACGAGGAGCAGTCGGCCTAGAGCCCGAAGACGAGCGAACAACCGGCCAAGAGTCCGAAGACGAGTGCAACTAGTCGATCAGAAGCCCGAAGATGGACCAGAAGAGCTCAAAAGAAGTTTAGCTCAAAACTCCCCCATTTAATGACTTTTAGAATTGATGTATAGGTTTTCCCCTAGCATTCTTTTCTTTCTTGTCAATTTCTGAATAGACTGCATGTATAGGTTTATACATTCCCTTTGAATTTATTTAGATCAATGTGTATAGGGTTCTTCACTCCCTATTTTATCTGTGAATGACCGAGCGTCAAAATCCATATTGAGAAAATCCGCCACTTTGAAAACACGTGTTTTCAAAATTGTTTTTCCAAAACTTGGTTTCTTTTGGCATGCACGTATAATGAAAAGAACGAATAAGGGACGACCCCTCACATCTATATTTTTTTCGTCAACTTTGCTTTATGGGGTGAAAATTCACGGTATCTACAGGAGGCATCCCCTAAGTAAACAACGCCAACAAATGCAACCGAGCAAAAAGCAAAACACATGCATTGCATTCATGACAAAAAAGTCACTTGCACTTCCAGTCATTTCAAATCCATCAATCATTCACGGGTCTTGTCCACCTCAAAATTTGCACAGTCATGTGTTCCATTCTAACCTTGTCACACACCGGCTTTCATCCCAATATCTCAACCGCTAAAGCCCGATCTCAAAGGGATAGAAAAGTGAAATACCCCAAACCTTATTGTGTTAATTAATTATCATGATTTCCTAAGGCTAATTAAGTCCTTAAAGATCATTGGTGAAGGAATAGAAACCAAAAAGAAGAAGAAAATGCGTAAAGTCACAAAATGTGAAAACACGTAATTAATTATTTTAGGAGGTATATAACCTTCACTGGGGTTATAAATATTTTTTTTTATACCCTAAATTCACACTAATAACATGTGGGAAAAATTCCGGAAGAAAACGGATCCAGATAACGCGTTAAAACGCTAACAGAGTCTTAAAGCGCGTTTTTCGAGAAAACCCGAAAACGTGACTTTAAGTGGTCAAACGAACCCGTAAAAAATTATAGTTCATTAAATAACTATAAATAAATATTAATGGGAGTTTAATAACCATTAAAATAAAAGAAACGAGAAAATTCCGGAAAACGGTCCCGGTTAGTGAATAGTGCTAAACCAGGTAAATAAACGAGCGTTTTCTGTAAAAGATGAAAAACGCTCGAGCATGTATACATTAGTGGGCCGGTTTTATTTATGTAGACAGCTCACTCACACATGACTAGTTAACTAATTAATTAAGTCAAAAGAGCCAAAATAACAAAAGGGTACAAATACCCCTTTTCCCTCTCTCTCCTCCTTTATTTCTTTTTCCCCTCTCTTTCCTTTTCTCTTTCCTCTCTCTCTTTATTCCCAGCCGGCTCCATCTTCTCCTCTAAGCCACCGATTTCTCTCCTCCTTCTCCAATGGCTACTCCAACTACAATGCCATGCCCAAGCTTCATACAAGCTCCAATCACAAAAGTAATCACATATTCTTCTTTCTCTAATCCTCCTCTATCATCCTCTCTTTTTAAAATTCCAAAAGGATGAAGTTGACCTCCATGGGTTTTCCCCATTAGAAGAGAAAATGGCATCATTGTGGAGCTTGGAGTCTCCTCTTCCTTCTAAGGTAAAAAAATTCCCAAGAAAAAGTCATTTCCTCTTCATCTCTTGGTGTAATCGATTTTTCACCATTTTGATACCTTGTTTTTCTCCTTGTTCTTGAGCTCCAAATTAACCCTTCAATGGTGGAATAGTCCCCTTCTTGATTCAAGGGTGAGAACACCTCTTAAAAGCTTCAAAAGGTAAACCCTAACTATGGTGATTTAAGCCCTTTGATTGAATTGAGATTTTCTAAGGGTTTAGGTAATTAATTGAGTATATTTTGTGTTCTTGAATGTTGGGATGGAGTTTGGAAACTCCATGCCCTCTTGATCGATTTTTGAGAAGATGAGGAGCAAGAGGAAAATTAAGGAGAGCCTTGTGAATTAAGGTAAGAAACCTACCTTGAACCTTGTTGTAATTGTTTTAGAGTTTGGAATGGGTAAACAAATAAATGAACCCAAGTTATGGATCGAAATCTGTGTTGGAAATGTGTTTAGTTGATTTTAGAGAGCTTTGTGAATTAATGGTTGAATTGAGGGCCTTAAGAGCTAAATGTTTGAGTTTGTGATTGATATTGTGGTTTATTGAGATTATGGTGATTATATTGTAGTTGATGGAATTTGAGGATTTATTATGTGCTGGTAGGACCCTTGTAAGGGTGTGGCTAGAATAGGAATGAAAAGGATGAGAATTGGTGAGAAGGGATGTGTTAAGTTTATGGGGAGGTTATGGTGAAATTTTGGTAGAAAATGAGTGTGTTGATGATGGCTTTGTGAATGGGAGAACCTTGGTGTTTGTAATGTTGAATAGAGTGTAGGTGGTAGACGGATTCGGTTGTGTGCGTTCGTCCATGGGGATTCCTGATTTTGTTTGTTTTCGTATATGATTGTTTTGACTCTTTGATTTGGTGATGTTTTTGGTTGATTTTATTGTGTGTATGATGCGTTAAAACCCCGTGGAAATGTGTTTTCGAGTGGCTAATTTGCTACAATAAATTATGTATGTTTTGTGGGGGATTTGTGTCTTGGTTCTGGCTGTTTTCTGTAATTGATTTTACAGTTTTTGGTATGTCCGAACATGTGTCCGAACATTGAAGTTCGGACATCATGCGCCGACAGATTATCAGACTCTCGGCTTACGTCCGAACATGCAAGATCGGACGTATGTTCGGACAGGCCTTTGTTTTTGCATAACTTCTTCGTTTGAGCTCCGTTTTGAGTGCCGTTTGCGGCGTTAGATTCCTCTTTTCGAGTACTATCTGTTTTGACATGTTTTAGCATGTGTTTATGTATATTTTGATTTGAAAGTGACCGATAATCTTTTGAACTCTGTTTTGCTCTATAAGTGTGCTTCAGGCTTCTAATGATGGGGGATTGGATGGTAATGGTTTTAGATGATGTTTAGTCCTTGTTTGGTGACATGTAAAGGTCTTAAAGTGTAAACAAGTTGTTAGCTTGATGTGAGAAGAGTGAGTTTAAGTACACAAAGTTAAACTGAAATAACGAATACGGGGTGAGTACGGGAGTAAGTAAAAGTTTACATACCGTAAGATCTTGTGTTAATAAAACATTTTAATAATAAATACCAGTTGTTTCGGAAACTACCCGGGGAGCGTGAGGTGATGCGTTGGAGTAAATCCTCGGGAACAAGGTAGAAAACCCATGGTGTAAGGTATGGTTTTCTTACAACCTGTGTCCTACCGGGTTACACCGGCTTGTATGCCAACTTGTTTTTCTTGGTTTGCCACCTTGCAAGATAAAGCATGAAATGAGTTTATAGTAATTCATTAATGTGGCGTAAATAATTCCGATACCGTTTAACCTTATTTATGTGTTAAACCGTAGCTAACTGACTCTAGGATCACATAAGAGTTCGGTATCCGGATTAAACGTCCCAACCCACGGGAACGTTCTAACTACGGCTATCCGTGCTTTAGTTGTATATTGTGGTTATGGGTGTTGTGTGTTGCCTTGATAATGTATCGTTGTTTAACGAATGTTGTTGTCCATGTTTGTCGAATGGGAGATTACCTCTCTTGTGTGTGATTAACCAAGTTTATAACACCATATGGTGTTATGTTGTGATAAGTTCCATAAAGGAACTACTAACTAATATGTATATATTATGGGGGGTGAGGAATCCGGTCGTTCCGGTCGCGCGTGTTGTTTGGGATGTTGATGTCTATAATTGAATTAACTCCCACTCTGTTATGTTATGGTTGTTTTTCCTTGTGATTACAACCACCCACAAGCTTAACCAAGGCTTACCTACCTCACTATTATTCGGGGCTAGGGGGACTACTGTTATGTTAAGGTTGTTTTCCTTCCTTGGATTGCAACCGCCCACAAGCTTAACCAAGGCTTACCTATCTCATCACTATTGGAGCTAGGGGAAATTGTGTATGGTGTGATCGGGTCTATATTAATACGACACATCTATGTAATGTTATGTGTATTGGTGTGATCGGGTCTATATTAATACCGACACATCTATGTAATGTTATGTGTGTTGGTGTGCGGACCCATATTTAATCCGACACACCTTAAGTAAAGTGTACATAATCTAACAAGTGATGATGTGTTGACTTTGCTAGTTGTAACCCATTGGTTGGTTGTGTATGCTTATAAGCATGTTATGTGTTTATTGTTTACTTGCATGCCTTAATAAATAATCTGCATGCTCACTCGACAATTAGTTGTGCGTGGCCCGGTAGCATGCGGGCTGCTCGATTACCATACCAGCAAAGGTGCTGACCCCCTTTGGGGGCCCCCATACTTTTCAGGTACAATGGAGCTGGCAGCCGTTCGAGAGTAGGGCGGGGTAGCTGTTATACTTGGATAGTTATTTAGTTGTTTATGTAGTTGTAAGGTATGTAAACCGAAGTTGATAATCAGGGGCTGAAAGTATAGACTCGGTACAGTTGTAATGTAAATGCATGTATTTCAGTTTGGAAACGGATGGTAATGTAAAGTGTAGCGCTCGGTAATCTTGTCCATCAGACCAGTACACTATGTATGTATTAGCCTTGTTAGCCACCCACGTATTAGCCTTGTTAGCCACGTGGGTGGCTAACGGCGTGTGACACCCATGGATTAAGTTAAGTGTTGAGTTGTAATTCCGCTGCTGAATGTTTTTAAGTATGGTGTTTGTAGTTGGGGTGTTACAAAAAGAAAACCGAGTTCAAACCTTCTCCAATTGGAATCACCGTGCACACTAGTGACCAGAATGAAAAAAAAGTGCAGTTGTTTCCAAGTCATGGGGCCACCATGCGGGAGTTGTCACTCCCTAAAAGTTCAAAATTCTAGGAGTCAATCACCAACCCGACCACACTCGAGAATTACTTCTCCGACAACAACCCCGACAAGTCGACCACCTTCAGGGCCAACGATGATGGGATGAGTTTCATGAACTGTAAGCTAAATTCGACTCAGGCGAGACTAGTCATAACCTTACCATTCATGCATTGCATCCAAAAAAAACATTCAATCAACCATTTTCATTCACCATTTTCAGCATTTCATGCATCCCATATGTAGTAGTTCCATATTACCACAATACATCGCATGGTAGATAATCGCATTTGCATACCCCCATATCGAAATGACATCTTTGGGAAAATCGTGAGAGATTGATTGAACATAGTGCATGAGCCACTTAACTCTTGACCCATCAATGAACAAAAGGGTCAAATTAAAATCAGCACCACACACCAAGTGAGTAGTGTGCGAAGAGCGGTATTTTCCCTTGAATTCTGAATGAGGATATTGGGCAATCCACCAAGCGATGAGGGCAGATAGAGCGAGTCCATAGAGGTAAAACCATGAGCGACTTGTGTATTCCTTCAGCACATGGAGAGGTACAATTCATAGCGAGATCAATGTCGATAAACAGGATACGAACTGTGATTCACGCAAAGATCCAAGAATAGTAAGAAAATAATCATTTACTAATGAGGATGACGAGGCACTTAGGAACAAAAACCTCCACAAAACCAAAAAAGCTTTGACTACCCTGTACATAATCCCTTAGTGAGCCCCGCTGAGCCTTACATGAAAAACTCTTTCTTCAAAAAAAAAGAACCTCTACAACATGCCACCCCACATATACACACTTACCCCTGCAATAGAGGATCTCTAAGGAGCTGGAGACATGGTCTCCCCCCATCTTTCATGAAACAACAAATGAAATGTTCGAAGAAATCAGTGAGTCAATGCAACTCCAAAGCCAAACACAAAAAAACACCAAAAATGTTCAAAGAAATCAGTGAGTCAATGAAACTCCAAAGTCAAACACCTAAAAAAAAAAATAGTCAAAGAAATCAATGAGTCAATGCAACTCCGAAGCTGAAAGCCAAAATACAAAGCAAAGAAAAAAAATGCTTGAGAAGGTTGATGAGCCAAATGCTATTTCAAAAACACAAAATTGAGAAGGAAGTCCAAACCATACATCAGAAGAGACAAGAAGGAGAAAACCGAATCCAAAGGACTAATGATGTCCCGTAGAAATCAATAAAAGGTCATCAAAACCTGTCTAATCATTCCACCCATGGCAAAGGCGAAACATACCCTCTATTGCGCAAAAGCTCCACAACTCCACAAACAAATCCTCCGGTCCCATGTGACATACATCGCACCCCTCAGCCCATTACAACCCAATAAAAACCTCTGACTCATAAGTCGATGAGCGTTAACTGAAAGTATCGGATCTGAAACATGAATCATAAGCTTCGTGCTTGTTATCAACATGTCCCACCTCATAACACGGGGACTATGAGAATGAGTGCGATCTTACTGCACAAGGTCTTTCGAGTGTGAGCGAATCTTTGATTCAAGCACCAAATCATAAACAGTCTACCCCATTGCAGGTGAGGAATTTGTAAGGATTGGAAAGTCCAGAACCTCGATAGAAATTCTAAGGAAAATACTGCTCCGACCATCGAGAGTATCATCACACCATTTAGCACACACGGCCATCCTCACGAGAGATTGACCCACATCCCTCCATGAAAGAAAAACGGTTCACGCATTTCAGTTCAACAGTCACTCAAGATCGGACCGAAGATGTCTTATATTCATAAACCTCATAGTAATAGAGATAGAGCCATACCTTCTCTAAAAAAAAACTATATATGCATCTTGCATCTAGCACTTAGTATTTGCATGCATCATAACCATTCCACCTTCAACATTCGACTAGCAAGAACTCTACCTAGTCTTGCTGAAAATCGACTTCAGTTGCGGTCGTTGAAGCATAACTTTAGATCAAAAGATGTCAACTTGAGCCATCCCAGACCATCATCAAGCTACATCGAACCATCTCGGAGCCATCCTGGGCTATCCTCGAGCTACGTCGAACCAAACTAAAGCCATCCGAGGCCGTACGAAGACAATTCTGGAGCCATCCAACGTCATGCTCGAGCCTCATCAACACCATATCCAGAACCAAACTGGAGCCATGCGGGAGCCAACATCTAACATTAAGACCATCCTTGGAACTACACAGGGGGCATCCTAATAGTTCAAGAACAATACGGGAGCCACCTCAAATCCACGTTAGATCTATTTCATCACCAGGGTCTTGCCTACAGAGTTTCGAACTACGTATGGTCTGATCTCAATGAAATTGAGTACGTAGGCAGCCCGCCCAGGGTGTGACCACCTCAAAGGAAGATTCCCTTTTTGTTCACTACTATCATCAAATGGAGCCATCTCGTAGCCTCCCCAAAGCCATCCCGAACTATCCTGGAGCCATATCGAGGAATCTGAAGTCGAAACTGACCGTACTAAAGCCATCCATAAAAAAAAAACTGTCAACCACGTTAAATCACATTGATCCACCACTCGATTCAAAATCCATACCAAACCATTCATCCACAACAAAAAATTGTCAACTACATCAAAGTACACAAATCACATCGACCCGCCACTCGACCCGAAGTCTCAATCCAAATCAAAACCCACCAACCATCCTGAAAATCTCAATCCAAATCGAAACCCACCAACCATCCCAGAGCCGTTGCTCACAATGGGGTCATGAATCATGTCGGAGCCATCCAACCACACTGGAGCCATCCGACCGCACCGGAGCCACCCAACCGCACCGGAGCCATTCGATCATACCAAAGCCATTTGATCATATCGAAGCCATTCGGCCATATCAAAACCACCGAGTTCCCAAAGTCACTCATTCACAAAAAACCATCCATTCAAGAACCAATCACAAAAAACCATCCATTCAAAAACCAATCACAAAATCACCGAAACCAATACAAAAACTCAAGAGCCATACCGGAGCCATCTCGAAACTCTGGAGCCAAAAGTCCTACCAAATCCCGAAACTATAGTGCACATCGGGCGAGCCTGTCAAAACAAAACTGAAACACAAGTCCCACACTGACAAAGTCAAGGGCCACATCAATAGAAATATTCAACTATCACATCCCCCACGGAAGCAATCAAAAAGCATCCAATCCCGGACCAATCCATAATCAAAATCATCCTCAGATCAACCTTTCACCACAACGAGTTTCGTACGACTCCATCAAAGTATTATAGGCTCATCATAAGTCCAATAGCTAGATATCAAGAGGTCTAGTTGAGGCACTCCTAAGTCCTCGTACTTTCAATCGCATTCTAGGCCCATCATAAGCCCTAGGACTGGATATCAAGAGGTCCAGTGGAGGCACTCCTAAGCCCTCGTGCACCTTAAATCAAATCGGGTTGTTGGTATTATAGGCTCGGCATAAGTCCTATAGCTAGATATCAAGAGGTCTAGTTGAGGCACTCCTAAGTCCTCGTACTTTCAATCGCATTCTAGGCCCATCATAAGCCCTAGGACTGGATATCAAGAGGTCCAGTGGAGGCACTCCTAAGCCCTCGTGCACCTTAAATCAAATCGGGTTGTTGGTATTATAGGCTCGGCATAAGTCCTATAGCTAGATATCAAGAGGTCTAGTTGAGGCACTCCTAAGTCCTCGTACTTTCAATCGCATTCTAGGCCCATCATAAGCCCTAGAACTGGATATCAAAAGGTCCAGTTGAGGCACTCCTAAGCCCTCGTGCACCTTAAATCAAATTGGGTTGTTGGTATTATAGGCTCGGCATAGGTCCTATAGCTAGATATCAAGAGGTCTAGTTGAGGCACTCCTAAGTCCTCGTACATTCAATCGCATTCTAGGCCCATCATAAGCCCTAAGACTGGATATCAAGAGGTCCAGTTGTGGCACTCCTAAGCCCTCGTGCACCTTAAATCAAATCGGGTTGTTGGTATTATAGGCTCGACATAAGTCCTATAGCTAGATATCAAGAGGTCTAGTTGAGGCCCTCCTAAGTCCTCGTACTCTCAATCGCATTCTAGGCCCGTCATAAGCCCTAGAACTGGATATCAAGAGGTCCAGTTGAGGCACTCCTAAGCCCTCGTGCACCCTAAACCAGATATTAGCGTACGTGCCGAAATGAAACCATCGTTTATAATCTTTTTCACAGCATTTCATAAAAACACGATTTTCCGAAAACAAATTTTCAAATGACAATATGATTTTAAACCCATCCCTTTTGTCTCATTGCCTATTTGCTCACCTATCAGTTTTCTTTTATTTTGTTACTTCCTTATCCTATTTATTGCTACTTTTAATTTTCTTCTAGCATTTATTATATATATATTTTTTATCATCAACATTTTCATTGTTATTTATATCATTTTATGTGCCCTTTACTATTATTATTTTTATTTGCGTACCTCATTTTGTTGCTTATTTGATTGAGCTTACTCATATATTATTTTATTCCATTTTCCTGTTCATTCAGTCGTATTTTCCGCTATTCGTACATATTTAATTCGTTTCCCATTTTGTTATATTCACTTGTATTTTACTTTCATCATACTAGTACCATTTCATTATTTTATGTACTTATACGTTATTTCAGTCATTGCATATTTTATTATCTTTTGTATTTTATTGCTTACACTCCATAATCTCATGACTTTTAGGAAATAAGTACTTCATTCTGTTAGATAAACCGTTACTTCTTATTGCATGTTTATATTCAAAATCGTAGCGTTTTTGTAGATTTATTCAGTTTGAATTCAAACTGTAGTATTTTTTTTCTCATATTTGTAGGTTCAGTTTTGAGTTAGCATAGCCGGTTAGGAGGCTCACTTGGGTACCTATAGATCACAGATTCAAAATTTGCTAAGAACCGGGGATGGTTTTATTCTGCATGCAATAGAACTCTAGTTTTATTTATCGCATTAGTATACCGAACTTTGTTACAGTACAACTGGCTAGAGTGTACATGAGTGAACCACCAGACCTGGGTTCGAATCTTGGAATTAGCAAGGGGAGGAGTTTTATTTTGTTCACTCCTGCCAGGCGCACCAAACGCGGCCTTAGGCCCGTTTTGATCACCAGTCAAACACGGCCCATGTCCCTGAAATCTGGTCCAACCCCCTCATTTACATATCCAAATAAAGCCCATAATCAGTCAAAAACCCTGCAGCATGGGCATCTTCTTGAGGGGCCGGTTACAACACGACGGTATGGGTTTTTTTTTCTTGGAAAGAGCCGATTGTCCCCCAACCTTCTCCCGATGAATTCCTCGGTACTCAAAGCTGAAGAACTCATACATGCTTTGTCCTTTTTCATCTCCACCCTGAGGCATTCGAAGAAAAAAAAACAGCAGCCGATCTCCTAGCTCCATCGCCTCCTTCGTCCTCCCTTTGATTTTGAAACGATAAAACCCTAGACTGGGGATTCATTCCCGTTTTCGTCACATGGTGGCCGACTCTTCTTCCCAGCACCTTCCTCTCCTTCCTTAGTTGAAACAAGGAACCCAGACCTTAATCTTCTTCATCTATCGGTCTCCCAAGAGAGGACCAGAGAATAACTTCCTTTGCTTCATCCATGGAAGGCGAAACAACCTTAATCTAGCCAACAAGCCAGCCGCCACCATCTCGCATTCATCTTTCTTTCCCGTTTGCTTTACAACCCTAAAAAATTCCAAACCCAGAAGCATTTTTTTTAGTGGAATTCCCTTCAACCTAGAACAAGCCCTTCATTCACCGCCATCCCTCCTTCTCCATTGACATCTCCAGCCGCAACAAGAACATCCATTCTCTTTCCCTCATTCTCTTCATTTTCAGCGACTTCAATCCTAACTAGCGACAAGGAGCCATCTGTGCTGCCTTCTTCAACTTCTCCAACCCGGAACATTTGCTCGCATTCTTTATTCTCCTGCAGACGATGGTAATTTGCAACCAACTGGCGATACAAGGAACACAAACTCCTGCGCTTCTTCATCCTCTCAACCGGTGAACGAAGAACAGATGCTCTGCCCTTTTCAACCACTTCACTCTCAATTTTACAACCCAAACTGGCGACGAAATGAAATACATGCTCTGCCCCTCATCCTCTTCGCACCGGTAATTTAGCACATCACTGGCGAAGAAAGACATGCTCTGCGTCGCCCTTATTCATTCTCGCACCAATGGTAATTTCGTAAACCCAAACTGGTGAACAAAGAAATTTTTGGTCTATTGTCGATTGCTGTTCGGCCCTTCTCTTACTGCAGAAATCCAATGACGAATGTTATTCCTTGATTTTGAACCCAATTCGAAATCTCTTTCTGTTAATCTTGGTTCGATTATAACCTAAACCTGATTCTAATCTTGGTTCGTGTTTGTGTTGCTCTCTATCTGTGTGCTTTCCTCCTCTTATTATAAACACTCGCAGTCCGATTTTTCATTCTAGCTCGACAAGTTGAGGAACGATCTGTTGCCATGCTTTCCTAGACTTTGGCTTAATTTGTCATTAATCAAGCTTGTTTGATTTACTCTGAACTGAGACTTTGGTTTTGCTAATTGCTTTATGAGATGTTCATTTGATCTGAATATATTTAACTCTTCGTTCTCGTTTTCCTTTTTGGCCGAGGCACATGTTTAATCACTGGATGAGAGATGAGAACCACACATGTTGCTGTTTGGATTTGACTTTGGGATAAACTGGTGGATTTTGGCTTCACTGCCGGTTCAGTTTGGAATCTCATCGAAGTCTCTATGGCGGTTTTCTTCCGGCCTTTCCCGCTGCAAAAAAAAAAACTTATCCCCCTCTCTGTTCATGTTGGATTCCACCATCGGTGAGTCTTTGACACCAGTTCGATCCACCGGTTTACTTGGCCTTGGTAATGGGTACAGCTCCTATCGTTGTTGATTGGTTTGGTCTGCGTTCATTTCGATGGTATGATATTGGTCTTGATGTATATTCGCCTCTCTGGAGCATTTTGGGTCTGGGATTCGAATTGATAAACACTTTGGTTATGGCTTTGCCGATTGATTAACTCCAGCGGGATTACACATTGTCCATTGTGCATTTTATTATGCTCTGGCAATTATTTTGATCCCAGTGAACTTATCATTTCGTGTACTAACTGCTATTGCTTTGCAACTTGCCTGAGGTGCACACATGGTTCATTGGATTTGGCTTGAGACTCACGCATGCGGGTCTGTTTGACTTGGAACTGATCCTGGGTCTTGCGCGTACGTTCGGCTTGTGGAACTTTGGGTTTTTCTCGGCAGCCTTTCATGGGTTTGGAAAATCATACTTTTTCTTCACGGATTACTCCTTTCACTTTGAATTGATTTGGAGATTGTTTTATCTTAGCATCATTTATCTTTCTGCACACTGATATCTCGACTAGATTTTTCTGATTACGCATTTGACTGTTTTGTAACTCCTTAACCATTTTGGCTACTTGTTCATCCTAATTGCTTACTCTCTTGATTTACTACTTTACATTTTGTTGCTTTAGCCCAATTGTTTAACCTTCATCTAAGTCTTAGTTACTATGTCCTTAGGTCCAAGCCACTAGGTTAGAGGGGTCCCCCTGGTCTGATAGGTCATTGACCAATCTCGTGGAGGTGACACCCCTAAACCCTAAAACACACCTAAAATGTATATATATATATATATGTATATAGATTAATATTCTCATTTCCCATTCAAAATTTCTCACCAACATTCTAGCCCAAAATCCAAATCAGATTCAAGCCTAATTCAAGCTCGTATCTGAATAAGGCCCAAATCCAAATCAGGCCCACTGACTCACTTTGGCCCATAAATTAAACACACTCTTAAGCCCAATCTTGGGCCAATCTCAAGGCCCAGTCACAAATCGGCCCAACACCCAATCAGCCCAAATATGAATAAGCTCAAAAACCACCTGGTCCAATAAGCAAATCCAGCCCACTAACCAAATCAGGCCTAAGCCCAACTCGGCCCAAGCCCACAATCGGCCCACAACCAATCTCAAGGCTTAGTCACAAATCGGCCCAACACCCAATCAGCCCAAATATGAATAAGCTCAAAAACCCACCTGGTCCAATAAGCAAATCCAGGCCACTAACCAAATCAGGCCTAAGCCCAACTCGGCCCATGCCCACAATCGGCCCACAACCAATCTTGACCCAAGTCCAACTCAGGCCCAAGCCCAATCCGAGGCCCAAGCCCAACAATAAGCCCAAGTCCAAGCCCCCGAGGCCCAAATCCGAAGCCAAACAAGGCCCAAACCCGAAGCCCAACAATAAGCCCAAGTCCAAGCCCCCAATAAGCCCAACCCCAATTGGCCCATTACCAAGCCCGGTTCATTACCAAGCCCGACCCATTATCAAGCCCGACCCAATCTCAAAACTCGGCCCAATTCCCAATCAAACCAAAAATCAACCTAAGTCTACAAAAATCAAACCTTGACCCAAATGTTAACCAAACCCCAAGTTTGACCTGAAATTTTGACTTTGACCCAACCAAGTCCACACAAATGTCAAACCAAGTCTACAAATGTCAAACCTTTACCAGAAAATGTTGACCTTGACTAGAAAACGTTGACTTTGACCAGAAAACATTGACTTTGACCAGTAAACGTTGACCTTGACCTGAAAATGTTGACCTTGACCAAAAATGTTGACCTTGACCAAAAAAGTTGACCCAAGCATTGACCAACCTCTCTTCAACTCGAACTTTGACTCGGATCATCTTCCAATACAATTCAAACCAAAATCAAATCAAACCCAATTCACTCAACCTTGTTCAATTCAAACCCAAGCTCATTTCATCCAGTCCACACTCAATTTGTAAATGTCATTCAAACTCCAAAAACCCAAAAAGAATTTCAAACCATCCTTTTATTCAAACTTCATTAAGTTTTCAAAAGAAACCATTTTGTGGAATTTTAAAGGAAAAACTCTTCTCACATCACAGAAAACTCTTCTCAACTGTAGAAAGTTCTTCTCACATATACATAAAGTTTTCTCCTAAAACATTTCTCAAAATCAGTGTTTCTTTACAGAGAATTCCGAACAACTTCAAAAGTTTTCCAACTTAGTTTTTCAAACTCAAAATATAAACCGTTTTCGGGGAACCTGGGATTTCTAGCACCTTCAAAGTACGTTTTCTCCCTTGTTAGACATCGCTCGTCTCTCTTCCAAAATAAAAATCCGAGGCGGGACACTGGGGTCATAACCTTCCCTTGTCGCAGTCTGGATCTCTTTAGGCGGGGCATTAGGGTGACAAACCTCCCCTAATTGCAGCCTAGATTTTTACAAGGCGGGGTGCTAGGGAAGTAACGACCTTCCTAGTTGCAACCAGGATTTTAGAATCGTCTAACTCCCTTCCACTCGATTTAAGTATTTTCAGCTTTTATTGATTTAAACCCGGGGGTTAGAGACGTTATTAGGGTTTCACCAAGAGTACCCCATTCATGATACTTCTCTCTAAATCCTATTTTTCGACATAAATTCATTGCCCCATCTTTCGAGCCTCGGCACTTACCATTAATTAAGTGTCATGTTCGAGGGGGTACATAGGGTAATCCCTCGGGATTATCCGCCCTTTGACAACAAAAAATGATTTTTCGGTTCTCAAAAACTCTAAGAGAGACAATTTTGACAATCATTCCTCCAAACAATTCAACCCATCATC
Organism: Limonium bicolor; assembly: GCA_023374045.1. NCBI lineage: Eukaryota > Viridiplantae > Streptophyta > Magnoliopsida > Caryophyllales > Plumbaginaceae > Limonium > Limonium bicolor. The sequence goes on from CM041779.1 coordinate 153,374,860, forward strand.
AGCTCACTCCAAATTCAAAATATCCCAAAACCTCAACTCTTTCAGAATCTTGAACCCCAAAACCCGGGATCTCCACCCAAACATCAATTGCCTCACACACTCAAATCATTATCCAGACTCGAATCATTCCAAACTCGAAACATCTCCTGAATCCCGACTTCTTCCAAACTTCTATAGTCTCATAGGCCCGAGTGCCCCACAGACTCAAACATCTCAATCTCTCCACCATTTACAGATTCAAATGTCTCACAGACCCGAGTGTCTCACAGACCTTGATATCTCATACCTCCCACTACATGAACATCCCAAATGTCTCATAGACCCGAGCGTCTCACAGACTAACCTTTCAAACACCTCCAAACCCCAAAATCTCCAAAAACCCAAGAACCCTGAACTACGTAAGGTCTGATCTCAACAGGGAGTTGAGTACGTAGGCAGCCCATCTAGGGTGCGACCCCATTCCAATCAAAAAACCCTTTTCCACTCTTAAGTGACTCTCATATCTCTCAAATACACAAACCTTCTTCGGCTCCAACAAACTTCCAACCATTAGACTCCAAGTCTTGCCTATTCACTCAACCTCAAACTTTTCTGAAATCTTCATTCTATACTCATTTGAATTCATCAATTCCCTCTTCTAGATGCTAGCTTGGCAGAAAAGCTCGCCTCATCCACTCTCTCTCCTCATCCTAATCTTATCCTTGGCTTTTAAATGAATCTCTTTAATAAGGTTTTGAAAGAAGGTAATCCCGACAATTGGAGACCGAGGTTTCCTCGGGCACCAATCCGAAGTCGTGGTCGTTGCCACTTCTAAGGGGTGTAACCCAGTACGAACCCATAACAGAATCTCTGCAAATGACCAGATAAGTCCTATCCATAGGGAACAACCTCAGAGTCAACTAACGGTTCTTAGAACCCCCCTTCTCCTCCTTTCCTAGTTCTTTAGGTCAAACTAGGTGGCGACTCTAGTCAATTTCCGCCCTTAGGGCATGAGTCCGCGTGGAGCCCATTGAGAGCGGGTGTAGTGCTCACTAGCATTCCCCTTATGCTTTCTGGGAAAGACGGACGATTTAATAGGTATTTGAGGGATGCCAGAATAACGGGTTTTCACCCTCCATAGAATGGCATTTTAGGATCTAGGCTTCTCAGTCAAGAACCATATTTAGATAGACGCCCCCTCATACCGAAAAATCACCTCCACACATATAACTTTATAATTTACCAAATATCCATATTACTTTCGGTAATTACAATCTAATTTTTATAAATTACCAAATGGCCACAAATACTTTCGGCTTAAATATATATATATATATATATCTTTCCTTTATTCACAATTTAACCCCAAAACTTTATATAAGTTACATATTAACTTATAAACTATAGTTTTAATACTTAATTTTCTTAAATAACCGAAATGGCCTTTAATTTTATTAATTATGAATTCGCCCCATGTACAATTCGGTTTTTCAAATAAACTTTCATAAATTACATTTTCACCCCATAACTTTTATAAACTTAATATTTTATGTCATAAATCATTTTAACCCAAATTTTTTGGTCAACACTTTGACCAAGACTTAATTTCATAGTTAATACTTTAATATACCCATAAAATCATATAAAATTCGGTTTCACCTCTAAACTTTCCAATAATTACAAAATAGCCCCAAAACTTTATAAAATGTTATTTTAACACTTAAATACTTATTTAAATTCACCAAAATTCATAATATTAATTCCTACCTTATATTATATTATAAATATACCAAATTAACCCATTAGCTCTCAGTAATTATTATTTGTACACCAATCTCTTTAAAATTTATATTTTAGACACATAACTTTATAAAGTAGCCATTTAAATACTTGTAGCTATTTTTATTATTCGCAAAATTTATAATATAAGTTAATATACTTATATATTTCAAAAATCACCAAATAAACTCTTTTGCTCTCGGTTTCAATAACCTTTTACCATATGGTTCTAAAACTTGATTTAAACTTTATAATATGTAGGTATAATTGTATATAAGCCATATAACACTTCTAAAAATTATGCTAATGACTTAGGATGATTATAAACTCAAAATAGAATATTTAACCCTTAGATATTTTGGCCTATATTTATATGTATCATAATTTAATTTTTGTGACACAAATTTGTACCTTAAGGTAATAATCTTACCTTATACGTTATTAATTATTTTCTTGACATTTTAACCCAATATTTTCGGCCTTAATATTACTAAGGCTTATACATAATTTTTATACCAAAGTTTGAAGCTTAAATCAAACTTAAACTTATTAAACCTTAATTATAGAAACTTACTCCTTAAATCAAGATAATTCTTGTACTTGATTTCTCCTTGAATTCCAAGCTCTCCAAATGCTATCTTGATGAAGAACTTTCGGCCTCCTTGAATATATTTAGGAGATCCATTTGTTAGACTTCTTACAAGGATTTATAAGTAAGATTTGGAGTAGTTTTACAAGAGTTTACCTTAGGTATTTTCAAGGAATTTTCGGTAGTCCTTGAGATGGTTGTAGATCTAAGTTTCCTTCATGAAATGATGAAGATAATATAGATTTAGAAGCTTGTAATTTTCAGTAATGGCTTAAGGAACTTACTTAGAATTTTCAACATGAAAATATACCTTAAGTTGTTCTTGTTGTTCCTTGTGTTGTTGTTGAACCAAGACAACTCCTTGGTGGACTTAAGCTTGGCGAAATCTTGGGTAGTAGCTAGGTTGATTCTTGCTTCAAGACTTAGTAGATTTAACTAGGAAAATTACATAGAAATGGTGTTAGAACGTAGAACACCATTAATGGAGCTTTGAAGCTCTAAGGAATGAACTAGCAAATGAAGAAGAAAAGAGAGGGTAGGGGACTTACCAAAATCGGTGGAAGAAGGCAAATGAGAATGGCTCACGTAGGAAGATAAGAGAAGGCAAATTGAAAGGATTTCTCTTTTGCTAAATTAATGTCATAATTGTCTAGCTTTTCTTTGTTTATTATTTTGACTCATGGCTCCATAAAATGTCCTTAATTGCTGCTTGCTTTCGGCTGATTGATAAGGGGATAGGAAGTCTTTGTTTGACAACTTGAAAGGAGAGGACAAGGACAAGGTAGGTATGTGTTTTCTTTTGATTTTTCTAAGCTAATTATCTATACTAACTTGTCTCATTTTTCTTTGTTTGTGTACGGTAATAGAGGGTTGTAGGCAATTGATTTCTTGTTAATTGATGACATAAGAACATGCCTAGGTTGGTAGATATTCTACTTTGATTTTAATACAGCACACTAACCTTCTTTTCTTGCTTAAAATCGGCACCATGTGCTGCTACTAGACCATTGATTTTTGTTGTATTAGTAATGGGAATGTGTATTGTTAGGTGGTTGTCTTCCTTGACTAATTTAGACAGAAATAATACTAGCTTTTCTCCATATGAAATTGGCAGCCATATGCTAGTAACATGGGTTGACTTATTTGTTTATAGCCATGTACAAAAGCTAGATCTACTTTTATTCTTTTATGTATTTTAATTGCTATAACTTTTCCTAACTCTTTCCTTTGTTGTTTCCTACAGGGGAAATCGGTAATGGAGTCTCATTTGACTGATTTATTTGACATTATATCATATGGTATATGTAGGGATGAGTCACCATTCCATAAGACTTATTTTTTTTGCTAAAATCATGTCAAAATCACCCTAAATGGCGCCCACTTTGGTGACCAACTGGAATTGATTTTTGATTTGATTCCTGTCACACTATATTGTATTAAGACCATATTATAACATGTAATAGGTTCCAGCATTTAATTGGTACATTTATATCATGGTAAAAGATGAAAGTTTTAAGGTAAAAATGCTGATTTTAGGTACCTTTTTGACCCAAAAATCGGCCCTACTTGTGCTATGAGTTTAGCACTGGAATTAATTGATTTAGATGGTCAATTTATCCCCTTTTAAGATTATCAACTCGTGGCTCCTCAAAAGCTTCAAGGTAATTGCGTAAAACGCGTTTTTATGACACCCGAAGGTGCGTTTTTGTGCTTTAAGGATATTCTAGAAAATAAGTAGTCACTATGAGTTCCAAGTGTTTATAATCATTATTTATAGTCAATAATAATATGTTAAGGTGTTACATTGAGTTATATGGGGTTATATCAACTCAAGACACAATTTCCGGGCTACCGGGACACTCCCGAATCAGAAAGGAGCGTTAAGAAATTCCCCCGAGCACTTTGCTTATTTTTGAAAAAGTAGTTAGATTACTCTCTTTATAATGATTAATATTGGTGATAGGAACTCTAATAATGAATTATATAGGAGTTTGTGCCACCTCGGCACCTCTCCAGGACATTCCCAAGGGTTTATGGGGCCCTCAACGGAAACCTCCGAGCACTTTGTCTTTAACAGAGAATTTATCATGAGGACTTCATCTTATATGTTTAATAAAGTGTTATGGTGCATTTGAATGAAGTGTAATGCTCTATTTCATCTTATAAAGTATTTCCGGGACTTTCGGGCCTTAAGGGCCTTTAAGGGAACTCCCGGGCATTTTGTACTTTTACTCAGTTTTAGATGAGGTCCTGTGTTCTAAGGGTCATATAACCATCCTTGATTAACTTCATATGATGTTCATAGCTTATATAACTTGATTTGCTTAAGGTCCGGCTTAACGCTCGTTTATGACTTTAAGGAGTTTAGGTGTGTTTTTAACGCCTAACTGTTTATATACTTTTCTCAGGGTTTAATAATTCCCCAGATAATATTTATTTACCATTATTTAATTATTTAAAGGTTAGGGGTATTTCAGTCTACCCCCTTAAAAGGACTTCGTCCCGAAGTCATAACTTCTACTTACATATCCCATGGAATCAAGTTCCTCGTATCTATTCTTGTATGCTTTATCATTCCTGGGTGTCAATACTATATTGACACTTCTACATTCCATCAGTAATCTGAGTGTATGCTCATGGCAAACAATGTATTCATAGCATAAGTAACTTGATAGATGCTGTAAAGTAAATAAGTGTCCCAACTTCCTAGCTATCCCGCTAGGTCATCACTGCACAAGTGCAATACCAAAACACTCAGTCCTACAGAGTGCAGAGGCGTAAACCCTTGGCAGTAAATCTCTTGTGTGATTGCAATAGGAACGAATATACTGTAAGGTAAATAAGTGTACTTTTATTAACCATCCAAGTGTTACATAGAACACATCAATACCAAGTGTTACATAGAGCACAACCATAACCATTCAAGTGTCACATAGGACACAACAATAACCATCCAAGTGTCACATAGAACACATCAATACCAAGTGTTAGATAGAACATAACCATAACCATTCAAGTGTCACATAGGACACAACAATAACCATCCAAGTGTGACATAGGACATATCAATAACCAAGTGTTACATAGAACACATCCATAACCATTCAACCAATTGCACACATGCGCAACAATCAAACAAAATCAACCAAATACAAAACCAGAATAAAATGCAGATATGCAAGTCGCATGTGGTGCTCTACCCCCCTTAAAAAGGGTTACGCCCACGTACCCTAGACTAGTATAACTAGTCGGTTAATAGTGAATGAATCTTCACTCTTATCATCATTTTTTTTCTTATGATTAGTTTTAAAGATATCCTCCTGGCTGTAAGACTTTAGGTGGATAGGGCACATATTTTTTGGATAAGATACATGAAATACGTTGTGCATTCCTCTTGAGCTCAGTAGATAACTCTAACTGATGGGACCACCACGCTTCCGCTGCGCAACTCTGATTAAGTAATGTCCAATCATTCTGGAATAGTCTTAAATGTGCTTCGTTGGTTATCATTGTTGATCTTGTCGGGACTTCTGTCCGTTTAGAGGTATAGCCCCCAAGAATCTATGCATTCTCTGACATGTTCCGTAGTGCATTAGTATGCTTTTATATTTGAATCCCGTATGTATGGGTGAAGGTGATCTACCATCTTGTACGTTGCCAATATTATCTCATGGCTTGTTTAAACTATTGTGTGTAACACACTTCCATTAATCGCCTCTTGTAGTTGTAATCGTCGGCGCTCGGGTCTTGTATTAATATTGGGGCCTACTTAAAATCCCTCGCTTTGATCTTCAGGTCATCATCTTGTGATTCTGGTATTTGAGTTTATTGTCACCATATTCGGTTTTCATTTTCAATGTAAAGTATGAGCTATGGTCGAGCCGTGCATCTTATGTATAATATAGAAAGATTTCTTGATATTATTGATTCACCAATTGTCGGTAGTACATACACGATTACTATCGTCTGTTCATGAAATACCCCAAACTTAAATATAGCGATTGAGATTATTCTAATCCTTATTTAAGAGCCTAATAATGCTTAAGTAATATTGGTAAGGAAAAAATAAATCCAAAATAAATAAACAAAAAGCAAAAACGCTAAATAAGCGTTAAATAACCATATGAGGTATGAGACCTCGGTTAGTGTATTATCTGGATTCTAAAGGTTTAACAAGACCTAAATAATATATGGGAACAAATCCCGAAGAAAACGGATCCAAATAATGCAGTAAATCGCTAATAGAGCTTTAGCGCACGTTTTTCGAGAAAACCCGAAAACGTGACTTTAAGTGGTCAAACGAACCCGTAAAAATTATAAATCATTATGTAACAATAATTAAGCATTAATGGAAGCTTAATAACCAATGAAATTAACTAAACGAGGAAATTCCGGAAAACGGGCCCGGTTAGTGAATAGTACCTAAACCGGGTAAAATAACGAGCGTTTTCTGTAAAAGACGAAAAGCGCTCCAACTACTAGTAATATAGGGGACCGATTTTTATGAACTAATTAACCCCCTCACACACTCACCTACTAGCTTGCTAAATAAAGAGCCAAAAAGCAAATAAAGTGAAAAAGGTAAAAGTACCTTACATACTCTCTCACCTCTCACTCACTCATCTCTCTCCTATCCTTCTTCTTCCCTCCTCACCGATTTCTCTCTCTTTCTCCCAAAGGGCTGGCGATTTTGAGCTCCCCCAACAACAACAATGGCAACTCTCCCTTCTTCTCCATGCTCTACCTCCATCTGAGCTACAATCACAAAAATAATTACATATTTGTAATCCCCTCATCATTCTCTATACTTCTCTCTTTTCAAAATCCAAAAAATGAGGAAGTTCATCTCCATGGGTTTTCCCCATTCAAAGAGAAACTAGCACCAATAGGTAGCTTGGAGTCTCCTCTCTCCATTAAGGTAAAAATCTACATGAAAAACTCACATTTTCTTCATCTCCCTTTGGTAACCAATTTTCGCCCATTGTAATGCCTTGTTTTCTCTCTCTATTTTGAGCATAATATTAACCTTGCAATGGTGGTGGATTCCCCTTCTTGAACCAAGGGCTAAAACCCCTCCTAAAACACTCCAAAGGTAACCCTAAAATTAGTGTTCTAAACCTTACTATGAACTAGCATTAATTTAAGGGATTAGTATGTTAATTACACATGTTTTGTGTGTTTTGGGTGATGGGAATGGAGCTTGGCAACCCCATTCCCCATGTAGCCGATTTTGGTGCAAAAGAGAGGAAGGAGAAGAATTGGAAAAGAAATGAAGGAAATATAAGCTCAAGGTAAGAGCTCTTCTCTTAATGCTTAATTTTTAATGCATTAGAGTAATGAGAATGGGTAAACAAACAAAAGAACCTAAACATTGTATTAGCATTGTAGTTGTGGAAGTTTAAGTACTTGTGAGTAAGTATGTGGATTGTAGGCCTTAGAGCCAAATGATTGTGTATGTGTATTGGTATTGTGGATTGAGGAAGTATTGAGGAGTTTATATTGTATTGATTGCTGGTAGGACCCTAGTATGGGTGTGGCTAGATTAGGAATGAATTTGGTGGGAAGGTGTATGTGTGGTTAAGTAAGAAAAGTAGGTGAACCATGGCAAAATTTTGGTAGGAATTGTGCGTTTATGGATGCCTTGGTGAATGGGAGAACCAAGGTGTGTATTAGGGATAGAAGAGAAGTTTAATGACCATGGAATATTGTTAGTGGTATGTGAATAAAAGAGTATAAAAATCTGTAGCAAGAGGTATTGGATTGCATTGGAGGAACTAGGAAGAATTAAAGTGCAAGACTTAGTAAAATGAATGTTGGACTTGGATATAAATATTGTATTTGCTTGGAAATGTATTTGGGATGCTAGGAGTAGCATTGGTAGAGGGAGTGTTGGATGGTATAAGAGGAAGTAAAAATCTGTAGCATTGGAGGAAAGGAAATTGGTAAAAGTGTTGGAAAAGAAGTGAGGAAATTGTGTAAGTTGATTGATGAATTTAGTAATGGAATTGGTGGATGAATTAAGGTATTTTAAGAAGACTAAATAGTGTTTAAACATGTGGGATTACATGTAGGAAGATTGGGGAAGCAATGGGCAAATTATAGAACTGAAAACAGATTTTAAAACTGAAGTACTGGGCCGGACTGACCTTGGGACCGAACCCGCAAGGTCGGTCGTGCCTTAAAATACACAGACGGGAAGTCTTCTGACTTCGACCGACCTTGGGAACCGAACTTACAAGGTCGGTCGAGTCGTAAATTGTGAAGGCCAGAGGTCTACTGGAATGGACCGAACTTGGGCAAGGTCGGTCGAGTCCAGAAAACTCAAACCCAGAACATACTGGAACGAACCGACCTTGGGACCGGACTTGCAAGGTCGGTCGGGCCTGAAATTTTCACGTAAGTAACTCAATGAAATGGACCGACTTTGGGACCGGACTTGCAAGGTCGGTCGAGCCTGGAATTTTGCCTTAACAAAACTTACTGACTCCGACCGACCTTGGGTCCGACCCTGGGTAAGGTCGGTCGAGTCAAAACAAAAAAAATATATATGTTTTATTATATGACTATGGTAGTCACATTTATGTATATATGCCTAAACACATATATGCATATGTATGTTGTAACACACCATTAATGAAGTAGTAATGATAAGAAAATAAGTAAATGAGTAAGAAGACAAATTAAGAAAGTAGTGAGTACAAGAACAGCAAGTTAAACCAAAACAACGGGATAACAGGGTAAGTGTGGGAGTAGCAACTATGCATGTATTGTAATACTTAGTATTAATTGAACCATTTGGCATGTAGTCATTGGTTCGAGACTAGGACTCGAGGAACAAGGGAGACACCCGTAAAGTAAATTCCAGAACAAGGTATGATTTCTTCATGCCCTGTATCCTAACTTGGTTACCCCGATTTGTGTGCTTATGTGATCACTAATAAGATAAATGCACGAATCGGACTTATATTGCACTTAGCTGTGTTTGAACTATATTGTTCTTGTTTTATGCTCTTGAACATTTAGTTTGTATAATTCATGAAATGAATGAATGAGGATGAAGTATGTGTGTACATGATGAGTACTTATGTATCGAATTGACGTATGGAAATGAAGTACTGACTTCTACTAATTCCTAACAATCTAACTCCTAACATGAGTAATGGGTAAAATGGAATGAGTAGAAGTCCGATATAGTTTCGGCCACACGTGAGGATAAGGAAACACAAGAGGTTGGATCCGAATCCTGGCTGTAATCTTTTCCATGGACCCAATCCCTTGAATGAGTAGCATCCTGGATTAGTGGGCCACCCTAAAGCCCGGTGGTGGGATGTAGTAATCCCTGCCCGGAGGTCATACCGACTTGACACTGGTGGAACAGAACCCTTTAATTACGGTCCAAAACCGTGCATAATTACGGTTGTGGACCGTAATCTACGCGGGCGTCAATAAAGATGGCGACGTCTTTAATTACGGTTTTAAACCGTAATTAAAGGCCCTTTTCCGGCCCGCGTGTCATTGACTTTACATTACGGTTATTGGTAAAACCGTGATCTAAAGTCCTTTGGCGCGCGCGCGCCAAAGGACTTTAGATCACGGTTTTACCAATAACCGTAATGTAAAGTCGACACTTTAGATGACGGTTATCGTTAGAACCGTCATCTAAAGTGTATTTTTTTTATTTTTATTTTTTTTACAAATCTACACAATTGCAACAGAGACAGAATTGTAACAGATAAGCAACAGAGGGCAGAAACTGCACAATTGAACCACCTGAATCAAATACCAACAACACAAATTCATTCTCTGCGCACAATTGCAACAGAGATAACATCTAATAAAGCACCAGATCGAAAATCTGTAACATATTCAATTGCATATTCAATCTGTTACACAATTGCAACAGAGATAACAATTGCAAATTCATTCTCTGCGCACAATTGCAACAGAAATATTCAATACAACAGCTAGAATCTGTTACAGCAGGAGCAGCTAGCAATTCATTACAAAAAATATAATCTGTTACAGCAGCAGCAACTAACAGAATCAGAGGGCTACAAAGGTAGCAGTGTAACCTATACATGGTAGATACAGCTAGGATGACTCCCAGCAAGAAATAGCATAAAACAGAAGCGTAAAACAGTACAAAAACGGTGCAGAAAACTGTAAAAAACAAAATCCATGATAGCAGCATCAGAGCTAGCTAGTCTACCACTCCATTCTCATAAACATGGCTGCCATGCTCTCTCTGACATGCAACAAGTCGGCAGGAGCATAAGTCTTGAATCTGGCATAATGCTCTTTAATCTGCAACAAGAAAAGGAATGGAACACATAATGAGATTAAGATAAAGACACAAAAAATCTGCCGAAAGAATTAAATACAAGACAGCGTTCGTATTACCTTGTCTTATCATTCTTAAAACTTGGGAAGTACCCGCAGAACTCGTACATATACCGCATCACGTAGTACCCGCAACTCTTAGAATCCTTTTGGGTAGGGCACTAAATCACCAAAATTCACAAATGTAAAACAATTGTACAAAGATAATAGCAGCACGAATGAAATACATGAATTACCAAACCTTGATGTAATCGACGGTCAAATCACCAAACTCTCCCTGAGGGGTTTTTTTGTAACAACTGTTACATATATTAACAAAAGCGTTTAGCAAAATGAACAAGTACATTAATTTTGGTTCAAAAAACTTACAAACAATTAAATAGTAATAAAAACTTACTCTTTGATTAAGTCTTCAGTGTTGAATTCTGTCCACTGCCCTAGTGGATCTAGAACGAGCAGAGTAGCGGTGGCAGCGCAGAATATAAACAAAGCCCAGTGGTGGCTACAATGTCAAATACAAAATGAAATGAGAAATGAAGGTAAAAAAGTTAGCTAATTAGTATGTAATTTTATATTAGAACTCACGTTTGGTGATACGGCATTAGAATGAATAATTTATTCTGTTGATCAACAACATTGAAGCAATGAATCATGTATTCACAAAACCTCCCCGGGTCCCTAGTGACTGAGTCGTACGATAAACGCTCCGGGCACACCGCAGTAATGGAGGTCATGTCCTTCTCAGCACATCTCTCAAGCAGACATCTATTATATCACATGTACTATAAAAAGTTAGCCAATGCAACTTCATAGATACTTATTCTATATGTTTTTACAGTATGAGGAAAGAACACTTACTTTAGATAAGCTTGAATAATGTTAATGTTCAGATAATCTCCACACATCATCTCTCTGATGTCCTCAAAGTTGATTGCCGTGATCATATCTTCTTCGTAGTGAAACATCGACTTTGGAAGCGTCATCATGAAGTTGTTAGTTTGAGATGACTTCAACATGATCTTGTCGTAGAGATTCATCTGCTTGGCCCCCAAAACATTAACAAGTTTTTGTGGCAGTGCGAGCTTATTTTTAGGCGCCTCAGAAGTCCTGGTGCGACCCCGGACGGGCGCTGGATTCTTACCTTTCGCACCCCGACTCACTGGATTCTTACCCTTCACACACAAACAGTAAAGCATAAATGTAAAGATAATTACTAATTGATTATTATAGTAACATTAAACATTTATCTAGAACATACCCTTGTACTTCTGACAGGATTCGCCGGCGCGCAGATCTCTTCTTCTCTGGGCCGGGATACGCGGCGAGGAAGCTCAGGGATCTCAGGATTCGCCGGCGCGCTGGTCTCTTCTAGTCTGGGCCGGGTTACGCGGCGAGGAAGCTCAGGGATCTATAATAGATTAGATTAGACACTTAATGCTAAATAATGCATTTTATTAGATACTAAATGGTTGTCAAACAGTCTTACCTCATCGGTGACAACAATATAACATGCTGGCCAGGGCAATATGTCTCCCTTCGCTTCGATCAGCGTGCATTTGTTGTCAAACGCCATCGGAAGGTATGCATGCTCAAATCCATCAACTATCAGGTCCAAGGTCACACGCGCGTAGAATGGGGGTAGACGTACGAAACTGATGAGCGTGAGTGGACCTGATGGCAACACCGTCCCGTAGGCCGCATCTACAGGGTGCCCTTCTAATGGTATTTGGAGACGACATTTTTTTTGCTCCTTTAATAAACAGAGATAATACGTGAAATAAATAAGTGAGTCCAATCTAATACTATTTAAATAACTTTATTTTAGGAGAAAAATAGTTAAACAAAGTTAACCTGGATGTTGGCAAACGGGTACGGGTCAGCGGCCGGAGCACAACTAGACGAGGAAGACAGTCGAGGAGGATCTAGCTGCTGCTGCTGAGTAGTCGCATGTGCAATCGCATTCAACGCTTCCTGCAGCCTCTCCTCGATAGCCCGGCGCTCAGCAGCCTGTTTCTCGTCATTAGCTTGGCGCTCAGCAGCGAACTTACGCTCTACCATCGCCTCGACTTCAGCAGCACTCATCTGACCCTTCCTAGCAGATGGCGGGAATACGTTCTTCTGACGTACTTCTCCCCCAAATCCTCTAACACGCCCCGGGTGATCCTTCTTCCCAAGCATTTGATTGAGCGCGTCGTCTTGAGAAGGAGGAGCGTGTAAGTCTACTTCTCCTCTCTGTGCCGCTTCGTACTGTCCAATTTTCAAAGAAGTTAACACTAAATTTAAGATCAACAAACACTTGAGTATATAAGTAAATTATTTAACAGCTACTTTCAAATACTTACAATTTGGTTAGCCAGTTGTTCCATCGCAGCATTAGGAAATATCCTCTGACCTTCGCTGGTCGTTTTCTGGCGTCCCAGTATGTACATCTGCACCCTCCTCGCCTCAGAGACATCCTCGATCGGGCATTCACTTCCATCCTCGTTCCTCCGTGTCAGCAAACCAGCTTCTTTCCATCCCTCGAGGCTGCCCACATATCCCCTTCGTCCCATGGTGTGGGGGTAGAGATTAGCTTCACGGTTTTGCCGTGCTTGTTCTTGTATTGCTGTTAAGAAAGTACAACAGGAAATTAATTAGAAAATCAGGGATAAAGCATTATGAGCATTAATTAAGAAAAGAGTACACACAAACATACCCTGAACTCGGGGGTGGCGTGCCGCTCAACGAACTCCTTCCACTCCTCTTCAGTGATCATGCCATTGTACACAACATACGGCGGAGGCTCACGTGGGGGCACCCTGTTGATCCAATGCTCAACCAAGTAGTGGCGGAATGATTTAGCTTTGCCGGACACCAAAGAAAGAACGGTCTTCTTCACTTCTTCTGGGATCTTGTATCGTTCTTGCACCTTCTTCCAGATGGTCTCCTTAACTTCTTCCGGGACTTGTTTCCATGTGTGGTTGATGCAGCAATGTGATCTGGCCAGAGTCCCTAGCATACTAGCGAACTCTGACCTGCTGCCCCCACCATACCTCCCATACTTGTCCCACAGAAGACTAATCTGATCCGGTTTCTGCAGTTTCAACCCACGGGTCGGACCTCTACCTCTGGGTCTCTGAGTAGCACTCGTAGAAGGTGCACTCATGGAAGGGCCAACAGCAGCAGCGGCAGATGTAGATGGGGCAACAGCAGCAGCGGCAGATGTAGATGGGACCGGTACCATTTGCTGCTCATTTTCCTCCTCCTGACGACAAAATAAATCGAACTCTTCATCAGCCATGTCCGGATCAGCCATGCCTGCAAGGATTGAAATACAATTTGAATTAAATTAAGCATTTCATAATGGTCATAAACAAGCAATAAATAAAAGAGTGTTAATTTCATATAAATTTTTATAGTAATAACTTACATACACCATTATCTCTCAACCCACATTCCCTCGTTATGGTCTGATCGTATATACTCACGATGACCTGTGACCTCAGCCTCTTCCAATGAAATAGGAACAGTTGGAGGTTCATCTTCTGCATCATACTCATCCTCATCAACCACACCATCCACACCAACTATTCCTCTTCTCCCTTTAAGCACAACAGACCATCTAGGATTACAGGGATCAGTTACATAAAATATCTGCTTAACCTTCGTCCCAACAACGAATGGCTCAACCGTGGGAGTAGCTCTAGACAGATCAACCAGTTTCATACCATGCTCCTCCTCACGGTAGCCATGATTGTTGTTAACCCAGTTACAGCGGAAAACACACATTTCGTAGCTGTTGTAGTCCAATACCCAGATGTCTTGTATAACACCGAAATATGATTGTTGTACTGAGACAGGACTATGACCCACGACACCGATGTCATATAAGTTTTGATAAGCTTCAAGCTCTACACCACTGTTTTGATTCGTTGACTTCTGATCCTGACGTTCTGTGAAAAAGGTGAATCCGTTGACATCGTACCCCTCATAAGAAATTACATCCAGATTTGGTCCAAATGCAACTACTTTAATCAGTTCAGGCACATTCGTGGACTGATCGGACAACACTCTCTCTTGAACCATCGGACAAATGTCCTATTCTGCTCATTTTGTAGTCTAACGTCACTCATGTTTGGATATTGTGCTCTTAAAACACACAAGTGTTCATCAAAGTATGGTTCAACATCTTCAAGATGACTTAGCACAACTAAATGAGCTTTGTTAAGAGTGTCTATGTCAATTCTTTTCAGTTTCCTTCCAACCGTGCCAACACCCTTCAATCTGCCCTCGTGTCTAGAACGTGGAAGTCCAATGGTATCGACACCTTCTAGGTAATTGGTGCAGAAGTCTACAACTTCCTCTGTGATAGTGCCCTCTATAATACTACCCTCTGGGTGACGACGGTTCTTCATTTTCTTCTTCAGGACACCCATGTACCTTTCGAACGGATACATGTAGCGAAGGTACAAAGGACCACACATCAGAATCTCTCTTACAAGATGCACGAGGAGATGTATCATTATGTCGAAGAACGATGGAGGAAAATACATCTCCAGCTGGCACATTGTCACAATAAGATCCTTTTGTAATTTAGACAGAGTGTCCACATCAAGAACCTTAGACGAAATGGATTTGAGGAAGACACTGACGTTTGTGATTGTGTGTCTGACAGCATCCGGCAAGATCCCACGTAGTGCAATTGGCAAAAATTCTTGAAGTAGGACATGATAATCGTGAGATTTCATTCCTACTAATTTGAAATCTGTCATGGACACTAGGTTTCTTATGTTTGAGGAGTAACCTGATGGCACCTTGATGTTGTAAAGGGTACTGCATAGACTATGTTTCTCTTCTTTAGAGACAGAGTGTGACAGGCAGGAGGCAAGAATGTGCGTTTTCCACGTTCTTGCGGGCCAAGCTCTGTGCGTATGCCCAACTCAATTAAATCTTTTCTTCCTTTCAAATGATCCTTTGTCTTTCCTTTTAGGTTCAAAAGGGTGCTAGTGATACTTTCACCCACGTTCTTCTCGACATGCATCCCATCGATACAATGTCTAACCTCCAGATGCTGCCAGTACTGTAGTTCCCAAATTGATTTCTATGTTTCTCCACTGTGGTGCATCAGCGGGATGTCTCAATCTGCCATCCTTTTTCCTGTGAACTGAATGCCACCGAAGATTCTCTGCGTCTTTCTCAATGGAGAACAAATGTCTGAACCTTGGAATGATGGGCAGGTACCACAGTACCTTAGCTGGTGAACCTTTCTTACTACCGCTGATGTGAGTTTGTTGTTTCTTATACCGTGACGCTCCACATGCTGAACAGCTTTCAGCAAATTCATCCGATTTCCAAAACATGCAACCATTTGGACAAGCATGAATTTTCTGGTACCCCATACCCATTGGGCACATCATTTTTTTGGCTGAGTACGTAGTCGTTGGTAAAACGTTGTCCACCGGAAGAACATATTTCAATAGTTCCAGGAGGTCAGTGAAACTTACGTCGCTCCAGCCATGTTTCGCTTTCAAGTTGAATAGCTTGAGGACGACACTCAACTTGCTTAACTTTGTAGGGTCACACCCGGGGTACAACGGTGTTTTGGATGAATCCAACAAATTTTCATGCTTGTCTGGCGTGTTAGAGTAATGTCGTTCCACATCTTCGAGCATAGTCTCAATGTCATCATCCCAGAAATCTGGCTCAACGTTCGCTGTAACGTCTTCTGGATCACCAGCAACTGTATCATCTCCAAGTTCTGTTTCTGTGTTTGCCTGACCATTATCCCCTTCGTCAGGCTTAATAACATCGAACGCACTCTGACCATGCCATCGGATTATGTCTTGGAAATCTTTTGTAAAACCGCGACGGATCAGATGTTCCTTAATTGTTTCAACGCCGCGATATCTCAGATTGTTTTGGCAGTTGATACACGGACAAAATATGTATCCCTTGTCTGTAGGTTTCAGATTGTTCGCCAACACCGTGCATAACTTATCAACTCCTTCTAAAAACTTGTCGTCCAAATTTCCGCTGTAAATCCACGAACGTTCCATCTCCTTCTAGCTATTTATATGAAGGCAGCCATGAGTATTAAATCCCACCCGTGGCAGAGTCTTTACACTTTTGTATCTTATCAACCTAAATCCATCCATGAGTATTAAATCCCACCGGTGAACTTGTTTTTAATATGTAATTTATTGAAAATTTCGGCAGCATCTCCCTACAGTTCTTCAAATGCACGATATTATGATATTAATCAATATATATGCATTCGAAGAACAATAAAGAGATACTGCTGAAATAATCAATAAAGTACATATTAAAAGCACATTCACACCTAGGTGTGTGATTTAACAATCGTGGACAGTCCCGACAGGGACTGCCGAAGATATACCTCTATTAGGTATATCTTGGGCGGATAACTATGTTTGGTAGTTTGTCAAATATTATATGTATATATATAAATCTTACCTCTGGTAGACGATTAGCCGATGCTAAGACGGTTGAGGTCGGAAGCCTAAATAAAGTCGTAGTCCTGATGCATAAATGAAAAACGACAACATTAGAATTCATCAAAAAATCAAGGTTAAATGCTAGCTAAACCGCGGAAAAAATCGACAGCATCTCCCCTATATTTCTAACGTCTCCAAATCAGTTTTATCAAAGTCAAATTCGCACGCACCATCTAGAACTGGTAACATACATAAACTTATCTTCACTGATGTATTTAGTTTATAGAAAGAGAAGTCTAAGTTTTAAAACTGAAACTGAGGTCGATGTTCCTTCCTTCTGTTATTTAATTCAATCTGTTATATTGGCTAGCCCTTCTCAATGTGTTTATGTCTGAGCTATTAGGTTCAATAGTTTTTCACTTCTCTAAACAGCCCCAACATCTTTCTGTTGCCTCTACTGAACAGATTCACACAGAACTCAAACAGAAATAGAAACTGAAAGAAAAGAAACAGACAGACAGAGATGGTGTATGACTTCTCTCTGTTTGT
Organism: Limonium bicolor; assembly: GCA_023374045.1. Lineage (NCBI taxonomy): Eukaryota > Viridiplantae > Streptophyta > Magnoliopsida > Caryophyllales > Plumbaginaceae > Limonium > Limonium bicolor. Next base: position 153,392,530 of record CM041779.1, read on the forward strand.
TCACGTGTTTGAATTCTCAAACCTTTCTAAATTGTCGATCCTGTCAATTTGGTGTGTTATAAAGTTTCTAACTCAACTAAACCCAAGGCAACTTTGTTACAGATGCAAAATTAGTCAGAACCTGATCTGATAGGAAACTGAAGCTGAAATCCAAACTGAAATTAAAACAGAAACTGAGTTGTGTTCTTGCTTTCTTCCCTGTCTGTTTTTTTTTCTTTCAAGTGATTATACTTCTCCTAACTCCTTACCCAGTTACTTAAATATTCCATTAAGCTTTTAAATCCAGACCAAAACTCAAACAACTTGTTACAGTTCTGTTCCATTCATGAAACTGAGCTATGCTACAGTTCTGTTCCATTCATTTTTCAGGAATCGGTAATATGCTGGAACTTACTTTCTTTCCTGTGGCAGTTTTAAGTAGTAGCATTTTTAAAACTACACTATTATGTATTAATTGTAATACTAAATGCTAAGAATAAATAAATACAGCAGTTTATAGATTGGTTGCAAAGTTACCGTAAACTAAGCACCGAAGTGGGCAAGTAGTGTAGAAATCAGCCCACGAACTAGGTCACAATTAACTGTGAATCTGGGCACAAATATGAACAAGGTTAGAACATTTGCCATTACACTCTCAGGATTCGATACAAACGAGGTTAGAACTTGCAATCGAAATGCATGTATATGAACAAAGTTAGAAAAAAACGACAATCAATCGATCGCATACCCAATACGCGAGAGACGTCGACGGTGAGACCAGTGGTAGATGGGTGGTGACCGGCGGCGATGGGAGTGACAAAGGTGGTGGGAGCGACGGCGGCGATGGCCGTTAGCAAGGTGACGGGAGAGAGGAGGCGATTTCAGTGAGGAAGATAGCGCGAAAGAGAAGAGAGTTACTGTGAGTAGAGTGTGCAGAGTGTAGGCAAATGTTTAAATGGACTTTAGATTACGGTGTACATGTAAACCGTAAACTAAAGTCACACTTTACATGACGGTTCCCAAAAAAACCGTAATCTAAAGTGTAACGAAATTAAAAAAAAAGCGCGATAATTATTTGGCATATGTTGGGTTTCAAACATAGGTAACACATTAATATAAAGTTTTTATTAATCTAAAATACACTGGTAAAACGACGTCGTTAACCGTAATCTAAAGTGTAACGAAATTAAAAAAAATAGGGTGATAATTATTTGGCATATGTTGGGTTTCAAACATAGGTAACACATTAATATAAAGTTTTTATTAATCTAAAATACACTGGTAAAACGACGTCGTTAACTGTAATTTAGATTACGCGCGGAGTCAAAAAAATCAAATAATACGGGAAATATTTGGCGTCAGGTCAAAACGACGTCGTGACCATCAGTCGGAGGTAGGCGCGCCTTTTTTAGGACGGACTTTAGATGACGGTTATTAGTGAAACCGTAATCTAAAGTCCGTTGACCGTAAAACGCGCGTCAACACGGGACTTTAGATTACGGTTTCACTAATAACCGTCATCTAAAGTCCGTCCTAAAAAAGGCGCGCCTACCTCCGATCGATTATTGATTACGGTTAATTCAATCATCGTCGCTAATTAATTCCGGCCTTCCTATTAATCACGGTGTCTGTTAAAGCCGTGATTAAACCATCGTCATTAAAGGCTCGCGTTCCACCAATGTGACTTGAGTAAAGTATGTATGAAGTAAGTATTGTATGTGTATCGGTCTTGACTATTATAAGTCATTGACCTTGAGTAAAAGAGTATTGAACACCCGATTAACCCGGGTGTGTAATGAAGCTAACAAGACCTTTGTATGAATTGGAGAATGGTATCTCTGTATTACGTATTGAGTATGTGATGTGTATGTATTGTGTATGTATATTCCGGAAGATGGTAAGTAAGTATCGGTTGACTTGTATTGTCTTCCATGTATGTAATGTACTGTGCGTATGTATGTATACCTTGCGTAGAATTGTAGTATTGTGAAAGAAAGTATGTATGTATGTATTGTAAAATGAACTGCATGTATTCGACCTAAGTAGTCGGCGTACCCTCGCTAGTACGCGGGGTATACGGAAGTCATATTCAGCGTAAGCTGACCCCCTAGGGGGAACGTTTTAAGTGCGCAGGTACCGGAAGCAGACATGATCACGGTAAGAGACCGGCGACTACACTTGGATAGCTAGGATGAACTGTAGTTTGTAGAGAATCGTAAAAGGCTTGGAGCCTTGTATGTAGTTGTGAGAAATGGGTAGTTGTAGACTCTTGATGAGTATATATGAACTTGGAGGGAGTATTGTATTTGTAATTGGAACTTAGTAAACTCGGTTATGTACATTGTATCGTATGGTATTGTAATGGAGTAATGTGTTGAATGGAGCATAGCAGAATTCAATTGGTAAATGGAGTATGTATTGTAGATGTGTAGTACTCGGGATTCCGGTCCATCAGACCGATGTTGTATGTAGTAGTAGTAGCTTTGTTAGTCACGTGGGTGACTAACGGAATTGTATCACCCACCGTATGTAAGTATGTACCGCTGCGTGAATATGGAAGTAGGAGGAGATTAGACGGTAATGACAGTATTAGCGGTAGGGGTGTTACAGTTCATCAGGTATACCAAGTAGGGTTCCCGTTAAGGTTTCTAACAAGGTACAGTTTCCTCTCAATTGAACATGTTCTTGCGGTTGTGAATCAACTCATGTGAGTATTAGTATAATGTTTCTACTCTTTATATTCTACCATGCTTATAGGTAGGTTCCCATTTAATATATTGGGTTTGAATTCATAAACAAAGACATGAAAGTCGGTCTTTCCCTCCAGATGGCAATATGGCCATAACTTAGAAGGTAGCTTGAGAATGCTCTTATTATAGGTAAATGTCTCTTAATCTCATTTTTAACTTATTAACATGGCTCATGTATAATAACAGTTATTATTCCCTTCACAGTTGACTATTTTTACGACATACGTAGAGTCATTTTAGCTATTTAATCTCTTCAGGATAACCTGGACAGCTTAATTCTTAACTTACACCTTCCACAACTCATATACTTCATTAATCAAGTTTTATATTAAAATTAAAAATAAATATTTACTTATCACAGAGATATTTGTGACCACTTGTAGGGAGTCTCAGGAATCATTCAACCCTGACGGGGCCAGCGTCAACGTTGAACTATCCTTTCACTCCATTTTGTGATTGGTTTTCCCTGATCTGACCAGGATCAAGTTCGACCTCCCACGTCAAATATCAGACAATCACATAATTTTCATTTTCCAAATTTTATCTTATCAAACTTTGTGACGTGGTGAGTACTACATTTTCTCTTGACCGCTATACAACTAATCCAATATCTGTTATAACCTACACTCGAATCTAGTGTATTACCTAATCCCCGGAACCATATTCCTTTGATCAAATCATCAAGCGGGGAAGCCAGTTTTTCCTCTTGGCATAAAAGGTAAATTCTTATTAAAACATCTAGGCTCATACTGTCTAATAATTATATCAATTAATAATTTTAACCCTTAAATCCATCATACAAGTAATAAATTCAGTTATGGACTTGGATACCTTAGAATACCCTCTTCTCTTTAAAAGGCTCATCTAGTATTTAACTCATCAGGGCTTGATTATTGCCTACACTTTAATTATCATTATATGGAACAAGGACAGTCACAGTTAGACTCCAAGGAAAAGTTTTCATAACTCGATCCATCATTCATTTCTGTGGGTTGCGGAGGGCGGGGTATGGTTGTTGTAGGTCTCCGGTTCACGCGGAAGTTCCTAACTAGCGTACCTCACACGCTAACACTCAACCCTTAGCCCTAAGTCTCTAATTCCTAACTCGGTATTTTCCTAAACTCGGTATTTCATCCATCAGAGCGATACTTCGCTCTGATACCACTTTTTGTAACACCCCTACCGCTAAAACCGTCATTACTGTACAATACTTACCTTCGCAGCAGATACTCCATACACAACGGTGGGTGTACAATGCCGTTAGTCACCCACGTGACTAACAAGGCGAGTTACAATACTACAGACTATCGGTCTGATGAATTGAACATACCGAGTACTCTACACAATACATTGCTTTCCCTTGCATACTCAACCATACTTCAAATACAACTCCAATACAATACTATACCGAGTCTACTACAATCCTTAACTTACCGATACAGTTTGGAACTTCCCATTTCACAATACATTACAAATACAAACCCTATTATACAACTACCCATGCTTACATAGTAGTCCCCGTCCTACTCTCTCGAGCGGTGGTCAGCTTCGAGTACCTGCACACTAAAAACGTTCCCCCTAGGGGGTCAACTTACGCTGAATATGAATTTCGCATATACCGCATGCTAACCGCGGTACGCCGACTACTTTGGGTCGGATATACATGGAGTTCATTTTACATGCATACATACATACTCATGCTACAACAATACAATAAACAATGCCTACATACACATACAAGGTTCAATACTTACCAAGGAAGACAATTCGATAGTCAACCGTTCGTATTAGTTATTTATTCATTACTCTTTTGTTGCGTTACTCACTACTATGTTCGTACTGTGTTCAATATTCGCTACTCTACTCATACTCACTCCTTACTCTTGCAAACTCATCACTCCAGGTTCAATATCTTACTCGCACACGATCCTTACTCTGTACTCGTTACTATACTTGTGCATACTCACTACTCAATACTCCATACTTACTCATACGTACTCAATACTCAATACTTACTCATACATACTCAATACTCGGTACTCATTACATACTCATACTCACTTCTTACTCACTACTCATTACTTTACTCATACATACACAATACTCATTACTCATTACTTTGGCCTCTGGGCGGAGTCATACACAAGACTCGCCACCGGACCTACAATACGAGGGCTATACGCTTAGCTCCTCAAATACTCAAATGTCCGCTTTTAACCGACTACTCAAATTCCCAACACTCTTCTCTCAGAGTATATTACAATCGCATGGATCAGCCTAGAAGTATCTCTCTTGATAACCTCCACTAGCTTAGGGAATTACCACCTTCTAGTATCCTCAGATTTAAGGGTTTCCCCAACGTATCGAATACTCTCATGTTCGGACATTACTTACATCAGTCGGGTCCTCTCATAATGGGTCGACTAATTGCTAAGGGGTTTGGAGATCCTCATCATTCTTTACTACTCTCATGGTTCATGTCTTGCACCAAGTTTAGTTCCTCTAATAGAGGTTACTTATATACTTCCACTACTTATTATTTGTGGATTGTTCATTTCGATTCTCCTACCGTTATCGGAAGGTTATTACTCCCGTATACTCTCTCACATTCTAGTGAGTTCATTGGTTTGCATTGTCGTTTATTGATTCGTTAGTTTAGTGCATTGCTACGGTTCCATTAGTTCACAACATGACTCTTACTGCGAGTCAATACACAACTGGACTCATCTATGAGTCGATCTACGCACTAAATGAAGCCACACAATCAACAAGAAGGTTAGCTCATACAGCATACAGCAAGACATACAGTGATAGGCAATAAACCGTTTTCATGTTTTAGTCTTGATTAGCCGGCATACAGCACACAAATCAACGTAACTCGGTTAGCATACGGGGCATGAGAAAATCATACCTTTTTCCGGAATTTACTTCACCGGGTGTTCCCTTGTTCCTTTGGTTCACTCTCGTTCCTCGAGCCTTATTCTTGAACCTCCGGCTACATGCCAAATGGTTCCATTAATACTAAGCTTTGCAATACATACATAACCACTACTCCCGTACTTACCCCGTTATCCCGCTGTTTCGGTTTAACTTAATGTTCTTAAACTTACAACTTTCTTAATTACTTCTCATACTTGTTTACACTTCTTAGGGCCTTTAAAGGTCACCAAACAAGGCCTTAACAACTTCTAAAACCATTACCAATCAATCCCCATGTTTAGAACCCTTAAAAACACTCTCTGCTGAATTCTGGGGGTGGTCCGGGACTAGGTCCGGACCCTAAGTCCCGGACCAATGCTTCTGTGTACTTTCGGCTGATTTTTAGACCTGGTCCTGGACTTAAGTCCCGGACCAATTCCTGCATTCACTCTCGGGCCTTTTTTTGAAGCGGTCCGAGACTTGGTACATATCCTAAGTCCCGGACCTTGCTAAAAACTACTATTAAGGTCATTTTTCAACCCCAAATCAACCCTTAATCCACCCCTAATCATTCCATAAACTTTCCACATGTTTCCTACATAATTATACACCTCAAAACACTCCTTAAACCACCTCAAATCCATGGTCCAATCCATACTCAACTTCTTGCCCAATTTCTACCAATTTCCATTCTCATTTCTACACAACTTGCACACTTGTGCATTTCTTCCCTTCTCTTTGCATTTTACATCTTGTCCTAACTTCATTTTACCATTCCAATTCATTTCCAATCGACTACACTACCTATACCCAAGTCCAACTCTCTTTTTACCAAATCTTGCACACTAATTTTTCCTAGTTTCTACAATGCATTTTTTACACTTCTTGCTACAGATTTTACACTCTTTTATTCACATACCACTACTACTATTCCATGGTTACTAAATCTCTAATAAACCCAATACACATCTTGGTTCTCCCATTCACCAAGTCATTCTTATTCACAATTCCTACTAAAATTTCGCCATAGTTCACCTACTTTCCTTACTTATCCACACATGTCTTTTCTCATCAAATTCATCCCTATCCTAGCCGAACCACAAGGGTTCTACCAGCACACATACAAAATCCCAATACACCAATACTTCTCAATTACAATACCAACACATTATTACTTCCTCAAATAGCTATACTAATACACATACACCATTCATTAGGCTCTAAGGCCTACAAATCCACATTTTGCTCACAAATACTCAAACATCCACAACTACAATAGTACAATAGTTTGGGTTCTTTATTTGTTTACCCATTCCCATTACACTAATGCATTAAATTAAGCATTAAGAAGGAGCTCTTACCTAGAGCTTTTGATTCCTTCATTTCTTTTCCATTTCTCCTCTTCCTCTCTTTCTTGTCCAAATCGGTTTTAGGAGGGGTTTTAGCCCTTGGTTCAAGAAGGAGAATCCACCACCATTGCTAGGTGAAATTTAAGCTCAAAAGAGAGAGAAAAATAAGGCATTACAAAGGGCCACAAATCGACTACCAAAGGAAGGTGGAGAAAACTTGAATCTTTTATGGAGATTTTTACCTTGTTGGAAAGAGGAGATTCCAAGCTCCATAATGGTGTGCTTTTCTCTTCAAATGGGGAAAACCCATGGAGATGAAGTTGCTCATTTTCGGATTTTGAAAAGATAGAAATGTAGAGCTTGAAGAGAGGAGCAAGAATATGTACTTTTTTTCTCATTTGAAGCTTTAATATGACTTGAGTATGGGGTAGAAGGTGGAGTTGCCATGGGAGCTGGTTGGAGAGCTCAAAAATCGGTAGCCACCAGAGCAGGAAGAAGAGAGGGTTCAGGAGGGGGAGTGCTCACGTAGGAAAGAAAGGAATGGGAGGAGAGAGAGAAAGGAAAGGTAGTATAAGTTGCTTTTTGCTTTATTACTTTATTGCTTTTTGATTTATTTATTAGTTAACTAGTGTGTGTGTGTGTGACAGAGGCTGAATTAATTGTTAAAACCAGCCCCTATTCTACTACTAGTTGGAGCGTTTCTCGTCTTTTACAGAAAACGCTCGTTATTTTACCCGGTTTCGGTACTGTTCACTAACCGGGTCCGTTTTCTGGAATTTTCTCGTTTCTTTATTTTTATTGGTTATTAAGCTTCTGTTAATGCTTAATTATAGTTATTTAATGAACTATAATTTTTACGGGTTTGTTTGACCACTTACAATCACGTTTTCGAGTTTTCTCGAAAAACGTGTGCTAACGCTCTATTAGCGTTTTAATACATTATTTGGATCCGTTTTCTTCGGGAATCATTCCCGTATACTAATTAGGCATGAATAATCCCTATGAATCCTTATAATACTCTAACCGAGGTCTCGTACCTCCTATGGTTATTTAACGCTTATTTTAGCGTTTTTCGCTTTCTAAGCGTTTTCTCATTTCTTTTGGATTTATTTTCCTTACCAAAATTACTTAGGCACTATTAGGCCCTTAAATACCATATTAAAATAATCTATTCACCATATTTAAGTTCGGGGTATTTCAATCTACCCCCCTTAAAGAACTTTGCCCTCAAAGTTGGTGAATCTAATATTGTTACTCGTATAAATACTCTATGCTAAGGTTATGACCTCTACATATAACCTGTCAAACTCCAAATGTCTAACATGATGCATACTACGCATCCAAACAGCATGTCACTGGATGCATAGCAATCAAAAATATTCGTTTTACTTCTCTCCAAGGGGGTCCATCCGCAGACAATTAGGTACCATCCTCCCCCAAGTCGAGTGATCCCTCAGGTACCGGTCACGTTTGAACACTTACGCTTTCTGGTTCACGACCGTCATGACTTGAGCACTTACACTTTCTGGCTCTACGGTCCTTTGGTTCAGATCAAATTCATTTGCACATATAGAGATCCTCAGGCACTTACTCATACTTAGTTACACATACTTACTTATACTTACTCATACTTACGCTTACTTACTTCGGTACTACGGTGTAGTGGTTTCAAAACTAATCGACACTCCCACCGACTCAAAACTAGCTTCTCCTCCTATGGTTTCGACCGGATACCCGTGCCTAGGCATGGAAGATCCACTAGCGCCCGTAAGAGCGGTTTCAAATCCGATCCTTATTCTCGAGTTTGTAGAAAACATTGTACCAAATTAGTTTTGGAAATTCATTTTGAAAACTTGCATACATCTCCCAAATACCATTTATGATGATTATACCTATTACTAGTGTTATTTCTGTGACCACTTAAGGGGAGCTTCCAGAGTCCTTCAACCCCAATGTGATCAGCATTGGTGTTGAATTATCCTTCCACCCCAATTTGTGTTCGGCTTCCCTTGATCACTAGCAAATCAAGGTCCACTTCCCACCTCAATACAGACAGACAGATTGTCAAACATCATTTCGTTTTCTATCTTTTTAATCTTGCTACTCATAATCACACACACATACTTTCCCATTTCGTATGATTCAATTACCTACTTACTAATCATCTCATCACTTATTACTACATCTTCTCCAACTACTATACTTAGGAAATTCGTGGGTATAATATCCCATTAATTAGCTATACCAAATTTATACTCATAAGATACATCGGTTGTATACCGATTTATACTCCTCAAGTCTCCCACACATACTCATTCCTCATACTATTACCAATCGGGGTCCTCATTCCCCTGGAGTTTCTCTACTCCTTTCTATTCTTATTTCCCAAAAACTACAATTACACGATGAGTGAATACAATGTTTATGTAACATAAGTATCAACCATCAAAACGAATTCCCTTGCGCTATGCGCATTGTAGTTTACGCACCTATCACGTCAAACATACATTTCGCGCGGTTTTCGCTCTACCACCCCCCTTAAAAGGGATTACGCCCACGTAATCTACCATGTGTCATCATGGACATTGGTCGAAGGCATTCGCCGTCATGGAGTGGTTCAGTTTCCATGCGGTCTATTATACAATGTTCCTTGATCAATGGGTCTTAACGGTATTACCGATTAGTCCCTGCATCAAGAATTTTCATCGGAGTTATTTAACTTTTAACCGGGTTCGGTTCTATCTTAAGTGGCTTCGAGGCATTGATGATTAACCTTTTATTTCACTAGGTGTATTCCACTTGGAATTCTGGCCCACTAGCTTCTGCTGCGGCGACCCTGATAACTTGGGTTATTCGCCCTTTTCGTTATCCTTAACGTGTTACACATCATCTTTTTTACCCTCTTGTTGTGGGAATAAGGTTTGTTCCATGTCGCGTGGTATTCTTTTACCGTGCTCAAACTCGATGAGTTTTAGATTTATAACCAGCTCTCTGGCAATCTATACACATGCTGTTGTGTTTTGTAGTGGTCATTCACTTGGTTGCTCCGACTTATTGTCGGTTGAGGTTAAGTCACTACTTAGTTGTAGTGCTTCCTCTATTGTTAGTAGCTTCTGAATTATACCAGTTTCTCTGGTTCAGTACAAGTGCTCTTTACTTGTATGACCTTGTGTTTTCGATGCGTCGGTCCTTGTGACTTTCTTAAGTCTCCTTTCACTTTTATTCCAATGGAATTCGCATCTTGTGATTGTTGATGTGTTTCACACTCTTCGTACTTCTTTGGCCTTAGGCCGCACAGTTTGTTTCTAAGCTTTTGCTTAATTGGCTTATGCCATGTTCGTTGGTGAAAGGAAGCATTTACCACTACTTACATTTTCCATATTCCTAGCTATCCCACTAGATCATTAACTGCACAAGTGCAATACCAAAACACTTAGTCCTACAGAGTGCAGAGGCGTGAACCCTTGGCAGTAACTCTCTTATGTGAAATAGGAATTGATACTACTTCTTTGTGTGGTGCTTCATTATTTAGTGCAGACTCCTGGCTTGTTGCCCGGTCTGTCCACTATCTCGTATTAACAATTTCCGTAGCATTAGGTGATTACCTACATACTCTGGTCGCCTGTTGCGCACCCTGTTCTTACTGGTTCTACAGTATTGGTTAACATGAAATCCGCTGTTGCTAGCTTGAGCTCGTGCATTTCCACCATTTATACCATGGTTTGATGTTTATACTCCTGAGCTCCTTGAGCGTTATTTACTTATACTTTTGTTCCCACATCTCGTGTTCTTTCTGAACCGGTTACTCCTCGGGTTGTCAATAATTGCTGTGGAAGCTTATTTTATGTCGCTTGGAAATGTTTGTATGCTCAAGCTTCACTGCATTAGTAGTTCCGAAAGGGATATATCTTCGGACATTTATTGATGGTATCCCATTCTTGGAATCCATGTGTTCACCGCTCTTGCGGTATCACAGTTATGAGGGGTATCCTTGCTCATTGGTTGTTACTCTTCTATCGGTGTCGTCCTTGACAACTTTCCATATGGTTCACAATGGTTTTGCAACCGTTGGGTTGTGTGTGGTAATGGCTCTACCATAATCCATTGCCTAGAGCTCTGCTCATACGTCGTTCCCAAGTGATTACTTCTCCATAATCCATTGCCAGGTTTGGAGGTGATACTGGGCTCCATGATAAGATCGTCGCGTCACGCTTCCGTTTATTGGAGACCCTTTCGTATCTTGGTATAGATCGATACCATTTAATAATTTGGGGTATCCCTTGTCAAGTGGGATCCCTTCGGTGTTCTAACCGGATGTTTGCTCCGACTGTGGTGTTCTTACCGCGGCATCTCTTTCAGCTGTTGACTTGATACCCTTTATGGATTGCTCCTGGGTATTACTGATTATGCCATTACATCTAGCTGACATTTATGGGTATGTCCAGTTTGTTATCCTGCCTTGCGGTTCAGATCTGAATTATCCGTTGAGGGCTATAACGTCTCCTGTTCTTAGGGTAGATCACTGGTGATTCTCTTTATGCTATAACGGTTTTGGTATTCCCTTCGTGATGAATGGTAATTTCAGTACCATATATGATCACTTTGTGTATTTGTGGTAGTGGTTCTAGGAATTCTATCCCGTTCATCGTACCTGATGTGTTAATGTTAGCCTTCGCCTTACTGTGTTTAACTGGGTATTTGATAATGTCCAAATGAGCATGATTTATAGGTGTTTTTCATATATAATATTAGCACTTTTCTTGCTCTTCTCCACTTCGTTAGTTTTTCCTCTAGTTTATGTTTTATTGTTTATCTCACGAATTTATTGGTTTAACATGAGGAAAACCAAGCTGGGGTAAAGTAGATAAAGAGACAACACATAGACGCAACCGGCTCAGAAAACGGAGTCCAAACGAAGAATCTAGAGCCGGTCAAAGTTCGCAGAAAAAGGAGTCAAAACACTTGTGTCCGCCTGGTATTGAGGCGGACGCCTCTGAGGTCTTAAGGCGGACGCAAGAGGCGGAAGACACGGGATGTCCGCATGATTTGAGGGGACACTGGCGCGGACAAAGAACGAGCATAGAGACGTCCGCATGCTACAGAGGCGGACGCAGATGAGGTAGCCATGCGGACGTGAATTAAATTCGAGCCTCTTCTCCGCTCGACTTGCTTGTCGACTTGTTTCTGGAACCCGTCGACTTGCTTGTCGACTTGTTTCTGGAACCCGTCGACTTGCTTGTCGCTTGTTCATCTACTCCCCTTAATTCTCTCACACGTATTCAGCTGTCCCCTGCAATTAATGAGCCCTTCCTCTATATAAACCATCCACCACCCATACAATCCATCCACGACCAAACTTCACCATAAACCTCACGCCATCTCATTTCTCTTCTCCCGTCTTCTCCATTTTATTTATTTTACAGTCCACCAAATCCACCTCTAGCCCTACGTATACAAAATAGCAGAGTGAGCCGGAGTGATTACGGATGATTTCTATTACTCTTGTCTCTGTCTATCTATTTAATATGTTAGGCTAGTGTACATATACTCTGGGAATGGTTATTATGTGTTTGTATTAATTATGCATTATTTTTACTGGTTTTAATTATATATAGTTTGTTACGTTTTAAAGGTTATCTCGCCCCTTTTTAATAAATGTCATGAGTTTATTAATTGCTTTCCTAAGTCTATTTTGATCAGACCGGTGATAAATAGAAAGGTTAATTAAGACGTAAAACGGAGGAAACTTGTTATGATTTAATTAAGTTAGTATTCAGTTGCAAATGTAATTCCTCAATACTCTCTGCCGTTCGCAGGCTTTTTGCTTGAACCTTGATTAGAACCTTGCATTACAGGTGAACGAGTTCTTAATGAGGCTATGACTTAGTCCTTAAGATAATTACAGGAACCTTGCCAAATTATTAACCAGTAGAGATAGCTTAATTATGCAGATTATATTAACCTGACCCAGAGTTCCATTTATTTATCTACTAACTTAGTTTTTTATTCTTTCTTTTTATTTACAAGTCAATTATCCCCCCCTCTTGTGACACGCTTAGGTACTATTATATGTACATTAGTCCCCGGTTCGACATCCGGTTGCTTACATTTTCACTACTACTGCGACCGGGATTTATTTGCAGCCCGACGTTTATTTTTGGGTTTTAATTTTCTTTCTTTTTATGTTATTACACCTGTTCTAACCACTCATCTATAACGTCTGCAGTATTCCTTCCAGTCATCACTTTACTTAATATATTCAAGACATAATCCAATGTCTTTATTCAGTTGTTAGTGCTTCTCGCACTTTTAACTCTTATCATCCTCCTGTGAGTAGGTTTCTTGACTCCTTAGCTGTAAGCTTATCTGAGTTCCCTTGCTCGTTTGAGGTATCAACTGTTTCTGTTTCGAATTTACTTATGGTCCGTAGAGCGGAGTTGACTACTTCCCGTGTTTTTCGTACACTACATGTATACATACGTGGGGTACCATGTTTGGTACGTTACCACTTACTACTATCTGTCAGGCCCGCAAGCTCCTCGGAGTGCGGTTCGTCCCACATCCCGTATTTGGGTACACTCGTAATTGCTCTCACACGCCTAGGTGAAGTATTCTATTGTCAACTCCTCTTGTATCATTCTATGATCTCACTGTAATTCCGTCTGTTTGGGTTCTTAAAAATCCAAGGTTTAAAAGAAGGTTTGTGGTTTTGAAAGAAAATTTAGTTTTGAAATACAGTTCAGTGTAAAAGAAGTTCTTCATGGTGCCGCCATGTCTGAGGTCTTGACGAAGTCCAGGTTCTTGCTGACTGGTATGTTCTTGATACAATGGTCTGGCCGTTAGCCTTTCCGAGGTTTCGTTATTTAATCCTTAGGACTGGTAATCCTATATTTGCTCCATTCGTCATAGCAGGACTTTAGCAAGTTTTGCGGGTTGTTAAAGTCTTCTAACCGTCTTGTATTGCTGCATTGCCATGGGCAAGTGCGGGTAGGTTGTTTTTTCATTAACGTATACCAGTTACGTATCGTTTCCATCCATAATTGGTGGTTTTAATATGGTTTTCATTTGATCTTTTGATCTTGGTGATCAATCTCCTGAGTCGCTTCTCAGTATCTTGGACATGATTGTCGTCAATTCAAATGTCTCCCACCTTCACAGTGGTTTTCGAGGCTTGACTTATCCTTAGGAACCACTTGTAGTCCTATAGTGTATGTGCTATGAATACTTTCATAGTTATCAAAACATGTTTGTTCGGTTATTATGCCTCTTAGCTTGTAGGTTTGGTATTAAATCCAACCTCACTAGTTCCTTAGTCGGTTTGTATACCGTTGTTGGTATTATCAAGTATTACCGTCCGTAACTCCCTTGTCCTGGGTTCGTTACTCTATCTTCCTTGCTTCATTGCGCGATTGTGCTTCTTCCTTGCTGGCTACTCATGGTTTCTCGCGACTGCGAAGCATGTCGCCCCTGGTGCCATAAATCCCATTATCCTTTGTGGTTAGGATCTTCATTCCTCCGCCATTAAGTGCGGTCATGTCTTCAACGGGAACCGTCCTCGGACTTCCAATTCTCGGAACCTTCCGATGACGGTTCTTTTTCTAATAAGTTGTTTTGCAATTGCCAGATCGGGTTTTACCCGAGTGTGAGAGGTATTTCCATCTCCCTGGCGTTCTTCTCCCAACTTAATACCGTGGGTTGCGGAGGGCGGGGTATGTTGTTGTAGGTCTCCGGTTCACGCGAAGTTCCTAACTAGCGTACCTCACACGCTAACACTCAACCCTTAGCCCTAAGTCTCTAATTCCTAACTCGTATTTTCCTAAACTTGGTATTTCAATCCATCAGAGCATACTTCGCTCTATACCACTTTTTGTAACACCCCTACCGCTAAAACTGTCATTACGTACAATACTTACCTTCGCAGCGGAACTCCTACCACGGCGGGTGTACATTCTGTTAGTCACCCACATGACTAACAAGGCGAGTTACAATACTACAACTATCGGTCTGATGAATTGAACATACCGAGTACTACACAATACATTGCTTTCCCTTGCATACTCAACCATACTTCAAATACAACTCCCATACATACTATACCGAGTCTACTACAATCCTTAACTTACTGATACAGTTTTGGAAACTCCCCTTTCACAATACTTACAAATACAAACCCTATTATACAACTACCATCTTACATAGCAGTCCCCGTCCTACTCTCTCGAACGGTGGTCAGCTTCGAGTACCTGCACACTAAAAACGTTCCCCCTAGGGGTCAGCTTACGCTGAATATGAATTTCGCATATACCGCGTGCTAACCGCGGTACGCCGACTACTTTGGGTCGGATATACATGGAGTTCATTTTACATGCATACATACATACTCATGCTACAACAATACAATAACAATGCCTACATACACATACAAGGTTCAATACTTACCAAGGAAGACAATTCGATAGTCAACCGTTCGTATTAGTTATTTATTCATTACTCTTTCGTTGCGTTACTCACTACTATGTTCGTACTGTGTTCAATATTCGCTACTCTACTCATACTCACTCCTTACTCTTGCAAACTCATCACTCCATGTTCAATACCTTACTCGCACACGATCCTTACTCTGTACTCGTTACTATACTTGTGCATACTCACTACTCAATACTCCATACTTACTCATACGTACTCAATACTCAATACTTACTCATACATACTCAATACTCGGTACTCATTACATACTCATACTCACTTCTTACTCAGTACTCATTACTTTACTCATACATACACAATACTCATTACTCATTACTTTGGCCTCTGGGCGGAGTCATACACAAGACTCGCCACCGGACCTACAATACGAGGGCTATACGCTTAGCTCCTCAAATACTCAAATGTCCGCTTTTACCGGACTACTCAAATTCCCAACACTCTTCTCTCAGAGTATATTACAATCGCATGGATCAGCCTAGAAGTATCTCTCTTGATAACCTCCACTAGCTTAGGGAATTACCACCTTCTAGTATCCTCAGATTTAAGGGTTTCCCCAACGTATCGAATACTCTCATGTTCGGGACATTACTTACATCAGTCGGGTCCTCTCATAATGGGTCGACTAATTGCTAAGGGGTTTGGAGATCCCTCATCATTCTTTACTACTCTCATGGTTCATGTCTTGCACCAAGTTTAGTTCCTCTAATAGAGGTTACTTATATACTTCCACTACTTATTATTTGTGGATTGTTCATTTCGATTGTCCTACCATTATCGGAAGGTTATTACTCCCGTACACTCTCTCACATTCTAGTGAGTTCATTGGTTTGCGTAGTCGTTTATTGATTCGTTAGTTTAGTGCGTTGCTACGGTTCCATTAGTTCACAACATGACTCTTACTACGAGTCAATACACAACTGGACTCATCTATGAGTCGATCTACACACTAAATGAAGCCACACAATCAATAAGAAGGTTAGCTCATACAGCATACAGCAAGACATACAGTGATAGGCAATAAACCATTTTCATGCTTTAGTCTTGATTAGCCGGCATACAACACACAAATCAACGTAACTCGGTTAGCATACGGGGCATGAGAAAATCATACCTTTTTCCGGAATTTACTTCACCGGGTGTTCCCTTATTCCTTTGGTTCACTCTCGTTCATCGAGCCTTATTCTTGAACCTCCGGCTACATGCCAAATGGTTCCATTAATACTAAGCATTGCAACACATACATAACCACTACTCCCGTACTTACCCCGTTATCCCGCTGTTTCGGTTTAACTTAATGTTCTTAAACTTACAACTTTCTTAATTACTTCTCATACTTGTTTACACTTCTTAGGGCCTTTAAAGGTCACCAAACAAGGCCTTAACAACTTCTAAAACCATTACCAATCAATCCCCCATGTTTAGAACCCTTAAAAACACTCTCTGCTGAATTCTGGGGGTGGTCCGGGACTTGGTCCGGACCCTAAGTCCACCAATGCTTCTGTGTACTTTCGGCTGATTTTTAGACCTGGTCCTGGACTTAAGTCCCGGACCAATTCCTGCATTCACTCTCGGGCCTTTTTTGAAGCGGTCCGGGACTTGGTACATATCCTAAGTCCCGGACCCTGCTAAAACTGCTATTAAGGTCATTTTTCAACCCCAAATCAACCCATAATCCACCCCTAATCATTCCATAAACTTTCCACAAGTTTCCTACATAATTATACACCTCAAAACACTCCTTAAACCACCTCAAATTCATGGTCCAATCCATACTCAACTTC
The DNA here is from genome assembly GCA_023374045.1 of Limonium bicolor. Lineage (NCBI taxonomy): Eukaryota > Viridiplantae > Streptophyta > Magnoliopsida > Caryophyllales > Plumbaginaceae > Limonium > Limonium bicolor. The sequence goes on from CM041779.1 coordinate 153,409,795, forward strand.
TTGCCCAATTTCTACCAATTTCCATTCTCATTTCTACAACTTGCACACTTGTGCATTTCTACACTTCTCTTTGCATTTTGCATCTTGTCCTAACTTCATTTTACCATTCTAATTCATTTCCAATCGACTACACTACCTATACCCAAGTCCAACTCTCTTTTTACCAAATCTTGCACACTAATTTTTCCTAGTTTCTACAATGCATTTTCTACACTTCTTGCTACAAATTTTACACTCTTTTATTCACATACCACTACTACTATTCCATGGTTACTAAACATCTCTAATAAACCCAATACACATCTTGGTTCTCCCATTCACCAAGTCATTCTTAATTCACAATTCCAACTAAAATTTCGCCATAGTTCACCTACTTTCCTTACTTATCCACACATGTCCTTTCTCATCAAATTCATCCCTATCCTAGCCAAACCACAAGGGTTCTACCAGCACACATACAAAATCCCAATACACCAATACTTCTCAATTACAATACCAACACATTATTACTTCCTCAAATAGCTATACTAATACACATACACCATTCATTAGGCTCTAAGGCCTACAAATCCACATTTTTGCTCACAAATACTCAAACATCCACAATTACAATACTAGTACAATAGTTTGGGTTCTTTTATTTGTTTACCCATTCCCATTACACTAATGCATTAAATTAAGCATTAAGAAGGATCTCTTACCTTGAGCTTTTAATTCCTTCATTTCTTTTCCATTTCTCCTCTTCCTCTCTTTCTTGTCCAAATCGGTTTTGTGGGGTTGCCAAACTCCATTCCCATCACCCAAGCACACAAAGACAAGTATAATTAATACCCTAACTCTTAGATTTATACTAACTCATTGAGGTGCTCAAAACACGATTTCTAGGGTTTACCATTGGAGTGTTTTAGGAGGGGTTTTAGCCCTTGGTTCAAGAAGGAGAATCCACCACCATTGCTAGGTGAAATTGAAGCTCAAAAGAGATAGAAAAATAAGGCATTACAAAGGGCCAAAAAACGACTACCAAAGGAAGGTGGAGAAAACTTGAATCTTTTATGGAGATTTTTACCTTGTTGGAAAGAGGAGACTCCAAGCTCCATAATGGTGTGCTTTTCTCTTCAAATGGGGACACCCATGGAGATGAAGTTGCTCATTTGGAGCTTTAATATGGCTTGAGTATGGGGTAGAAGGTGGAGTTGCCATGGGAGCTGGTTGGAGAGCTCAAAAATCGGTAGCCACCAGAGGAGGAAGAAGAGAGGGTTCAGGAGGGGGAGTGCTCACGTAGGAAAGAAAGGAATGGGAGGAGAGAGAGAAGGAAAGGTAGTATAAGTTGCTTTTTGCTTTATTACTTTATTGTTTTTTGATTTATTTATTAGTTAACTAGTGTGTGTGTGTGAGAGCTGAATTAATTGTTTAAAACCGGCCCCTATTGTAGTACTAGTTGGAGCGTTTCTCGTCTTTTACAGAAAACGCTCGTTATTTTACCCGGTTCGGTACTGTTCACTAACTAGGCCCGTTTTCCGGAATTTGTCGTTTCTTTATTTTTATTGTTTTAAGCTTTGTTAATGCTTAATAAGTTTATCTAATGAACTATAATTTTATGGGTTCGTTTGACCACTTACAATCACGTTTTCGAGTTTTCTCGAAAAACGTGCGCTAAAGCTCTATTAGCATTTTAATACATTATTTGGATCTGTTTTCTTCGGGAATCATTCCCGTATAATAATTAGGCATGAATAATCCCTATGAATCCTTATAACTCTAACCGAGGTCTCGTACCTCCTATGGTTATTTAACGCTTATTTTAGCGTTTTTTCACTTTCTAAGCGTTTTCTCATTCTTTTTTGGATTTATTTTCCTTACCAAAATTACTTAGCACTATTAGGCCCTTAAATACCGTATTAAAATAATCTATTCAACATATTTAAGTTCGGGGTATTTCAACAACCTCCAAATTTTATGTATATATGTATCATTTGGTATTGCTAATTAGGTAGTTTCTCCTGACTTCAGAAATATAGATTGAAAGTATGTTCTCTCCCCTTTTTAATTAGGAGTCCAGCACTGTCCACTATATTGATACTAGCTGAGACCCTTGGTATTTTCAGGTATTTAAAACCCGTGCTTATCCATGACGGATTTTTAGTTATATATATTTTGAGATTCTGTTTCTCTATTGTCATGTTTCAAGGTTTTGCACTATCTTCTCGCGAATTAATAAGGATTGTAAGATTTTCTAGTCCCGCACTGGGCGGTAAGCGCGGTGCCTGGGTATCCCATAAAATTCAGTGTTTTCTCTTCACGTGCAGGTCGTATTCACCTATATTTGGTTTACTGGAGCAGCACTTGTTAGCAGGTGCGCCATGCAGTTGGATCATCATGCAGTGTATGTCCATTGAGGTATATATTTACTCCATCATCACTGTTATACTTGTGGTATTGTCAGCCTTTCTGGTTATCATTGGTATGGCGTCACTGTTATTCGTCGTCAGCTTCCCATGTGGATGAAAAGTTGGTGTCGTACGGTCTTCAACAAACCCTTTGACAATTCATGTAGTCTTAGATTTTTATATTAATTAATTATTCCTTTTCATGACATCTGCTCGTCATTTAGGCAGGTCATAATTTGTTGTTACTATAAGTTGGACAGTTGATAACGCCCTTCGGCGGACCAGCAAAAACTAACTTACTTTCCTCACTGTACTATCTCCACCCTGTATCGCAAGGCTAATATTGGTTTTGTATTCGGTTTAATACTCTTAATCCCATGGTACACTAATCTGGATTCTCCACCAAATATCAACGTGTCTCCTGACTTCAAAAATAATCTTGTCACCTTATCCATCCTCTTCTGATCATTGTATAAAAACTCAACATCATCTCCTATGGATGATCAACTGGCATCCCTTGGTATTGACTCAGATGTCTCGTCCCGGTCCTGGTGTAATCCAAGCTTCCCTCCTTCCTCATAGAAGTTCACAATACAAACGTCGCTTCAATGTCCGGTGTGTTGGTTTCTAATTGTTGTGCAATCTTGACCGCTTCTGCTACCAAAGTTTGGAAACTATCGAGTATCCTAGGAACTCGTGCTCCATCTACCTTTCTTACTTCACATATACCTAGCCTGTGGATCCCCAATCCTTACCCTACCATCATATATAATTTAAGTTTTGATCCACCCCCATATCCTGGAATATAAAATCCTCCAAGGCCTATCCCCAAAGTTCTACATTCATTTATAATGGCTATTTGTTCATCTATAGTTAAGTATTTCTTGAGTAGGATCATGCCGGGTCGAAGTACTTGGCATTCTGCCTCTGGATATTCCCGACCTTCGCTCATAGGCTCAGGTGACCTCGGTCTCATAGGTATTGGAAAACAATGTCGAAGTATCCTATTAGGTGAGAGGTTACCTAAGTTAGGTCTCTCTAATTTTTGATACTTACTAACACATACAAGTCTTGAAATACCCCAAACCAAAGTATGCTAAGTAAACATCAAATCATGATGTAGTAAGGCTAAAATATGCCTTAGAAAATTGGTAGACAATTTAAACCAAGAAAACCAAGAAAATGCCTTAAGGGCAATTAGGGCAAAAAATGGCTCTAAGCTTGGAGGGACTTGGGTGAGTACCCAAATATCATGGTAAGACCTTAGTAATATTCTAATGGTCATTTAAATCAATTAGCAAAGAAAAACCAAGCTTGAAAACAAGTTTAAACACAAAATGTGCTTTAAGAAGTCTTAAAGCACATTTTTGAGAATTGTCTTAGAATTGAGTTTGAGTGGCTAAATGTCCATCAGTACTCTTTAATCAACATGTGTTACTAATTAGTATCCACATTAGGAAGTCTAAATCAATGGGAAATCAAAATTTCAGAAATATGTGCACATTAGTGAATAGTGCCAAATAGTGACTAGTTTAAGTTTAATTAACTTTTAAGTCAATTAGTTGGTCAACAAAGACCAAAGTAAAGATCTTATTATTAAGGGGGGAACGGTTTTTGAAGTGGTGACTCACCCATGTGCTAGTAAGTAAGGAAAGAGGTAGGAAAAGTGAGTAAATTCACTATTTGCTTTTAAATGACAAATATCTTCTTCACTTATCTCTCTCTCTCTCTTTCATTCCCACCTTCACCCCTCGTTTTACTACCTATTCCCCTCTCCAAAACCGTGAGAGCTCCATCCATGGGCCTCCACTCAATTGCTCACAAAATGTTCATCTTGCTCCAATCGAAAAAAGCATAGATTTCTCTAGTTAGATCAAGGCCTTCATTCCTATCTTTTCAAATCCTTCAAAGCTCAAGTTTGGTGCCATGAGAAAACTCCATTGATGGAGGAAAATCAAGTTTGAAGAGCTCATTAGTCCATTCTCTTAAGGTAAAGAAACATGTAAGAAAATCATGTTCCATCATTTCTCTACATGGCCGAAATTTCTTCTCATGGGGCTATTTTTATGCCTTGTTCTAGCTTGATTTATTCACCAAGGACTAGTGGAGGTCCTATTTCATTCAATGCCAAAGTCTATCTTGAGAATTCAAAGGTAATCGTCCACTTTTATGCCTTAGAACACATTCCTAACCTAGGTTTTTATTCCTTGAGGTAGTGTATTGTTTAGTACTCATATGAGTCATTGAATATTGATTAGACAACATTGGCAAGGGGAATTTAAGTGGTGGCCGAGATCATTTGCAAGAAGAAGTCTAAGGAGGAAGTTAAGATAGCTTGAAAAAATAAGGTAAATTCTACTAATGGTGGTTTAAGTTTTAAGGGATGAGTTTAGGTGGATACCATGTGGCTTAGAGCTTACATTGTTATTGGGTTATATAACCTAAGAAAAAGAACTTAAATAAGCTTGTGAACTTGTGGACTAAGGAGCCAATGCGAATGAGTTAGTATATAAGTTTAAGATGGATTTAAGAGCATTATAATACTATGAGATTGATGGGTGTATTTGCAGGTGGAAAGTTTATTGTGGGAAATTTAGTGTGTTTTTAAATTCATGTCATTAAGGGCCTAAGAGCCATGTCATTTAAGGGCCTAAGAGCCATGTCATTTAAGAGCCTAGTAGTGCTATGCAATTTAAGATTATTGCACTATATTGAGTTATTATGAATGAGTGATTTGGATGAGAAAATATGATGAGAAAAGACTTGATGTATGTGAGATGGTTGAATGAGGGAAAACAATGCATTTGGGTCATGTAAATACTAGAAAAACTATGGCGAAATTTGAGTAGGAGGAAACTAAGCGTTTAAGGTGTTCTAAGGAGATTTTATGACTAAGGATGTTCTAGTGATCACTAAGGGTTGATGGTGGAAAATGGATAAACCATGGAGTTCTTGAGTACTAGAGACCTAGGAATGTATAAGAGGGACTAGGGGTTATAATGGTGATTTTTATGCACCAAAACAGGTTAAGGAAGCTAGGAAACTTGTACAAGGTTCGAAGGAAAAATAAGGTATAATGACTATAAGGTGTAGCTGTGCTAGATTAATATGGCTTTGAGAGAAGTTTGATAAAGCAAATGGGTGTGCAAAATGATGCTTGAGGATTAGTTAAGATGGTGGTGAAGAAACATAATGATTAGTTGGGTCTTAGGCAAAGTCACAGAGGGAAGTGTAAGGAATCAAGTGTTAAGTGTAAGAATTTTGTCCGAAATTGAGTGTCAAGTTTGGTGATTTTTGAGGAAGGTTTAGTACATGTTTAAGGTGTTTAAAATGTAGGAAATATGTGAAAGATTGTGGAATGAGTGGGAAAAGATTGGGGTGAATTTGGAGTTCCAAAATGAGGAGAAAAGCACTTTTGGAAATAGGTTCGTGGACGCCCTAGGGACCGCCCCTGTGGGGAGGTCCAGGAAATCGTACAGGAAATTAGCTTCTGGTTGGGACCGCCCCTGGGGACCGCCCCAGAGGGCGGTCCAGTGCAGAGAGAAAAGAAAATTTTTGTTTTTGGCTTCTAATGACGGGGGGGATTTTAATGGTAATGGTAGTAGATGATGCTTAGGCTTGTTTGGTGACATGTAAAGGCCTTAAGAGGTGTAAACAGTATTGAGGTGTAATGAGAAGTGATTAAATTATATGATTAAGTTTAAATTACCAATGACTTAGTGTCCAACATTAGGGAGTGATGATGATTAGAAAGATAAGCATATATGACTTAAGAGATTAGGGTAAGTAATGATATCAAGTGTTTAAGGTTAAGTTGGAAAGAATTTAAGAAGAGCTAGATGGAGATTGATATGTAATGATAATATAAGGTTTGTGTTTAAGACATGTTTGTGAGTGACAATGATAATTAAGTGGGTGAATAGGTATAAGGAATGAGGAGAAAGTGATTCACTTAAGATTAAGTTTATAAGAACTTAAGTGGTATTTAGTTGGAAATCATTAGTGATTAAGTAAGCTAGGTTAATTAAAAGTAATTAACCACCAAATTCGATGAATGTTTTAGGGTTTGAGAATTTGGACTCCAGAGGAGAGTAAGCAACCGAACGACCAGCGGTGAACGGTACAGTTCTCTTGTGACCTGCTTGCTAACGAGGTGTCCCTCGGCTTGTGTGCTATTTGTTTTGTGTGCTCACTAAACAAGATAAAGCATGCAACTGGAATATATTATATTTATTGTATTGTTGTGTGATGTTTGAAAACTAACACAACATACCGTGAGAACTTACTAACCAATGTTTAGTAAGGAATTGAGTGAGACTAAGGAACGCCCCCTGATAAGGGACGATATGAACCGAAAGAGGTTAACCAACAAACAGGGTCTTGAGATTACTACTAACTGGAACTTGAGTGAGGAAACCCGGGACCGATCTCCGGTCATGCATGCTAAGGAAAGGGGGTCATTATCTATAGCAGATTCGACCTCCGATTAAGGACTTGTCTTCGGACTTGTAGCCTAGGGCGGTTGCCGGCTCAGCTGCGCTGGACTCCCGTCCAGAGTAGGTGGCATTAAGATGGTGCGGTGGGATCACCTAAATCCCAGGTTCGAATTAAGCTACAACCATTCCCCTATAGGAACGGTTTGTATACTGAGATTAAGTTAAGATGAGATTAAGGTAAGGTTAAGATAAGTTGCAACCATTCCTTTTAAAGGATGGTTTGTATTGTTAAGTTTAAGATTAAGGTAAGGTTAAGATGAGTTGCAACCATTCCTCTTTAAAGGATGGTTGGTATAATTAAGATTAAGATAAGTGACATCCACTCCTTATTAAAGGATGGTTGTTTCTAAGATTAAGATAAGACTAAGATTGAGGTGAGATAAGGTTGGACTAAGATTAAGAGGGAACATTACTTAAGGAGTTAAATAATTAACTCTCTAATTAAGGGAACGCATTTAAGTCGTTCATTGTGTGTGAACTTGATTGTTCATATCTGAGTTGTGTTTACTGCACTTACTATTATATTGTGCATCTAATCAACCTCCATGCTATCGACAATTAGTCGTCGTAGCCACGTTAGCTTGGGGGCCATGAGGGGATCGTACCAGCATTCGTGCTAACCCCCTTTGGGGGCTGTTTTTACTACACAGGTACATCAGGAAGCGGCCGTCGCAAGAGTAAGAAGAGGATACAAGTGTTAAGGATTAAGTGTGACCTACGAGTTGTGCATGTACACTCGTATGGCAATTGAGTTAGTAAGATGTATAGGTTATTGAGAGGATTGTAAGAAGAATATGTATTTGGTTAAGGTTGTTATGTATTAATGTTCGGTATATTCTATAGTCAGACCGTGGCAAGGTCCTGGAGTGTAAAGAATTCCGCTGTGACATGTATATATATATGTTGTTAAGTTGCGAGACCACATTTGGATTGAGTTGGGGTGTTACAAGTCTCATCGACTGACAATTATAAACACACATTCATGCATCATGCATTTGGTTTAAGTTCTCGGCTTACCGATTTCACGCTGAGCGCTAGCCTCAGCGCCTGAAGTTCCCACTGAGTACAGGGTGTTTCTTCCTGGAACTATCTCTTTTCCCTTCTGACTCCCGGATGAGGATGGTTGTCCTGCTGGTCCTCTGGTATAGGTGTTGTTCTGCGGCGCCTGGCCTCCTTTTGGTCCGCCCGCCTCAATAGCTGGTGTTCTCTGTGAACCTCTAGATCCCTTGTATACTCGGCTCGCTGGGTTGGAAAAACATTCATACTCCTTGTGACCTTCTTCCTTGCAATAGCGACACTCCACCTTCCTGCCTGCACAGTCTACGTCTGGGTGATCATCTCCACAGCGCTTACAGTAGTAGTGGCGTTGGGTTGGCTTATTGCCCCTAGGTGGTGCTGATCTAAGTGGTTGTGCATCAATGGCTGGGCCGGTCAGACGAGGGACCTGCTCCTTCGTCTTCTGACCATGGAAATCCTTCCGCCCCTTCTTCTTATCAAAGAATTTCTTCCCCTTCTTGTAGTAACCGCCAAAGGTGGCTCCCCCATCTTCTCCTTCAGTATTCTTTCTCTTTTTTCCTTGAGCCTCTTCCCTGGACTGAAGCATTAACTCACTTGCTGATGCTGCGTCATAACATTCTTGTTAGGTAGCGAAACGTATTGGTCACATAGCGCCCTGGATGCGAAATTGCAAACCTCCCCTAAACTTTTGAATCTTCACGGTGTCGAAATAGTCGACCCTTGGAATGTAATCTAGCAGACTGATGAACCGTGTGTAGTACTGGTCAACTGTTTGACTCCCCTAGATTAAGGTCTCGAATTCTTGCCGTTTCCTCTGCTTCAAGTGTTCGGGGTAGTACTTCTCCCGTAACACTTCTACAAACCCTGTCCATCCAAAGTCCGGTGTAGCCCTGTGATGGCCCTCGACAGACCGCCACCAAATGTCAGCTGCGTCCTTCAGGTTGTACGTAGCTATGTTGACCTTCTGGTCTTCTGGAACTCGAACAGCATTGAAGGCCTTCTGGTGCTCCACTATGAATTTTTCTAGTGCGGCGGGGTATGGTTCCCCTGAGTAAGTTGGTACTCTAGCCTCTGCAACGTTCTTCAAGCAGTTGGTTCCTCTGGGCTGCAACGGGTAGGGTATGGCTCCCGCAAGTTGAGCTCCTAGCTGCTACGCGAAGGCTGCCATGGCCGCTGCTAGGCCTGGTACTTCTGGAACATCTGCCGGTGTCTCGTCACCGCGTTCACTGCTGCCTCCACGTGGTCTTCCAGCTCTTGACATCTATAGGATAGTATACCTTTTTTTTCTACTCGGTTGCTACACCGTTTTCATTTCACAATCATAAACATGTAAGTAAGCTAACTACCAACAATAAAGATATCCCTAAGAATTTTCTTTCTAAGTCACAAATCCTCACAGATGTTTCCCGTTTCCCATATGTCCTATGCTCATTGTTCTTGACTCAGTATCTCTTCATCAGAGCGTAACTACGCTCTGATACCACTTTTTGTAACACCCCTAATCCTAACCTGTAATAACGTCGCAAGTCGTAGCATAATAAATAACGTTCGCAGCGGAAAATAAAACTATCTATCCTTGGTGTTACACGCCGTTACTCACCCTCGTGAGTAACAAGGCATCCTTACTCCTTCCAACAACTTCAACTCCTCACGCTTTGGTGAACAAGATACTGAGCACCCATAATATTACAAACCAAATCCAAACTAAATGAGCAACTAACTGAATACAACAAACTCCAAAATACAGTACATAATAAAACTACAAAGTGTTTATTAAAACACATCAGCTACCCTGTTTCCCCGCACTCCGGCTTGTGTCTTCAATCAATAACCTGAAATGTTTTGCCCATTGAAGGGCTCAGCAATCGAAATGCTGGTATGCTAAATGTAGTCCTAAGTCATCTAGATTCCTTAAGTCATTTTAGCCATCTTGATATTGGATTCTTTACATGAAATACTGGTTTACAATAATAACAGTAATAACTGTAAATGTAACACCCCTAATTAAAATAAATACAGCGGAATAAAAGCTCTAATGGCGATTACAGATCATCGGGTTCCAAACACCGGGTACAAAACCTCACCAATTACTACTTACAAATGTTACAGTCTGAACTCGAGAAAACATAACATAACTACATTAATAGCAAAATGCAACAACTCTCCACAAATCCTAATTCTCATCCCAAACACTCATACTCTTCGTGGCCACCTGTATAACAATTCGTACCTGCAAGATGAAACCAAGCAGCCCCCCCAGGAGGGGTGAGTCAGTTCCCTGGAATGGAACTGGTACAATTCTCCAAAACAAAACTTTAAAACATAACTCTTAAAATAAATAATAACATGAAGTCAAACTCTTAAAACAAAACAGAGGAACAAGGCACTTTAAAATCTCCAAGTCAAAGATAACAAGTTAAGCATAGAGATAAATAACAGGAAGGTAAAGTTAGTCAATTAAAAAAAACCACACACATAAGTTAGTGAACATCCATTGCTTGTGTTAGATTTAGTTCCAATTAGGAGTAGAAAGACCCAAGTAGCCACAAGGACTAGGAATGGAAGAAGAGATCCAAGAATCCATAACTCAAGAGTGGAATAAAACCAATTGGGACAGATGGCCCCCACCGCCAGTCAGTTGTCACAAGGACGAGGTAAACAGACCTCCGTTGTCAGTTGTCCATATGGACGAGGTATAGCAAACCTCCGCTGCCACCGACCCGTTCTCAGTCATCGGTAAAAAGTGTGTGCACCACTTAATTGAAATAATCCATACTCAATACCAAGATTGACTGTAACGCCCCGGTTTACCACCACCATTTACTTAGTCATTTTTTTTTATTTCTTAAAGACATACCATAACTGAAGTAGCACCGTAAACGTTAGTTATATTATACATGCGTCAGTTACAAAAGGTCCCCTATTACTATTCCCGGGGTTACCGCCACACTTACTAAAGACTAGTAAGTGTAAGGCTATTACCACCCCACCCCTACATTAGCTATCTTACATTGCTTTCCTACTACCAAAAGAGTGACACAACCAACCCGTCACTTTACACCTTAGTACCAAAAGACCCCTTCCAGCCAACTACTATGTTAGCTCCTACTCCTATTTTACACCAAAAGTAAGGGGTATCAAAAGACTATTACATCACTAGTATCTAACTAGGGACCACTTGCATATACTCGTACATAGTGGAAACATCATGAGTGATAGACTGGCTGCTACCATTCTCCGGGTGCCTAAATCCTTGAATCTTCTTGTTCCACCCTCATACACTATCTCGGTGACCCCAGGCTGAATACTCCTACGATAGGTGACAAACATAAAAATAGAAAGTATCGGTGGATTCGTCCTCAGTGCAGAGAAGGTGATCATCCCAGTTACCCTGAACACACAGAGTTCATATACACAGGAAAACACAAACAAATAAAATCAGTAAAAACTGAGTAACACTACCACACCCCGTAAAAACTTATTTTCTCTTTAAAACCTTTGTTTTCCAACAAATATTAACAATATAGCAAATCAGAATAGATCACACACCATTTACCTGTACCAAGAATTATCAAGAGATAATTAATATCATAAACAAGATATTTCCAAATGAAGTCCACCACCACCACCCACCCTATGTCCTTAAGTGTGCACACCCCCTATTGAAAACATCTACCCATAGGAGTAGATCATAGTGGCAGCTCCAATTCATTTGTAACATCTTATATTGTTGCCGAACGTCGGCTTGGCCTTAAAGGCTCTCACAAGAGGCATAGCCTTAGGATAACCATGATATCAACATCACACAATACTTTCCACCACCACCACAAGAGATTATCCTTGAACATATTTACAAACCATGAGTAAGATATCATAACCAAGCTTTAACAAGTAGTAATTCACACATCAAGCTCACCACTTGTAAAATAACCTTAATAACATCATAAAAATACCATTCAAGCTCCAATAAATCAGATAATCAAACAATTTCCAAGAAACCACCTTAGAAATCTTAAAAACTCATTTTTGAACAAAATCACTATTCACCAACTTAAATAACTTCCCAACGAATTCTCGGCCTAAACATTTAACCATAATCCAAAATCAACAACACAAGTATCTCCTCACAATTTCAGCTCAAGATCAATTCGGAAACCCATTCAACCACTCAGAAAGGCTTAAAGCACATTTTATCATTTTTAGCTTCTTTACCTTGTCTAACCTACTTAAATTTCTCCATTCGACTTGATTGTTCAACCATAACCATATATTCACTATTCAAGAATACCCTCAAAATTTTAGCTCAAAGCCATGTCGGAAACCCATCCAAACAATTCCTAAAGCTTAAAGCTCATTTTTCTCCATTTTCAAAGTTCTTTAGAGTTTTCCTACTTCCCAACCTTATTTCGACTTTATTTTCTAGGATAATCACTAAATATTCATCCCTAGATTACTGTAAAAAGTTTAAGAAAATAAGACATAGGATTCGTAGGTAACCAAATAGAATGACTTAAGAAAGAAAATAAGCTTTAAAGGTGAAAATGATGTGCATAGATGTTACCTGTCCTCTCCTAGCCATTTTGGTGTTCTTATACCTTGATTATAAGTTTCTTGAGCTCAAAATCTCCACCAACCAATTCTCCCACCTTGGAGTTTGGCTTCCACTCCTTAAACTTGCCTTTTTCCTTGATTTTAGCTTAATTACTACCTTAAACTTGTGTTTCTAAAGGAGGAGTATTGTTGCCTAAGCTCCAATGGTGTTTTCTAGCTTAGGAGAATCAAGGTAGATGAAGAAGAATGGCCACCTTGCTCACCTACCATGGCCCCTCCACCCCACCCCCCCTTTTTACTAAATTTCATCTTTATCCTTTAACTTATAATCATTACTTCTAGAATTGTCCATAGCCATTGATTTATGCCAAGTGTCTAAAACCAATCCTCACCCTTGGTATGTAACCGCCCTTGAATGGATGAGGAGGGAGCAAGTTGGTTTTGTAGTCATTGGCACATAGTAAGGAGGTGTGAATAGTAACCGAGATATTTTTCTCTCTTTCCTTGATATTTTCGGCCACCATCTTAGGCCATGTTTGGCTTGAGCTTTTCATGGGTATTAAGACTATATATGCAGGTATGTTAATACTAGTGTGGGTTATCAAGTTTCAGGAATTTCCTCGGGTCACTTCTGAGCTCTTCCGAGGCCTCGTTTGCCCAGAATCACTAAATACTGAAAAATGTAACTAAATTGTCTTATATTAAAAGAAGAAAGATATGAACTTTTCTTCCCTCAAAACACTCTCAAAAGTATCTAACACTCTTCATAAGGTTGATAACCACTCTCAGTTCCTAAGGAATTTAGTAATTTTCGGAAATTTCAGGAATCCTGCGAAACTAAGGTTTACCGGGTGATACTCCGGGAACTAAGGTTCCTAATGTTCACCAAGCACCTCCAACTAATTATAACCTTCTCCATCTTTAGAAATTAGGGTTTCCTAAGGTTTACAGTTAAGTAAGGCCCTAATCACAGTTTAGAAATTTGGGGTATTACATCCTCCCCCCGTTAAACAAAGCTTCGTCCTCAAAGCTCAATTCATCACACCCAACAATACAGTCACATACTCCAAGAAATTAAAACATATTCCACACAATAATTCCCAGGTAGCTTTATCAACCACAATGATCAGCAACATCACACAAAACCTCAGACACACCAATCCCATCCATCACACAATATAAACCATTCACAAATTCAAGATACCACATATATAAAATCATTAAGAAGACAACTCCTAAAATAACATTCAAGTATTACCAACCATTTCTGGCACCAACAAACATTCACAATCTCCAACAAACATTCACAAACATTCACCACTTACCATACGACTCTCCCCCCCTAAAAAGAAAGTTTCAATCTAAACCTTAATAATTAACCTTAACCGTGATAACTTCCTGAATCCTATGAAGATTCATTAGTATCTTCACTGCCTTTTTTCTAGTTATGGGTCCACAACGTTTCCGCTGCACTACTCTGATAAGCGTTTCCACCACTCTTACCTCCATTATCCTTCCCGTACCTACACTCGAAGGCTTATGTCCTAACTTCCACAATTAAAACACTTTACCAACCTTCCTTCGCAATCTTCACCTGGATGATTCCTTCCACAAATCTTGCAATAAAAGTATCTAGTTCCTTTGTCATTGATTCGTTGTCCCGAGTAATCGGGTCTGGCTTCCCCACTTGGCTTAACTTCTACTTTAGTCCTCTTATCAAAGCTCTCAGCCTTATGAGACTCCATTCTCCTTTTCCGCCCCGTTTGTACTTCCTTCCTCCTCTGTTGTACCCTATAAAGATTAGCAGCTTTATCGTACGCCTCTTGTAAAGTAGTTATAGGTATTACACTCAGAGCTTCTTGTAAATCCCAATTTAACCCCTCCAAAAAACGTTGAACCTTAGCAGTCTCATCTGGTACCACATGCGGAGCAAATCTAGCAAGCTCCACAAACTTAGCATGATAAGTTTTAACATCATCTGTTCGTTGCCTCAATCCAGTAAATTCCTGATATTTTTGCAACCTTACATGCTCCGGATAGAATCTTTTCCTTATTGCATCCTTCAACATATTCCATCCAAAACCCGGATTTCCTTTGAGTCTCTCCTCCTCCACCGTCCACCACAGATCAGCCTCTCCTTTAAAATAAAACACAGCCCCACTTACCTTCTTTTCTTCAGGGCAATCAATGATATCAAATATTTTGTCAAACTCTCTGATCCACTCTTCTAGAATCACTGGATCCTCTTCTCCCGAATAAGTACTGGGTTTCATAGCTGCTATCCTCCGGGAGAAATCCTTGGGTACCACAGCTCTAGCCTCATGCTGCTCCAAGATTCTTCCCATACTCAGTGTCAACTCCCTCAGTTCATCCATCTGTCCTCTCCCCTCTCCATTACTCTGTCCTCTCCCCTCTCCATTACTCTACACACAGATATGTTAGTTGCAATATAAATAGTTAACTATAATCAATCAAGCACACAACACACAAATATCACAGCAAATCATATTTTCAGAACCACATGGTTCTGCCTGGACTCCTAAACCTAAGCCTGGGTCACCTTGCTTCCTAAATAAACCAGACTTTTCCCCTCCAGCTAACCTATAGCTCTGATACCACTCTGTAATGCCCCAGTTTACCACCACCATTTACTTAGTCATTTTTTTTAATTTCTTAAAGACATACCATAACTGAAGTAGCAACGTAAACGTTAGTTATATTATACATGCGTCAGTTACAAAAGGTCCCCTATTACTATTCCCGGGGGTTACCACCACACTTACTAAAGACTAGTAAGTGTAAGGCTATTACCACCACCACCCCTACATTAGCTATCTTACATTGCTTTCCTACTACCAAAAGAGTGACACAACCAACCAGTCACTTTACACCTTAGTACCAAAAGACCCCTTCCAGCCAACTACTATGTTAGCTCCTACTCCTATTTTACACCAAAAGTAAGGGGTATCAAAAGACTATTACATCACTAGTATCTAACTAGGGACCACTTGCATATACTCGTACATAGTGGAAACATCATGAGTTATAGACTGGCTGCTACCATTCTCGGGTGCCTAAATCCTTGAATCTTCTTGTTCCACCCCTCATACACTATCTCGGTGACCCCAGGCTGAATACTCCTACGATAGGTGACAAACATAAAAATATAGAAAGTATCGGTGGACTCATCCTCAGTGCAGAGAAGGTGACCATCCCAGTTACCGTGAACACATAGAGTTCATATACACAGGAAAACACAAACAAATAAAATCAGTAAAAACTGAGTAACACTACCACACCCAAAAGTAAACTTATTTTCTCTTTAAAACCTTTGTTTTCCAACAAATATTAACAATATAGCAAATCAGAATAGATCACACACCATTTGCCTGTACCAAGAATTATCAAGAGATAATTAATATCATAAACAAGATATTTCCAAATGAAGTCCACCACCACCACCACCCACCCTATGTCCATAAGTGTGCACACCCCCTATTGAAAACTTCTGCCCAATAGGAGTAGATCATAGTGGCAGCTCCAATTCATAAGTAGGAGCTTATATTGTTGCCGGAACGTCGGCTTGGCCTTAAAGGCTCTCACAAGAGGCATAGCCTTAGGATAACCTTGATATCAACATCACACAATACTTTCCACCACCACCACAAGAGGTTATTCTTAAACACATTTACAAACCATGAGTAAGATATCATAACCAAGCTTTACACAAGTAGTAATTCACACATCAAGCTCACCACTTGTAAAATAACCTTAATAACATCATAAAAACCATTAAGCTCCAATAAATCAGAGAATCAAACAATTTCCAAAAACCACCTTAGAAAGCTTAAAAACTCATTTTTGACCAAAATCACTATTCACCAACTTAAATAACTTTCCAACGAATTCTCGGCCTAAAAATTTAATCATAATCCAACATCAACAACACAAGTATCTACCCAAAATTTCAGCTCAAGAACAATTCGGAAACCCATTCAACCACTCATAAAGGCTTAAAGCACATTTTATCATTTTAGCTTCTTTTTTGTCTAACCGACTTAAATTTTTCCATTCGACTTGATTTTTCAAATAACCATATATTCTATTCAAGACTACCCTCAAAATTTAGCTCAAACCCATGTCGGAAACCCATCCAAACAATTCCTAAAGCTTAAAGCTCATTTTTCTCCATTTTCAAAGTTCTTTAGATTTTTCCTACTTCCCAACCTTATTTCGACTTGATTTTCTAGGATAATCACTAACTATTCATCCCTAGATTACTGTAAAAATTTTAAGAAAATAGGACTAGGATTCGTAGGTAACCAAATAGAATGACTTAGAAAGAAAATAAGCTTTAAAGGTGAAAATGATGTGCATAGATGTTACCTGTCATCTCCTAGCCATTTTGGTGTTCTTATACCTTGATTATAAGTTTCTTGAGCTCAAAATCTCCACCAACCAATTCGCCCACCTTGGATTTTGGCTTCCACTCCTTAAACTTGCCTTTTTCCTTGATTTTAGCTTAATTACTACCTTAAACTTGTGTTTCTAATGGAGGAGTATTGTTGCCTAAGCTCCAATGGTGTTTTCTAGCTTAGGAGAAGCAAGGTAGATGAAGAAGAATGGCCACCTTGCTCACTTACCATGGCCGACCTCCACCCCCCCTTTTTATACTAAATTTCATCCTTATCCTTTAACTTATAATCATTACTTCAAGAATTGTCCATAGCCATTGATTTATGCCAAGTGTCTAAAACCAATCCTCACCCTTGGTATGTAACCGCCCTTGAATGGATAAGGAGCACTGGTGGAACGGAACCCTTTAATTACGGTCCAAAACCGTGTATAATTACGGTTGTGGACCGTAATCTACGCGGGCGTCAATAAAGATGGCGACGTCTTTAATTACGGTTTTAAACCGTAATTAAAGGCCCTTTTCCGGCCCACGTGTCATTGACTTTACATTACGGTTATTGGTAAAACCGTGATCTAAAGTCCTTTGGCGCGCGCCGCCAAAGGACTTTAGATCACGGTTTTACCAATAACCGTAATGTAAAGTCGACACTTTAGATGACGGGGCAATAACCGTCATCTAAAGTCTTTTGGCGCGCGCGCCCAAAGGACTTTAGATGACGGTTATTGTTAGAACCATCATCTAAAGTGTATTTTTTTTTTATTATTATTTTTTTACAAATCTACACAATTGCAACAGAGACAGAATTGTAACAGATAAGCAACAGAGGGCAGAAACTGCACAATTGAACCACCTGAATCAAATACCAACAACACAAATTCATTCTCTGCGCACAATTGCAACAGAGAAAACATCTAATAAAGCACCAGATCGAAAATCTGTAACATATTCAATTGCATATTCAATATGTTACACAATTGCAACAAAGATAACAATTGCAAATTCATTCTCTGCGCACAATTACAACAGAAATATTCAATACAACAGCTAGAATCTGTTATAGCAGCAGCAGCTAGCAATTCATTACAAAAAATATAATCTGTTACAGCAGCAGCAACTAACAGAATTAGAGGGCTACAAAGGTAGCAGTGTAACCTATACATGGTAGATACAGCTAGGATGACTCCAGCAAAATAGCATAAAACAGAAGCGTAAAACAGTACAAAAACGGTGCAGAAAACTGTAAAAAACAAAATCCATGATAGCAGCATCAGAGCTAGCTAGTCTACCACTCCATTCTCATAAACAAGGCTGCCATGCTCTCTCTGACATGCAACAAGTCGGCAGGAGCATAAGTCTTGAATCTGGCATAATGCTCTTTAATCTGTAACAAGAAAAGGAATGGAACACATAATGAGATTAAGATAAAGACACAAAAAATCTGCCGAAAGAATTAAATACAAGACAGCGTTCGTATTACCTTGTCTATATCATTCTTAAAACCTGGGAAGTACCCGCAGAACTCGTACATATACCGCATCACATAGTACCCGCAACTCTTAGAATCCTTTTGGGTAGGGCACTAAATCACCAAAATTCACAAATGTAAAACAATTGTACAAAGATAATACACTGGTGGAACGCGACCCATTAATTACGGTCCAAAACCGTGTATAATTACGGTTCTGGACCGTAATCTACGCGGGCGTCAATAAAGATGGCGTTTCTTTAATTACGGTTTAAAACCGTAATTAAAGTCCTTTTTCCGGCCCGCGTGTCATGACTTTACATTACGGTATTTGTAAAACCGTGATCTAAAGTCCTTTGGCGCGCGCGAACCAAAGGACTTTAGATCACGGTTTTACAATAACGTAATGTAAAGTCGACACTTAGATGACGGTTTTGGCAATAACCGTCATCTAAAGTCTTTTGCCGCGCGCGCCCAAAGGACTTTAGATTACGGTTATTGTTAGAACCGTTATCTAAAGTGTAATTTTTTTTTTTTTTTACAAATCTACACAATTGCAACAGAGACAGAATGTAACAGATAAGCAACAGAGGGCAGAAACTGCACAATTGAACCCCCTGAATCAAATCCAACACACAAATTCATTCTCTGCGCACAATTGCAACAGAGATAACATCTAATAAAGCTCCAGATCGAAAATGTGTAACATATTCAATCTGTTACACAATTGCAACAGAGATAACATCTAATAAAGCACCAGATCGAAAATCTGTAACATATTCAATCTGTTACACAATTGCAACAGAGATATCAATTGCAAATTCATTTCTGCGCACAATTGCAACATAAACATTCAATACAACAGCTAGAATCTGTTACAGCAGCAGCTAGCATAATTCATTACAAACAGAATCAGAGCAACTAAAAAAAATATAATTTGTTACACAATATAATCTGTTGCAGCAGCAACTAACAGAATCAGAGCAGCAACTACAAAAAATATATGTTACAGCATCAGAGCTAGCTAGTCTACCACTCCATTCTCATAAACATGGCTGCCATGCTCTCTCTGACATGCAACAAGTCGGCAGGAGCATAAGTCTTGAATCTGGCATAATGTTCTTTAATCTGCAACAAGAAAAGGAATGGAACACATAATGAGATTAAGATAAAGACACAAAAAATCTGCCGAAAGAATTAAATACAAGACAGCGTTCGTATTACCTTGTCAATATCATTCTTAAAACTTGGGAAGTACCCGCAGAACTCGTACATATACCGCATCACGTAGTACCCGCAACTCTTAGAATCCTTTTGGGTAGGGCACTAAATCACCAAAATTCACAAATGTAAAACAATTGTACAAAGATAATAGCAGCACGAATGAAATACATGAATTACCAAACCTTGATGTAATTGACGGTAAAATCACCAAACTCTCCCTGAGGGGTTTTTTTTGTAACAACTGTTACATATATTAACAAAAGTGTTTAGCAAAATGAACAAGTACATTAATTTTGGTTCAAAAAACTTACAAACAATTAAATAGTAATAAAAACTTACTCTTTGATTAAGTCTTCAGTGTTGAATTCTGTCCACTGCCCTAGTGGATCTAGAACGAGCAGAGTAGCGGTGGCAGCGCAGAATATAAACAAAGCCCAGTGGTGGCTACAATGTCAAATACAAAATGAAATGAGAAATGAAGGTAAAAAAGTTAGCTAATTAGTATGTAATTTTATATTAGAACTGACGTTTGGTGATACGACATTAAAATGAATAATTTATTCTGTTGATCAACAACATTGAAGCAATGAATCATGTATTCACAAAACCTCCCCGGGTCCTAGTGACTGAGTCGTACGATAAACGCTCCGGGCACACCGCAGTAATGGAGGTCATGTCCTTCTCAGCACATCTCTCAAGCAGACATCTATTATATCACATGTACTATAAAAAGTTAGCCAATGCAACTTCATAGATACTTATTCTATTTGTTTTTACAGTATGAGGAAAGAACACTTACTTTAGATAAGCTTGAATAATGTTAATGTTCAGATAATCTCCACACATCATCCTCTCTGATGTCCTCAAAGTTGATTGCCGTCATCATATCTTCTTCGTAGTGAAACATCGACTTTGGAAGTGTCATCATGAAGTTGTTAGTTTGAGATGACTTCAACATGATCTTGTCGTAGAGATTCATCTACTTGGGCCCCAAAACATTAACAAGTTTTTGTGGCAGTGTGAGCTTATTTTTAGCGCCTCAGAAGTCCTGGTGCGACCCCGGACGGGCGCTGGATTCTTACCTTTCGCACCCGACTCACTGGATTCTTACCCTTCACACACAAACAGTAAAGCATCAATGTAAAGATAATTACTAATTGATTATTATAGTAACATTAAACAATTATCTAGAACATACCCTTGTACTTCTGACAGGATTCGCCGGCGCGCAGATCTCTTCTTCTCTGGGCCGGGATACGCGGCGAGGAAGCTCAGGGATCTCAGGATTCGCCGGCGCGCTGGTCTCTTCTAGTCTGGGCCGGGTTACGCGGCGAGGAAGCTCAGGGATCTATAATAGATTAGATTAGATACTTAATGCTAAATAATGCATTTTATTAGATACTAAATGGTTGTCAAACAGTCTTACCTCATCGGTGACAACAATATAACATGCTGGCCAGGGCAATATGTCTCCCTTCGCTTCGATCAGCGTGCATTTGTTGTCAAACGCCATCGGAAGGTATGCATGCTCAAATCCATCAACTATCAGGTCCAAGGTCACACGCGCGTAGAATGGGGGTAGACGTACGAAACTGATGAGCGTGAGTGGACCTGATGGCAACACCGTCCCGTAGGCCGCATCTACAGGGTGCCCGTCTAATGGTATTTGGAGACGACATTTTTTTTGCTCCTTTAATAAACAGAGATAATACGTGAAATAAATAAGTGAGTCCAATCTAATACTATTTAAATAACTTTATTTTAGGAGAAAAATAGTTAAACATAGTTAACCTGGATGTTGGCAAACGGGTACGGGTCAGCGGCCGGAGCACAACTAGACGAGGAAGATAGTCGAGGAGGATCTAGCTGCTGCTGCTGAGTAGTCGCATGTGCAATCGCATTCAACGCTTCCTGCAGCCTCTCCTCGATAGCCCGGCGCTCAGCAGCGAACTTACGCTCTACCATCGCCTCGACTTCAGCAGCACTCATCTGACCCTTCCTAGCAGATGGCGGGAATACGTTCTTCTGACGTACTTCTCCCCCAAATCCTCTAACACGCCCCGGGTGATCCTTCTTCCCAAGCATTTGATTGAGCGCGTTCTTGAGAAGGAGGAGCGTGTAAGTCTACTTCTCCTCTCTGTGCCGCTTCGTACTGTCCAATTTTCAAAGAAGTTAACACTAAATTTAAGATCAACAAACACTTGAGTATATAAGTAAATTATTTAACAGCTACTTTCAAATACTTACAATTTGGTTAGCCAGTTGTTCCATCGCAGCATTAGGAAATATCCTCTGACCTTCGCTGGTCGTTTTCTGGCGTCCCAGTATGTACATCTGCACCCTCCTCGCCTCAGAGACATCCTCGATCGGGCATTCACTTCCATCCTCGTTCCTCCGTGTCAGCAAACCAGCTTCTTTCCATCCCTCGAGGCTGCCCACATATCCCCTTCGTCCCATGGTGTGGGGGTAGAGATTAGCTTCACGGTTTTGCCGTGCTTGTTCTTGTACTTGCTGTTAAGAAAGTACAACAGGAAATTAATTAGAAAATCAGGGATAAAGCATTATGAGCATTAATTAAGAAAAGAGTACACACAAACATACCCTGAACTCGGGGGTGGCGTGCCGCTCAACGAACTCCTTCCACTCCTCTTCAGTGATCATGCCGTTGTATACAAGATACGGCGGAGGCTCACGTGGGGGCACCCTGTTGATCCAATGCTCAACCAAATAGTGGTGGAATGATTTAGCTTTGCCGGACACCAAAGAAAGAACGGTCTTCTTCACTTCTTCTGGGATCTTGTACCGTTCTTGCACCTTCTTCCAGATGGTCTCCTTTACTTCTTGCGGGACTTGTTTCCATGTGTGGTTGATGCATAAATGTGATCTGGCCAGAGTCCCTAGCATACTACCGAACTCTGACCTGCTGCCCCCACCATACCTCCCATACTGGTCCCACAGAAGACTAATCTTGAAATACCCCTAATCTTTAAAATATAATTAAATGATCTATTAATGATCTAAGATGATTATTAAATATCTAAATATTATTGGGGAACAATCTAAAAGATCTCAACAAGGCAAAACACGCCTTAAGATCGGTAAAGCAAAAAATGTGCTTTAAGACACCATAAAGATTGTATGACCTCAAATGAGATCCAAAGTGGATTCCTAAGTATTATAATGAATCAAGGAACACAATAAAACTATTCTCAAGGAGAACTATGCTCAAG
This sequence comes from Limonium bicolor, assembly GCA_023374045.1. Taxonomy (NCBI): domain Eukaryota; kingdom Viridiplantae; phylum Streptophyta; class Magnoliopsida; order Caryophyllales; family Plumbaginaceae; genus Limonium; species Limonium bicolor. Next base: position 153,432,582 of record CM041779.1, read on the forward strand.
AACACCCTGTGACACAAAAATGTGCGCTAAAACTCCTTAAAGCACGTTTTTGTGAGATTGCCTTTTAAATTGATTTTTAATGGGCTTAAAATTTATAATTATCCTTAAATATGATATATAATCATATTATATCATATTAGGAATTTAATTCCAGAAATTTATGAATTTTTACAAATTTAATATTAAAATATTAATAAAACCCTAAGTGAGGCCCGCATGAGTCAATATTGACCAAGCATGGTCAATGGTCAATAAATTGACCCACTTGGACCATGGAGGCCGGCTGCAATAAGAGAGGAGGGAGCATAAGTCATTGATAGACAAATAATGCTACCTAATACATGACTTTTCCAAAATAATGTTACTTTTTACATTATTTCAAATTTTACTTACCTTTCCCACTTCCTCCTTCCTTCCTTGTCCGATCTGAACCATCCCAGCCGAGCCCTATCCTTCCTCTCAAGCTCTCAAAGCTTGTTCTTGAGCATGGAAGGCAAGTCTAGCTCCTAAGCTCCTAATGTAAGTGTTTTAATGCCATTTTTAGCTCTTTTTCTTCATCTCTTCACTACCAACACCTAAATTTCGTGGCTCATCAATTCCTATGGCTTATTATCAGTTTTCTAAGGTTAGAACAAGAGCTAAACTCGGCTGAGACCAGTAGAGGGACCAAGGTTGTTCAAATCTACATTTAAGGTAAAAATGTGCTTTAAGCTCATAACTTTTGATTCCCTTCGAGTTTGGCTGTGAAACTTTGGTCATAGCCTCATCTTCTTCTCCTTTTCATATAGGATCTGTTGGTTAGCCATTTGGAGCAAGGGTGACCGAGATCCAAGAGAAATACTCTCTTTTAAGGCATTTTTCCAAGGTAAAACCTAATAACAAGGTAGGATTTCGAGATCTAACTATTTCCTATGTAAATATGGTAGATCTAACACCTTGTGGTGTGTTTGGTTCAGGTCGAAAATACCTAGAACTTCCCTTGCATTTTTAAGGTGATTTTTGCCTTAAATCTTACATTAATTATTCCTTATGGTTAAGCTCAAGCTTGGAGTGTAACCATATCTTGTTTTTGTGTATTAAACATGTCTAAATCAAGTGGGAATTTTCCTACAAGTGACTGAGCCTATACAAGGATAAATCAAGGTATAACACCTTAAACTTATGATTTTTGTAATTTTTAAGCATATAATATATATGGCCGAGAGTGAATGTATATATATAGGTCATATTGACCTAAAATGGAAAAAATGGCTAAGATAAATTAAGCTAGTCATTTAAGGGATTTAATTAACATAATGGTCAAATTATGACATTATGTGGAAAAATAATTAAACCTAAGCGAGGCCGAATATATATGTGATATTTTGAGACATTTATTGTGTAATTTATTTTGCAAGTTCAAGGTTGTAATAAGGCCATGTCATTAGGCCATTTTAATTTAAGTTTATAAGCTTATTTAGTTTTATTTATGCTTATAATTAAAGTTGGGGCCAATTCGTAATTATTAAGGAATTAGAAAGCCGTGGGTAAATTAAGAGCAATTTAGGGTTTTTTAAATGAATTTAATAAAAGTATAACATTTATAAAGTTTTGGGTAAAAATTGTAAAAATAGAAAAGTATGGGGTGTTGTTGGTAATTACCGAAAGTTTGGGTCCCAATTGGTATTAGTAGTCAAGTTGACTATGTAGGAGACCTTGACCAAGTTTGGAGAATTTAAGGAATTAAAATACTACCTTATATTAAGATAGTAATTAAATTGTAAAAGATTTATAAGTCTTGGGGTGGTATTGTGATTTTCGAAAACTAGGGGTACTAAATGGAGCTTAGACAAACCTTAGATTATTAGGGATTTTTAGAAGTTGATTTGGGTAAATTTGGAGTTTATATGAATTATCTAGGTATATTATAAGATATTTCATAACATTGTTACACGTGGGTAACATATGTGGTAAAACCGAGATTTAGAAAAAGTATAAGGTTAATAATGATATTTATAACCTTTGGTATGGTTTGGTAATTTTTGGGATTTTTATAAGGTTTTATGAAGATACATGTATAATATATAGTTTTGGTGATATTAGAAACTATATGTTTAAAAAATGGGGTAAATTGGTGAATATAGAAAGTTAGGTGGTGGAAATTAAATTTAAATAGACCATGGGGTCTGCTCGGTATTTTGGAGAAATTATAACTATGGGTTATAAATATATTAAGGTTTAAGGATTATAATATAGGTATACATTATAAGTGTAACAATGGAATATATTTTTGGGATTGATTTGTAAGTTATGGAAGTTGGTGGGAATTAATTAAAAACTGAGAGTTTAAGTGCTGTTTGGATTTTATAACAAAATATAACTATAGGTTATAATTGTTTTAATGACTTAAATGTCATAATATATGTTATATAACTATAATATAACTATATAAATTATGTGGTGGATTTTGTAAATATTTGGGAATTATAGGCGCGGTTCGGAAATATTACTATTTGGAATGAAATTTATAATATGGTTTTTATGTTATAAGAGCTATAACATTTATAATATAAGAGGTATTCATCAAAAAGAATGAATATATATTATAATGACTTACCATATAATAAATAGCCCTATAATGCATATATTAAAAATATATGTCATAGTGTGGAAAATATAATATAGTTCAATAACTATGTGTTACCACAATTAAAATGATAAGAGATGAAGGGAAAAGAATTATAAACATTGGATATGGAATTCTAATGTTAAGAATGTACATGAATAATGAGGATTTATATAATTCAAAGTATTTGTACATATGAATAATACAACGTTACACTTGGAAAAACTAACCTTAGAAAATAAATACTAAGGTAGGATGTGTAGTGCATGACGAAGAATCATACATGCAATAAAGAAACAACTATACGATCTACAAATATACGTTCAAGTTACATGCAATAACAAAGCCCAACAATAAGTATGTTAATATACGAGATAAGACTACGCATGTAATGTAACACTTTTCCAATCTCGAGTTAAACCGAAAGCCCGACCAACATTGACAGTTAATAACGGGGGGTTAACCGGGAGTTATTAGTGACGGTACGGGGTACCGTAGAATTTTGTGTTGTTATACAGTATGCTAATCAGTAGCATTATGTATTGTATAGACTGTTAGAGACGACACACGGAGCATAGGATCTTGCTGATTCATACTCCACCGTAATACACCAGGGTGAACGGTTGTTATTTATGTGGCTTGATTGTCTCTGAGGATTTCCTCAGTTCAGACATTGTGTGAAATCTGTGATAAGATTGAATGTCTGCTTGTGTGAATTAATATGCTTGAGTGTGTATTAATGCTGCTGTATTATTACTGTTGTGCGATAACAGTACTGTTCGTATATGAACATATTATAAACGAACTAGCGGCAGTGATGCTATCTTATATGTGTATATAAGGAACGTAAGTAAACGTTGTAGCATCAGGATAATGAGATATATAGATTATCTGAGACTTATATACGGAGCATTGGCCTCTTTAACGCCGCTCTCGTATCTAACACTGGATTTCCGAGTCGACATACTCGGGATTAGACTAACGACCTTAGTCTATCGTGTTAAGGAAAGTAATAAACGATGCGATGGTATAGATGAGTTATCAAGAGGATGTGGCTCTTACTGTGAAATGTGATCCATTAACGATACTAGGATACCGTGTGGTAACTGTAAGTATCAGGATAAATTTCCAACGAACTACAGATTGTTCGTAGGACGGAGACTCTACCGCTGGAGTGGCTACTGCCGTGGGTGACCCGCCAAAGAGATGGGTAACTTAGAGACACGTCGTTCTAATGAGACGTTGTCATTAGACATGACCGAACAATTACACGATTACAATAACTCGTACATTAGGCGAACATTATTTGGGCGTGCATGCCAAAGATGAGGGTTCATACTCGTTTATAATTCTCATTGTTTCGCCTTGTTGTTCATTGGTTATGCTGTGTGGTTATGTGTGGTATGTTGGTGGTGTTGATTGAATAAGTCGTTGTACTCATAAGTGTGTGTTGTGAACTGGATTAATTAAATAAACTGTACTTATATCTGTGTGTGAACTGGATGAGTCGAGTCACTGTGCTCGTGTGTGGATTTTGTGGATTGTTCGTCGAACTAGTCGACGTACTCAACTATGAACTTTCAGGTGTTGTTGGAGTGGAGTCTACGAACTCATATAAGCGTTATAACTCTTTTAGTGGTCTATTACGATGCGATGTGTGGAGCCGGGGGCTTATTTGTTATTTGAGTTTACTGCAAAATATAATGTTGCTTTACAGTTTTAATATTAAACTATTTGTATGAAAATGGTTTGCATGCTCTCGACCAAATAACTGAATGGTCCGAGGGTGCATGACAGTCAGGTAATAACATACTCAGCAGGGGCTGATTCCATACCACCAACTACCATTTTTGCAGGTATGCAACTTCCGGTGTCGGCAAAGAGAGTGACGCGCTGGGTAGTATGATTACAGTTATTCGAACATGCACTGTTGCATTTTGATACGAACCTAGAAACGTGTATAGGTTTTGGATACTTAGAAAGCTCACTGTGAATGTATTATATTTTGGTTTGGGAAGTTTAGATCTATCTCTTGTTGTCACTGCGAGAAAATGTTTCGTATGTAAGAATATATCAGGAAGCACGTTATTACTCGCATGGGCGAGTAAGAACGGTGACACCAGTAGTTGAATTGTTGAGATTACCGCTGCGATTATATTGTTAAGTAAGATGATTAGGAGCCAATTAGAGTAGGGGTGTTACAAAAGTGGTATCAGAGCGGAGTACCGCTCTGATAACAAGAGATAGTAGGATTTATACAGTGAGCATAGGTTATGGGGATATGGGGAACGTTGTGAGGATACGTGACCTTGCGGGGTTGATGCAATGATTAAGACTTGCACACCATAGCCGTAGAGGCACTTCAATATTAAAAGACCGAGACTGCAGTATTAGACCGAGTTGAGGTTTAACCCGTCCTCTTGACTTATGTCAGGGAGAGGTCTGGGTAACAGTACTAAGGAAGAACACGGAGCAGCGGATGGTGGTGAAGGTTCAGCAACCCCAAGTAATGCGAGGACGGTATGAACCGCTCGCACTTGATGGGAGAACATCCCGGGGAATTTGCAATGGTACCCCACCCGCCGCAGCCCGTACCTTGGGTACTATCTAGTGAGACAATGAAATGAGAAACACCACGGAGATAACTCTCCTGGTCGGAAAGACTCGATGTGGATGCTATGAGAATTATGTTAAATATAGAGAATAAGACTTTAAGTTATGATGAGCTGTGGCATAATGCCTACCATATGAGTATTAAATGAATATTAAAACAAGGTTGAGGAGATAATTTCCATAGGACTAATGGGGTTCGCTTGCTATAAAGCAAAACAACCCTGTCCTATATCCAAGAAAGCACGGGTCAGTGCGCTTGGGGGAAAAGGAGTGGAAACGACGGGTAATGATTAGTTTAAAAGATATGTGACAGAAGGAAGGAATTACCTTTTGAAGTCCCATCCAAACCGGGTAACTCTAAAACCATGCAACACTGAAGGTTCAAGATGGCCCGAAGTGCATGAGGAGAAGTCTTAAGAACCGTAGGAACAAGAACTCGTTAAATTGCTATCATGCAACGCCTCGTGAGGAAAGTAAGACCTTACTACCATGACAAGCTTGTGGGAACGAGTGCGGGAGTGAGACCATATAAATTTGAATAAGAATTTCTGACATGAACAGGAACCCGACTAGGGAATAGCACTGCACTGACACACCGTACCGGTGGCGCAGGCTGCATGGCGCACTTGCCACTGCAAGTGCCACACTAACCAAAGTACTAAATTTCAACCTACCTTGCGCACTTGCTACAGCAAGTGCAGCAACAGTAAACTAACCCTAAAGGACGTGGTGGCCCAGGCGGTTACCGATAAAACACTAAATCTTATGTAAGTCCGTAATGCAATAAAGCAGGACACAACCTTCTTAAGGGCAGGGGTATGAAACCCTTGGGTTTGAGGTCGATAGAACCTCGAGAAGACCTAGCCGGTCTGACCATTAAACCAAAAAATAATAATAACAATACACCATTTAGTAAAATATAAAAGGAGAGTAAACGAGAATAACAATAATTAGTGCCTACAAGTCTAACCCCAGTGCCGGTATGGACATTAAACGTCAACCAATACCGGTGGGGAGTGACGGGTCTTCAGGACCAGCATAACCATATTTAGAGAGTGCGTGACACTCGTGGTTAAACCACTACGATTGAACATTGCCAGAGGGCAAGAAGTGAGCTATATGAGGCAGGACCTTTTAAAAAATAATAGTAGGCAGATGTGAACGTGCAAAAAAAAAGGGGCCGATGTAACGCCCGCACCATACACGCCGGAGGTGTCGTGATCCATTATGCTGCTAGACTCCCGTATGGAGGGCAGTGGATATAAACTAAAAAGTGAAAATTGCTTGATGACGGAAGATACCGTTACCTCAAAGAGGATGGAGGAGATATGAGTTGAATAAGAGTAAGGACCACACAATGAAGAGGAATGATTAGCGGAAACCACTAAGTTGTGGACACCCAATTGTAACCTCAGGAGAAAGTATTAAAACCAACTAGGAATAAATTAAATAACAAGATTAACAGTCATTTGACTATCAGAATAAGTATTGAGTCTGAATATCGTATGGCATAGGCCTACGGAGGGATACCTTAGTACCACCAAAGTGACCCAAAACTAGGGGAAAAAGGGTGATGAATCACAAGTACTGATTAATATCAGACTAACGAGACTACCATAAGACAGGGGAAACCCGAGGTGTCAACCTTTATCATGGAATCCGGAAACACCATATGGTGCAACCCAATAGATTGGGTGGAATCCGCATACTGAAAACTCATGTCTGAAGGCGTTAACAGCCTAGGAGTGAACGGGAGAGATAACGGGTAGTTACTGATCCCCACCCACAAATACCAGATGACGAACATGTGGAAACCAGAATCAGGGCGATAAGTCGCAAACACCTATCTTAAGAGAAAGTAAGGGAAATATACATTAAAAAAGAAACCATAGAATCTAATATTAGGGCCATTCTGACATTAAAGGTTAAGAATTGGCAGCATAGCTACTCAAACATAAGTTACCAGGACTAAGAGTACGATAATCACCGGGTACGAACGCTACGAGTGCACTAAACGAGACATGGGACGACCGCACTCCTAGGAGCTTGTGGGCCTGACGAACTATATGAAGTTAGTTGGGTAAGTAGTAATGTATCAGTATGGTACCCCATGCATGTAAACGAGTGGTGTAGGACCCAGGAGGCAATCAACTCTGTGTCTAAGTCAGCGATTGGAACCCTGACTAGGTAAACCATGTAATGACGAGAGAGATCTCAGTCAAACTAGCAAGGTTAGGAAAATCAAGGATAGCTTGAGAATAAAGTGACATAAGGTCGCAACTCCACAGAGGAGGAGTTAAACATAAGTTTTGGGGATTTTAGTAAACGAGGAAACTAAGGCCAATTTAATGGTAATGGCGAGTTGAATTCATGAATGAAAAGAGGAATTGAGGTATCTAAGGAAGTTATATTAGAGAAACCTTTGTGATGATAGATGCTACCCAAAAGGGGGCACAGAGAGAATTATACCACGCGCTGAGGGCGCCGCGATGATGTCGCGTTAAATAATAATAACCACATGCTCAAGCCATAAAACGTTAGTATGTTAGTACCAATTAGGTTGAACAAAAAATGAATACCAAGCTAAAACCCACAGTCGTACTGTATGTTTACAACAGACGAAGGGCGAAAACGAGCGTTATGAGAGATACTCTAAACTAGAGATTAGATACTCCATGCAAACCACAATAGCGGATAACCGTCTAATCGACTGGTACATGGTGCGCAACAAACAACCATTAGAATAACTGTTAACCCAATTATGTTAGTATGAATTAGAACATGAAAGACCAGATAAACTAATGGATTCCCCTAATCGAGAAAAGGGATGAACCATACGTGTGGGTACTAAAATACCAAAACACTAGGGATTCGAGTTCACACCAGCAAAAGAGGACCTATAAGGTACCTACGGAATGAACTCATTCCTCAGAGAAAAACTTTGAGTCTTGAGGCGCCAGTTAGTTGCGCATATCAGACTCGTTTTGACATTTAAAGTAAATTACTACAAACAATACCATGAACATGTATAGGAAACAGAAAGAATAAATAAATAGCTAATTGAAATAATAAAAGTGTGTAACAAACAATACCACACAGTGAATAACTTACTCCATTCCCATAATTATGGAAGACCGTGTAGAAAACACCGTCACGTGGAGTCGAAACCGACATAAAACTACTACCTAAAAGAGGTAAACTAACCATAAAGTAGTTGGACATACTGCTTACGGAGCGAGTGGGCCCATATATTGCATAGGTTTGACATGCCTAGCAGGTTTGGGGAAAACAAATGATGTGTTTACATCTCCCGATCAAACCGTATATAAATAAACATACACCTAACCGAGATAGGCTGTATAGCCAGATGGACTAAAGCCGACCCTAGAAAAAAAAGGGGGGGTAATGAAATATGTAACACAGTAGTGCACGAATAGATCCACAGGAATGGAACATCTTGAACTTATTACTTCAAGATGATATATATTCGTAGATTACGTGGGCGTAATCCTTTTAAGGGGGGTAGAACGCCTTAAACATACCGTACGTTGGAGTACGTAGCGCATGGTACACATGCTGCAAACACTATTATTGTACGTAGAGTACAAGTGTCATGATTGTGTTACATTACTTGAAGTAATACTGTGACGTATTATGTGATTTGTGACTCGGTATAAAACCGACTGTTGAATGCGATAAGTGGATCGGCATGAGACCGATGTGTAATCTAGTAGAAGAGAATACTCTAGGTGTTGTATGAATAATAATAAGTCAAGAGAACTTGGTACACGGTTAGGATACATGATCTTATATGCCAATGACTAGATTAATTACACTAGTTGACTTGTGTATCTATAGAACGCAAGGTGGCAAATATCAAGAGGAAACAAGATTAGAAGTGAATAAACAATTGATTGATTGAAATTGACGTGGGAAGTTGAACTTGATCCTGGTCCGATCAAGGGAAACCAAACACAAATTGAGGTGGGGGATAGTTCAACACTGACGCTGACCACGTCGGGGTTGAATGATTCTCGAAACTTCCTACAAGTGGACACAGATATGAATAGAAATTGGAATTTAGGGCGTCACTCGAAGGGCCGTGGACCGTGGAGTCCTTCGTCATTAGACCGGTGTGTCTGCGAGTGACATCACCCATAGAACCGTGGACCGCAGAGTCCTTTGTCGTTAGACCGGTGTGTCTGTGGGTGACTAAGGAAATAAGGTGACTGCCCGAGGAGCCGTGGACCGCAGTGTCCTTCGTTATGATCAAACCGGTGTGTCCGCGGGTAGTAGACGTTGGTTGGGTTGGGGATCGCCAAGTCCTGGTCTTTAAGACTACTTCCCTGTGAGTTGTCAACGTTAACTATATGTGCACACATACATGTGGAATGATGTGTGGGTATCCTCGCGAGATACTAACATATAGATAGGGATGCGTGGAGTATTCCTTGCAAACACCTTTGAGTACTTTATGAGATTTGCACCTTGTCTAGTGCTGTGTATTATGAGATTTGCACCTTGTCTAGTGCTGTGTATTGCGAGATTTGCACCTTGTCTAGTGCTGTGTATTATGAGTTTTGCACCTTGTCTGGTGCTGTGTACTACGAGTTTACACCTGTTGAATATGTACATAGTACCGCTGAGTACTTTTGGTTGATAAGTTGGATGTGCACCTCGTTTAGTGCTGTGATATGAATGAGTTTATACCACGAGTTGGCTATTTGATATGTACTGTATGTATAGACTAGGTCTGAACCTAGTGGGAGTTACTCCCTAGCAATGGACTGATTGGTTACTTAGTGGAACTTGATTCCTTAGGTGAACTGTAGAGGATTAAGGACTTCGGGACGAAGCCTTTTTAAGGGGGGTAGACTGAAATACCCCTAATCTTTAAAATATAATTAAATGATCTATTAATGATCTAAGATGATTATTAAATATCTAAATATTATTGGGGAACAATCTAAAAGATCTCAACAAGGCAAAACACACCTTAAGATCGGTAAAGCCAAAAATGTGCTTTAAGACACCATAAAGATTGTATGACCTCAAATGAGATCCAAAGTGGATTCCTGAAATACCCCAAACTTAGATATGGTGTTTAAATGATAAAATAAGATATAAGGAGGCTAAATAATGCCTTAGAAACATTAAGAAACATTTCTAATCAAAGAAAATATAAGGAAACACCAAAAGAGCAATTTTAACAAAAACGTGCTCTAAGCTTGGAGAGACATGGGAGAGTACCCAAATATTGTCCTAAGACCTTAGTAATATCCTAATGGTCATTTTAAGTCAATTACCAAAGAAAACCAAGCTTGAAAACAAGTTAAAACACAAAATGTGCTTTAAGGAGTCTTAAAGCACGTTTTTGAAAAATTGTCTTGTAAATGAGTTTTGAATGGCTAAATGTCCATCATTACTCTTTAATTAATATGTGTACTATATAGTATCACATTTGGAGGTCTATATCAATGGGAAATCAAAAATTTCACAACAATGTGCCTTGTTTTTGATGAATAGTGAATTAATTAAGCTAGTTTATAACATAAGTCTATATAAGTGAGACATTTGGTCAACAAAGACTTAATTACCCTCATTCACAAAAGGGGGCCGGTTTTTTTAGTGTGACTCACCACACTTATCTAGCTAAGTAAAGAGAAAGCAAAAACAAGTAAGTTATAAAGTAAAAACACTATTCACCTTTTAAGATAAATATCACATTTTACTACCTCTCTCCTCACTTCTTCATTCTCCCTTGTTTCCCACGATTTCTTGCTCTCTTTCTCTTCTCCATTCACGTAGAACTCAACTCCATGAAAGCTCCATCTTCTCTTGCACACTACTTGCTCATTTAAGCTCCAAATCCAAAACAAAATACATATTCCTCTTAGTTAGCTCAAGCTCCTCCTTTCTATCTTTTCAAAACTTCAAGAGCTTCATTTTGGTGCCAAGTCAAACCACTATTAGAGGAGGAAATTCAAGTTTGGAGACTCCATTGGCATCTCCATTCTCTTAAGGTAAAGAAAGTGTAAGAAAATCTAGGTTTCCACCATTTTCTTCACATGTCCGAAAATATATACTCATGGGACTCCATGTTTATGCCTTGTTCTAGCTTTTTTCTACTCTTCAAAGGAGGAAGGAGGCCCTTCTTGCTTCATACCCAAGTTGTCTTGAGAAAACCAAGTTAAAATAATCACATTAATACCTTAAAGCATATTTTTAACCTAGGGTTTGTTCCTTAGGGTTAATGTGTTATCTAGTACTCATTGGAGTCATTGGATATTGGTTAGAACATTGGCAAGGAGAATCACATTGGTGACCGAGATTGAACAAAGAAAACCTAAGGAGAATAGCTTTTAAGCTTGTGAGAAAACAAGGTAAATTACTTACCTTAAGGTGTTTTGTTGTTTAAGGGAATGAGATGTAGGTATATGATGAGTTTAGTGTAGAGTTTATATTGGGAAGGTGTTATATTAAACCTAGGACAAACAATGACTATTCTTGTGAACTTGTGACTAAGGAGCAAATGAGAAAAGAGATAGTTTAAGAATATAAAGGTGAAGTACAAGAAGCATTTTATGTCAATGGGAGCCTTGTTGAGTGTATTCGCAGGTTGAAGGCATATATGTGGAAATTCAGTGGTTAAGATTATTGTTACTTAAGGGCCTAAGTGCCAAGCATTTTAAGTTTAAGCATTATATGATGATGTGGTGAAGTTTTAGTGTAAATTGGGTGTTAAGGTGTTGTGATGAGAATTTGTGTGGTATTGGTTGTTTGATGGAGAAAAACCATGTGTTAGGAGGTACTATATACTAGAGAACCCATGACGAAATTTAAAGGAGAGTTGAAGTGTTTAAGATATTCTAAGGGAATTTAATGACTAAGGAAGTACTAGGAATGTTCTATAGGTTGTCTTGATGAAAAAGGGTGAAGTTAAGGTGTTTTAATGACTTATGATGACTTAGGTATCACCATGGAAGATTTAGGAATCAAGGGAATGTATTCGAGTGTTTAGGACTTAGGCAAATGTTGATACACAACTAGGAAGGAAACAATGTGATGATGATGGAAGTTTAAACTTGTTAAGGAACTTTAAGTAAATGCTTAAAAGAGTTTGAGATAGTGAGAGATGCTTGGGAGATGATGTTATAGTGGTGAAGAAAACATTTGGCATAGTGGTTACATTAGGTATGAACCACCACCTAGAAACCTAGAGGAAAGCATTACAAGTGTTAGCATTATTACAAGGAAAATGCATAATGACTAAGGTGGATCTTGGTGGATGATTTAAGGTATTTAAAGGAGGGCTTAAGTGTATTTGAGGTGCCCAAATGAGGTTATAACATATTAGAATATATGAGGAGAAGTTTGGAGTTGAAAGAGAATTTAGAAAACAAGTTTCTGGAGCCGACCGACCTTAGGACCGGACTTGCAAGGTCGGTCGGGCTCTGTTACACTACCGGAAAATGTTTCTGGAACCGACCGGACTTGGGGACCGGACTTACAAGTCCGGTCGGGCTTGTGTTTTGTGAGGGAATTAGTTTCTGGAATAGACCGGACATGGGACCGGACTTGTCAAGTCCGGTCGGGCTTAAAATTTTCACGGGGAGAACTCTCGGGAATGGACCGACCTTGGGGACCGGACTTGTAAGTCCGGTCGGGGTAGAATTTTCAAACGGTAAAGGGTACTGGAACGGACCGGACTTGGCAAGTCCGGTCGGCAAGTCCGGTCGAGCCTAAAAACAAAAAAAAAAGAAATTTTAATTTCTGAGGGTGTTAATTGGTATTAGGATATGCCATTAGTAGGGTAGTAATGATTAGGACCCTAAGAACTTAAGGATTAAGTTAAGTTTAAGTATAAGTTTTAATGTTTAAAGTTAAGTTTGTAAGCTAAGTGATAAAGACTTGAGAGGTTAAAGAATGGAAGTCCTTAGGGACTAAGTGAGTTAAGTAAGGTGCAAATAACTAATAACCTAAAAATGAATGAATGTTTTAGGTTTGTGAGTTGGGACCCCGAAGAGGATTAGTCAAACAACGATCGACGGTGAACGGTACAATCCTTCTTGTGACCTACTTGCTAACGAGGTGTCCCTCGGCTTGTGTGCTATCTGTTTAATTGCTATGACTAAAACAAGATAAAGCATGCAACCGGTTATATTGTTCTCGTTGTGATTGTGTTATATTTACACTAACCCGCGAGACTTGAGATTGTTACTAACCAAGATTAGTACTTACTGAGTTAAGAATAAGAGTTAAGTTTGGTGGTTGTTGGTTAATGCCCGTTAAGGCTTAGCTAGCACATGGTGATTAAGATTTCTACTAACTGGAACTTGAGTGAGGAAACCCGGGACCGATCTCCGGTCATGCATGCTAAGGAAAAAGGGGGACGGTATCTGAATCAGATCCGCCCTCGCTTAAGGACTTGTCTTCGGACTTGTAGCCTAGGGCCGGTTGCCGGCTCAGCTACGCTGGACTCCCGTCCAGAGTAGGTGGCATTAAGATGGTGCGGTGGGATCACCTAAATCCCAGGTTCGATTTAAGCTACAACCAATCCCTTCCAGGAAAGGTTTGTATACTAAGATTAAGATTAAGATTGAGATTAAGATTAAGGTAAGGTAAGGAACTGAGATTAAGGAAATGAGGACTAAGGAGGGGGTTACTAACCCACTTGATAAGGGAACGCTTGAGTCGTTCATTGTTTGTGAACTATATATGTTCATCTGTGGTTATTGTTATTGCACTTCATATTATGCTTGTGTATGTAATCAATTTCCATGTTATCGACAATTAGTCGTCGTAGCCCCGTTAGCTTGGGGGCCATGAGAGGGTGTACCAGCATTCGTGCTGACCCCCTCGGGGGCTATTTTTACACTTGCAGGTAAGAGGCCCATGAGGACGCACTACGAGAGTAGGAGCGGTTAGACTTAGGTGGGGACATTTATTTTGAATTCGGGTTGCGCCTGTGCTCCCGACTGTTTATATTAAACTGATGTAAGTTTGGGATTATGTTGAGATACTAGTACTCGGTTGGTTGTGGTATTATAATTGTTGATGTTTAAGCTGGGTAAGTATTTGTGGATAAGTATTGTAAGTATTTAAGCCGGTATATTCTAACGATCAGACCGTGGCAAGGTCCAGGTGTTGTTTATTTCCACTGCGACGTATTCGATTAAGAGTTCAGATTGCGATAACCACGATAGGCTTTGGATGGGGTGTTACAAAAAGTGGTATCAGAGCGTAGTTACGCTCTGATCAAGAAATACCGGACATGAGTAACCACGGAGTTAGGATATAAGTTAAGGAATAAGTGATGGGTTAAGGGTGTGAGAAGTTAGAGTGAGTAGAGTCAGATGACCACTAATAAGTGTGGATTGTCTTTACCGTCTACGGACGTAATAAATTTACTAACCAAACAATGGTGAGTACGAATCTAATGTAAGTTGTGCTTGTTCAGATGGCATGACGCCCTAGAGGAGGCCGAGGTCGCGGCCGGGGTGAGGATACTTCAGGGATACCTGGAGGGCAGACGATCGCAGAGATCGAAGCTGCCGCTTTAGGGCACATGGGCTATCAGCCTGGTGTGGGTGCTCCACCTCCACCGCCACAACCTAGGGAACCAAACTGGGTGAAGAGTCTAGCAGATCTTCGACCCGCATATTTTAAGGGGGTGACCGATCCCGCCAAGCTTGAGGCGTACATCTCCGAGCTGGAGACCGCCTTCGAGACCCTTGATGTCCCTGCTGGGATCAAGGTGCGCTTAGCTGCTTTCTACCTGAAGGGGGCGGCAGGTGATTGGTGGAAGCTGGTGAGGGCCGAGCATGTGGCCAATCCAGAGTTCGGCTGGGAGCAGTACACCGCCTTGCTACGTGCAAAGTACTACCCCGCCCATGTCCAGACGAAGAAGCGTTTGCAGTTGGATGCGCTTAAGCAGTCGGACAAGATGACAGTGGACGAGTATTACTCAGAGTTCACTGCCTTGCTCCGTCTTCTGCCGGGTCTAGGGTATTCTGACCAGATCTTGGTGGACCGCTTCTATGGCGGGCTTAGCCATCGACTCCGCTACGGCATGGGGCCGACGAGTTACACTACCTTGCAGGAGTGCTATCATGCCGCTGCTAAGGTTGAGATTACCGTCCAGCTGAGGGACGAGGAGAATGCCAAGAGGAAGAGTGCTGGTAAAAGCTCAGAGAGTCAAGGGCAAGGAGGGTACAAGAACAAAAGTACCAGCCTCAGGCCCAGAAGAATCAGAACCCGAAAGGGAAGGAGGAAAAGGAGAAGGCTTCGGAAGAGCCATTGAAGCTGACCTATGCTATTGCAGCTACACCACTGCGCTCTAAGGCGCCAAAGGGATCTGAGACTGAGAGGGGAGCCGGTGGTGGCTACCAGCGACGCTTCATCTGTAGATGGTGTCACAAGGACCACCCCGGGCTCGAATGTAAGGGAAACAAGGTGGAGTGCAACTTCTGCGGAGTGTATGGACATCGAGCTTACGAGTGTTACCGGAATCCTGCTAGCAGAGCCTATAGGCCCGATACCAGGGGCAAGGGCAAGACCGATCAGGGAGCTGGATCTGACGGTCAGAGGAAAGTGCAGCAGCCGGCGGACAAGAACCCACGGGCGACCCAGAAGACGGGACCCACTCTACACATGGTGGACCGGGATGATGAGCCTGAGCCCTCAACGAGGCCAGGTACCACTATAACCATTTAGTAATAAAACTACCTGCTTACCGCATTATCATGCATGTTTGGTGAAATATATGAGTTAAGTAAGAATAAGATGAGATTAGAACCTAAGTAAGATATGACCTACTACCACTTTAGGAAGATTCAACATATGCTACCCCATACCATCTACATCTAACCCGGAGCACACCGACATCGAAACTATACACTTTCCAACCGAACAATGTCAGGTTATCCGCCCAGGTATGATTTTATTAAGGGGATACCTGACACCGACGCACACAAATAGCCATCATCAGGAGATGCAATCAACTAGGAATGGGACCGGGAGGTTTTTACACACCGGAGTACCAGGGGGAGCAAGGATGAAATTAAAGATGATGAGCTTGGGCAAGGATTGGAATCCGTATGCCAAGAATTACCAAACCATGAGGGAGCAAGATGGAGTCTCACCACCGGGAATACCTAAAGAGTTCCATCCGGTTATTACACAAGTCATGGAAATCGCTCAGCAGTTGGAAGCTAACCGATTCCAGACATCCAGCCAGACATTGGCATTGTAAACTTTTACGAAAAAGATGGGAAACTGGGACTACACCCAGGATAAGGACGAGACAACGGAGTCTCTCGAGAGAAACCCGTAGTGTCTTGGTCCATTGGAGATGATGCGGAGTTTTTATACGGCGAGCAGAAGCGTGCGGACCGTGCAGACAAGATAGTACTTAAGTCAGTGTGTATTAATTTTGGGAGGAGAATCAAGAATGTTATACCATGGGATTAAGAGAATCAACTGATACAGCACCGTCAGCAGTAATCAATGCAACGCATATGAGACCAGGAAGATTAAACCTAACCTTTAGACAATATTAGCCATGTAATGTTAGAATGAGATGAGAAATGAGATGTAAGATTGAAGCACATGCTGTAAACAGGATGGTCATGAATAAAATAACAGTGTTGTTCATATAATTGATTACGACTCTTGTTATACCATCAATACTCATGGAGCTTGTGAAACACAATTAGGTCATGGACTCGGTACGAAAGGTGCACTAAGCATACTTACAGAGGCACAGGCCGACGCCAGCGGTACTATCCTCACCGGCACCTTTCCGATCAATGGGATTGAGGCATCAGTTCTCTTCGACTCAGGGGCCTCGCATACTTTGTCTCTGCATCATTTGCGAGCAGGTTGGGGCTAGACGCTGATGAGCTACCCGACTTCACGGTACCTCCCATCTAAGGAGAAGGTTCGTTGCACTCGTTACTACCGAGGAGCCACCATCAGAATTAAGGGGGAGAGTTCCCAGTCAGTTTCATTGAGTTCAGTAAGCTGGGATTTGATGTTATCTTCGGGATGACCTGGTTGGAGCGGCACAAGGGACGTATCCTCTGCGCCGAGCATAGATTGCTGCTCAGGAGTCCGTCTGGGTAACAATATCAATACCGCCAGGGCCCAGAGAGCCTCGACTAAGATCATCACCGCCATGGCAATGCACAGAGAGTTAAGGATAAAGGAAGAAGTATACCTCTGCTATGTACAGGACATAGAGAGAGACCCTGAGTTCGACCCCGACTTACCTGGTAGTGTCGGAGTTCCCCGATCTATTTCACGGGAACTGCCCGGCATGCCCCCCTCGGGAGGTAGAGTTCACCATTGAGCTGCTACCTGGTACCGGACCGATGCCAAAGCACCAATCGTATGGCTCCGGCAGAAATGACTAAGTTAAAGAACAACTTAAAGATTTGTTGGATAAGGATTCATTAGACCAAGTGTGTCACCATGGGGAGCGCCAGTCCTCTTCGTGAAGAAGAGGATGGTAGTCTCCGCCTCTGCATCGACTACAGAGAGCTGAATGCAGTGACAGTGAAGAATAAGTACCCACTACCCGCATTGACGATCTTTCGATCAGTTGAAGGGAGCATCTGTGTTTTCCAAGATTGATCTCAGATCGGGGTATCATCAGATAGCCATTAAGGAGGGAGACATTGAGAAGACGGCATTCCGGACACGCTACGGCCACTATGAGTTTACAGTGATGCCGTTCGGTTTGTCGAACGCACCGGCGAAGTTTATGGATCTGATGAACCGCTTGTTCCGGGAGTAGCTGGACAAGTCGGTTGTGGTTTTATTGATGACATTCTGATATATTCAAAGTCTAAGGTTGAGCATGAGGAACATTTGAGGAGGGTATTGGAAATTTTGAGGGAGAACCAGCTATATGCTAAGTTCTCCAAGTGTGAGTTTTGGCTTGACCAGGTCTCTTTCCTAGGTCATGTCATCTCAGATGCTGGGATCGCAGTGGATCCAGCAAAGATTGATGCCGTACGTACCTGGCCAAGGCCGAAGACTGTTACCGACATTCGAAGCTTTCTCGGTCTGGCAGGTTACTACAGGAGGTTTGTTAGAGATTTCAGCAAGGTCGCGAAGCCGATGACCAGTCTGATGAAGAAAGACGCACCATTTCTGTGGACAGTTGACTGTGAGAGATCATTTCAGCGCTTGAAGGACTCACTGACCACTGCACCGGTACTGACCATTCCAGACGGTACAGAGGGCTTTGAGGTTTATTGTGATGCATCCGGCAGAGGGCTGGGTTGCGTGTCATGCAACATGGCAAGGTGGTGGCATATGCCTCACGCCAGTTGAAGAAACATGAGGAGAACTACCCCACACATGATTTAGAGCTGGGAGCTGTAGTCTTCGCTTTGAAGATATGGCGCCACTACTTATATGGGGTTAGTGTCACGATCTACACCGATCACAAGAGTTTGAAATACATATTCACTCAGAAGGAGTTAAATCTTCGACAGAGGAGATGGTTAGAGTTTCTGAAAGACTATGACATTGACCTCCAATACAAAGAAGGGAAGGCCAATGTCGTAGCAGATGCCCTGAGCCGTCGAGCACACTCACTCCATTCGCTAGTTTCTTTCTCCAGCTTGGTTGATGAGGTGCGAGAGGCTCAGAGGACAGATGAGTATATGAGAGAAGTCAGACAGAAGCTGACAGATGGTACTTTTGAGAGTCAGAAATACGACTTCAGACTTCATGATGATGATCTGATCAGACTTAAGGGCCGATTATGCATACCACGAGGTAACACGGATCTGAAAGACCGTATACTTAGAGAATCACACTGTTCTTCAGTTTCCATCCATCCGGGAGCCTCTAAAATGTATAAGGACATGAAGAGATACTTCTGGTGGTCGGGGATGAAGACAGATGTTACCGAGTTCGTCTTGAGGTGTCTCACAAGCCAGAAGGTGAAATTCGAGAACCGACGACCGGGCGGAATGGTACAGTCGATGCCAGTTCCGGAGTGGAAGTTCCATGATATCTCCATGGACTTCGTAGTTGGGCTTCCACCTGCTAGGGGAGGTCTCAACATGATATGGGTGGTGGTGGATCGCCTTACAAAGTAGCCCGATTCATACCGATGAAGGATACTTGGAAGGTGACCAAATTAGCTGAGTTATTTGAGAAAGAAATCATGAGACATCACGGCATACCAAAGACCATAGTGTCAGATAGAGATACCAGATTCCTTTCGAGGTACTGAAGAGCTACTAGAGAAGCGTTGGGTACAGAACTCAAACTGAGTACCGCGTTCCATCCTCAGACAGATGGTCAGACTGAGCGTACTATTCAGACACTCGAGGACATGCTGAGAGCATGTGCCTTAGACTTCCGGGCAGTTGGATTGACAGATTGCATCTGATCGAGTTTTCATACAACAACAGCTATCACGCTTCGATCAAGATGGCACCTTTTCAAGCGTTGTACGGTAGACCATGTCGTACACCGCTCTGCTGGGATGAGTCGAGTGAGACGGTCATTATAGGACCAGAGTACTTAGAACAAGTTAAGGCTGAAGTTCAGCAAATCAGGGAGAACATGAAAGCTGCTCAAGATAGGCAGAAGTCGTATGCTGATGTTCGACGACGGGACCTGGAGTTCGCAGTGGGCGACCAGGTATTTCTGCGAGTATCACGATGAAGGGTGTATTCAGGTTTGGGCAGAAGGGCAAGTTAAGCCCGAAATTTGTTGGTCCTTATGAGATTACGGAGCGGGTGGGCCCGGTTGCTTACAGGTTGAATTTACCTGCTGAGCTGGGTAAAGTGCATGATGTTTTTCATGTTTCACAGCTAAAGAAATACATGCACCACCCCTCCCATGTGTTAGAACCTGAGAGGTTGACTTTAGAACCAAATATGAGATCCGTGGAGACTCCTCAGAGAATCTTGGACAGCAAGACTAGGGACACTCGCCACAAGTCAGTGCGACTGGTGAAGGTTCTCTGGTCTAACCAGGATGTCGAAGAGGCCACGTGGGAATTAGAGGATAAGATGAGGGCGAAGTACCCTTCTTATTACTGACTAGATCGTCTGTATAGGGTACGGGGCGTACCCTTTTTAAGGGGGTAGAGCTTCCTCGCTTTTGAGTTAGGAAACGATCATGTTTGTCGTTTGTTTGGTTGTTTAAGATGTGAATTTGTGTAAGTTGCTACACTTCGGTGTAAGTTTGAGTTATGTATAATACTTATGTATTGTATTGAGATGACCTTTGAGTCTTGAGATGTATGAATGTGAATATAAGATGTGGTATTAAGATTAAGAGAATTGTGTACCGTGAATGGTTAAACACATGTGTGAACTTTGAGGACAAAGTTCTTTAAGGGGGTAGATTGAAATACCCCAAACTTAGATATGGTGTTTAAATGATAAAATAAGATATAAGGAGGCTAAATAATGCCTTAGAAACATTAAGAAACATTTCTAATGAAAGAAAATATAAGGAAACACCAAAAGAGCAGTTTTGACAAAAACGTGCTCTAAGCTTGGAGAGACATGGGAGAGTACCCAAATATTGTCCTAAGACCTTAGTAATATCCTAATGGTCATTTTAAGTCAATTACCAAGAAAACCAAGCTTGAAAACAAGTTAAAACACAAAATGTGCTTTAAGGAGTCTTAAAGCACGTTTTTGAAAAATTGTCTTGTAAATGAGTTTTGAATGGCTAAATGTCCATCATTACTCTTTAATTAATATGTGTACTATATAGTATCACATTTGGAGGTCTATATCAATGGGAAATCAAAAATTTCACAACAATGTGCCATGTTTTTGATGAATAGTGAATTAATTAAGCTAGTTTATAACATAAGTCTATATAAGTGAGACATTGGTCAACAAAGACTAATTACCCTCATTCACAAAAGGGGGCCGGTTTTTTAGTGTGACTCACCACACTTATCTAGCTAAGTAAAGAGAAAGCAAAAAAAGTAAGTTATAAAGTAAAACACTATTCACCTTTTAAGATAAATATCACATTTTACTTACCTCTCTCCTCACTTCTCATTCTCCCTTGTTTCCCACGATTTCTTGCTCTCTTTCTCTTCTCCATTCACGTAGAACTCAACTCCATGAAAGCTCCATCTTCTCTTGCACATACTTGCTCATTTAAGCTCCAAATCCAAAACAAAATACATATTCTCTTAGTTAGCTCAAGCTCCTCCTTTCTATCTTTTCAAAACTTCAAGAGCTTCATTTTGGTGCCAAGTCAAACCACCATTAGAGGAGGAAATTCAAGTTTGGAGACTCCATTGGCATCTCCATTCTCTTAAGGTAAAGAAAGTGTAAGAAAATCTAGGTTTCCACCATTTTTCACATGTCCGAAAATATATACTCATGGGACTCCATGTTTATGCCTTGTTCTAGCTTGTTTTACTCTTCAAAGGAGGAAGGAGGCCCTTCTTGCTTCATACCCAAGTTGTCTGAGAAAACCAAGGTAAAATAATCACATTAATACCTTAAAGCATATTTTAACCTAGGGTTTGTTCCTTAGGGTTAATGTGTTATCTAGTACTCATTGGAGTCATTGGATATTGGTTAGAACATTGGCAAGGAGAATCACATTGGTGACCGAGATTGAACAAAGAAAACCTAAGGAGAAAAGCTTTTAAGCTGTGAGAAAACAAGGTAAATTACTTACCTTAAGGTTTTTGTTTAAGGGAATAAGATGTAGGTATATGATGAGTTTAGTGTAGAGTTTATATTGGGAAGGTGTTATATTAAACCTAGGACAAACAATGACTATTCTTGTGAACTTGTGACTAAGGAGCAAATAAGAAAAGAGATAGTTTAAGAATATAAAGATGAAGTACAAGAAGCATTTATGTCAATGGGAGCCTTGTTGAGTGTATTCGCAGGTTGAAGGCATATATATGTGGAAATTCAGTGGTTAAGATTATTGTTACTTAAGGGCCTAAGTGCCAAGCATTTTAAGTTTAAGCATTATATGATGATGTGGTGAAGTTTTAGTGTAAATTGGGTGTTAAGGTGTTGTGATGAGAATTTGTGTGGTATTGGTTGTTTGATGGAGAAAAACCATGTGTTAGGAGGTACTATATACTAGAGAACCCATGACGAAATTTAAAGGAGAGTTGAAGTGTTTAAGATATTCTAAGGGAATTTAATGACTAAGGAAGTACTAGGAATGTTCTATAGGTTGTCTTGATGAAAAAGGGTGAAGTTAAGGTGTTTTAATGACTTATGATGACTTAGGTATCACCATGGAAGATTTAGGAATCAAGGGAATGTATTCGAGTGTTTAGGACTTAGGCAAATGTTGATACACAAACTAGGAAGGAAACAATGTGATGATGATGGAAGTTTAAACTTGTTAAGGAACTTTAAGTAAATGCTTAAAAGAGTTTGAGATAGGAGAGATGCTTGGGAGATGATGTATAGTGGTGAAGAAAACATTTGGCATAGTGGTTACATTAGGTATGAACCACCACCTAGAAACCTAGAGGAACATTACAAGTGTTAGCATTATTACAAGGAAAATGCATAATGACTAAGGTGGATCTTGGTGGATGATTTAAGGTATTTAAAGGAGGGCTTAAGGTGTATTTGAGGTGCCCAAATGAGGTTATAACATATTAGAATATATGAGGAGAAGTTTGGAGTTGAAAGAGAATTTAGAAACAAGTTTCTGGAGCTGACCGACCTAGGACCGGACTTGCAAGGTCGGTCGGGCTCTGTTACACTACCGGAAAATGTTTCTGGAATCGACCGGACTTGGGGACCGGACTTACAAGTCCGGTCGGGCTTGTGTTTTGTGAGGGAATAGTTTCTGGAATAGACCGGACATGGGACCGGACTTGTCAAGTCCGGTCGGCTTAAATTTTGTACGGATAAGTCTCTGGAATCGACCGACATAGGACCGGACTTGTAAGTCCGGTCGGGTAGAATTTTCAACGGTAAAGGGTACTGGAATGGACCGGACTTGGCAAGTCCGGTCGGTAAGTCCGGTCGAGCCTAAAAAAAAAAAAAAAGAAATTTAATTTCAAGTGTAATGGTATAGGTATGCCATTGGTAGGGTAGTAATGATTGGGACCCTAAGAACTTAAGGAAGTTAAGTTAAGTATAAGTTTTAATGTTTAAAGTTAAGTTTGTAAGCTAAGTGATAAAGACTTGAGAGGTTATTGAATGGAAGTCCTTAGGGACTAAGTGAGTTAAGTAAGGTGCAAATAACTAATAACCTAAAAATGAATGAATGTTTTAGGTTTGTGAGTTGGGACCCCGAAGAAGATTAGTCAAACAACGATCGACGGTGAACGGTACAATCCTTCTTGTGACCTGCTTGCTAACGAGGTGTCCCTCGGCTTGTGTGCTATCTGTTTATTGCTATGACTAAAACAAGATAAAGCATGCAACCGGTTATATTGTTCTCGTTGTGATTGTGTTATATTTACACTAACCCGCGAGACTTGAGATTGTTACTAACCAAGTTTAGTACTTACTGAGTTAAGAATAAGAGTTAAGTTGATGGGTTGTTGGTTAATGCCCGTTAAGGCTTAGCTAGCACATGGTGTTTAAGATTCTACTAACTGGAACTTGAGTGAGGAAACCCGGGACCGATCTCCGGTCATGCATGCTAAGGAAAAAGGGGGACGGTATCTGAATCAGATCCGCCCTCCGCTTAAGGACTTGTCTTCGGACTTGTAGCCTAGGGCCGGTTGCCGGCTCAGCTACGCTGGACTCCCGTCCAGAGTAGGTGGCATTAAGATGGTGCGGTGGGATCACCTAAATCCCAGGTTCGAATTAAGCTACAACCAATCCCTTCCAGGAAAGGTTTGTATACTGAGATTAAGATTAAGATTGAGATTAAGATTAAGGTAAGGTAAGGAACTGAGATTAAGGAAATGAGGACTAAGGAGGGGGTTACTAACCCACTTGATAAGGGAACGCTTGAGTCGTTCATTGTTTGTGAACTATATATGTTCATCTGTGGTTATTGTTATTGCACTTCATATTATGCTTGTGTATGTAATCAATTTCCATGCTATCGACAATTAGTCGTCGTAGCCCCGTTAGCTTGGGGGCCATGAGAGGGTGTACCAGCATTCGTGCTGACCCCCTCGGGGGCTATTTTTACACTTGCAGGTAAGAGGCCCATGAGGACGCACTACGAGAGTAGGAGCGGTTAGACTTAGGTGGGGACATTTATTTTGAATTCGGGTTGCGCCTGTGCACCCGACTGTTTATATTAAACTGATGTAAGTTTGGGATTATGTTGAGATACTAGTACTCGGTTGGTTGTGGTATTATGAATGTTGATGTTTAAGTTGGATAAGTGTTTTTGGATAAGTATTGTAAGTATTTAAGCCGGTATATTCTAACGATCAGACCGTGGCAAGGTCCAGGTGTTGTATTTCCGCTGCGACGTTTCGATTAAGTGTTCAGATTGCGATAACCACGATAGGCTTTGGATGGGGTGTTACAATTCCTAAGTATAATGAATCAAGGAACACAATAAAACCATTCTCAAGGAGAACTAAGCTCAGGAACACCCTGTGACACAAAAATGTGCGCTAAAACTCCTTAAAGCACGTTTTTGTGAGATTGCCTTTTAAATTGATTTTTAATGGGCTTAAAAATTATAATTATCCTTAAATATGATATATAATCATATTATATCATATTAGGAATTTAATTCCAGAAATTTACGAATTTTTACAAATTTAATATTAAAATATTAATAAAACCCTAAGTGGGGCCCGCATGAGTCAATATCACCAAGCATGGTCAATGGTCAATAAATTGACCCACTTGGACCATGGAGGCCGGCTGCAATAAGAGAGGAGGGAGCATAAGTCATTGATTGACAAATAATGCTACCTAATACATGACTTTTCCAAAATAATGTTACTTTTTACATTATTTCAAATTTTACTTACCTTTCCCACTTCCTCCTTCCTTCCTTGTCCGATCTGCACCATCCCAGCCGAGCCCTCTCCTTCCTCTCAAGCTCTCAAAGCTTGTTCTTGAGCATGGAAGGCAAGTCTAGCTCCTAAGCTCCTAATGTAAGTGTTTAATGCCATTTTTAGCTCTTTTTCTTCATCTCTTCACTACCAACACCTAAATTTCGTGGCTCATCAATTCCTATGGCTTATTATCAGTGTTCTAAGGTTATAACAAGAGCTAAACTCGGCTGAGACCAGTAGAGGGACCAAGGTTGTTCAAATCTACATTTTAAGGTAAAAATGTGCTTTAAGCTCATAACTTTTGATTCCCTTCGAGTTTGGCTGTGAAACTTTGGTCATAGCCTCATCTTCTTCTCCTTTTCATATAGGATCTGTTGGTTAGCCATTTGGAGCAAGGGTGACCGAGATCCAAGAGAAATACTCTCTTTTAAGGCATTTTTCCAAGGTAAAACCTAATAACAAGGTAGGATTTCGAGATCTAACTATTCTATGTTAATATGGTAGATCTAACACACCTTGTGGTGTGTTTGGTTCAGGTCGAAAATACCTAGAACTTCCCTTGCATTTTTAAGGTGATTTTTGCCTTAAATCTTACATTAATTATTCCTTATGGTTAAGCTCAAGCTTGGAGTGTAACCATATCTGTTTTTGTGTATTAAACATGTCTAAATCAAGTGGTGAATTTCCTACAAGTGACCGAGCCTATACAAGGATAAATCAAGGTATAAACACCTTAAACTTATGATTTTTGTAATTTTAAGCATAATATATATATATATGGCCGAGAGTGAATGTATATATATAGGTCATTGACCTAAAATGGAAAAAATGGCTAAGATAAATTAAGCTAGTCATTTAAGGGATTTAATTAACATAATGGTCAAATTATGACATTATGTGGAAAAATAATTAAACCTAAGTGAGGCCGAATATATATGTGATATTTTGAGACATTTATTGTGTAATTTATTTTGCAAGTTCAAGGTTGTAATAAGGCCATGTCATTAGGCCATTTTAATTTAAGTTTATAAGCTTATTATTTTATTTATGCTTATAATTAAAGTTGGGGCCAATTCGTAATTATTAAGGAATTAGAAAGCCGTGGGTAAATTAAGAGCAATTTAGGGTTTTTAAATGAATTTAATAAAAAGTATAACATTTTATAAAGTTTTGGGTAAAATTGTAAAAATAGAAAAGTATGGGGTGTTGTTGGTAATTACCGAAAGTTTGGGTCCCAATTGGTATTAGTAGTCAAGTTGACTATGTAGGAGACCTTGACCAAGTTGGAGAATTTAAGGAATTAAAATACTACCATATAAGATAGTAATTAAATTGTAAAAGATTTATAAGTCTTGGGGTGGTATTATGATTTCCGAAAACTAGGGGTACTAAATGGAGCTTAGTACAAACCTTAGATTATTAGGGATTTTTAGAAGTTGATTTGGGTAAATTTGGAGTTATATGAATTATCTAGGTATATTATAAGATATTTCAACATTGTTACACATGGGTAACATATGTGGTAAAACCGAGATTAGAAAAAGTATAAGGTTAATAATGATATTTATAACCTTTTGGTATGGTTTGGTAATGTTTGGGATTTATATAAGGTTTATGAAGATACATGATAATATATAGTTTTGGTGATATTAGAAACTATATGTTTAAAAAATGGGGTAAATTGGTGAATATAGAAAGTTAGGTGGTGGAAATTAAATTTAATAGACCATGGGGTCTGCTCGGTATTTTGGAGAAATTATAACTATGGGTTATAAATATATTAAGGTTTAAGGATTATAATATAAGGTATACATTATAAGTGTAACAATGGAATATATTTTTGGGATTGATTTGTAAGTTATGGAAGTTGGTGGGAATTAATTAAAAACCGAGAGTTTAAGTGCTGTTTGGATTTTATAACAAAATATAACTATAGGTTATAATTGTTTTAATGACTTAAATGTCATAATATATGTTATATAACTATAATATAACATTATATAAATTATGTGGTGGATTTTGTAAATATTTGGGAATTATAGGCGCGGTTCGGAAATATTACTATTTTGGAATGAAATTTATAATATGGTTTTTATGTTATAAGAGCTATAACATTTATAATATAAGAGGTATTCATCAAAAAGAATGAATATATTATAATGACTTACCATATAATAAATAGCCCTATAATGCATATATATAAATAAATATATGTCATAGTGTGGAAAATATAATATAGTTCAATAACTATGTGTTACCACAATTAAAATGATAAGAGATGAAGGGAAAAGAATTATAAACATTGGATATGGAATTCTAATGTTAAGAATGTACATGAAATAATGAGGATTTATATAATTCAAAGTATTTGTACATATGAATTATACAACGTTACACTTGGAAAAACTAACCTTAGAAAAATAAATACTAAGGTAGGATGTGTTGTGCATGACGAAGAATCAAACATGCAATAAAGAAACAAACTATACGATCTACAAATATACGTTCAAGTTACATGCGATAACAAAGCCCAACAATAAGTATGTTAATATACGAGATAAGACTACGCATGTAATGTAACACTTTTCCAATCTCGAGTTAAACCGAAAGCCCGACCAACATTGACAGTTAATAACGGGGGGTTAACCGGGAGTTATTAGTGACGGTACGGGGTACCGTAGAATTTTGTGTTGTTATACAGTATGCTAATCAGTAGCATTATGTATTGTATAGACTGTTAGAGACGACACACGGAGCATAGGATCTTGCTGATTCATACTCCACCGTAATACACCAGGGTGAACGGTATGTTATTTATGTGGCTTGATTGTCTCTGAGGATTTCCTCAGTTCAGACATTGTGTGAAAATCTGTGATAAGATTGAATGTCTGCTTGTGTGAATTAATATGCTTGAGTTGTGTATTAATGCTGCTGTATTATTACTGTTGTGCGATAACAGTACTGTTCGTATATATGAACATATTATAAAACGAACTAGCGGCAGTGATGCTATCTTATATGTGTAATATAAGGAACGTAAGTAAACGTTGTAGCATCAGGATAATGAGATATATATTATCTGAGACTTATATACGGAGCATTGGCCTCTTTAACGCCGCTCTCGTATCTAACACTGGATTCCGAGTCGACATACTCGGGATTAGACTAACGACCTTAGTCTATCGTGTTAAGGAAAGTAATAAAACGATGCGATGGTATAGATGAGTTATCAAGAGGATGTGGCTCTTACTGTGAAATGTGATCCATTAACGATACTAGGATACCGTGTGGTAACCGTAAGTATCAGGATAAATTTCCAACGAACTACAGATTGTTCGTAGGACGGAGACTCTACCGCTGGAGTGGCTACTGCCGTGGGTGACCCGCCAAAGAGATGGGTAACTTAGAGACACGTCGTTCTAATGAGACGTTGTCATTAGACATGACCGAACGATTACAATAACTCGTACATTAGGCGAACATTATTTGGGCGTGCATGCCAAAGATGAGGGTTCATACTCGTTTATAATTCTCATTGTTTCGCCTTGTTGTTCATTGGTTATGCTGTGTGGTTATGTGTGGTATGTTGGTGGTGTTGATTGAATAAGTCGTTGTACTCATAAGTGTGTGTTGTGAACTGGATTAATTAAATAAACTGTACTTATATCTATGTGTGAACTGGATGAGTCGAGTCACTGTGCTCGTGTGTGGATTTTGTGGATTGTTCGTCGAACTAGTCGACGTACTCAACTATGAACTTTCAGGTGTTGTTGGAGTGGAGTCTACGAACTCATATAAGCGTTATAACTCTTTTAGTGGTCTATTACGATGCGATGTGTGGAGCCGGGGGCTTATTTGTTATTTGAGTTTACTGCAAAATATAATGTTGCTTTACAGTTTTAATATTAAACTATTTGTATGAAAATGGTTTGCATGCTCTCGACCAAATAACTGAATGGTCCGAGGGTGCATGACAGTCAGGTAATAACATACTCAGCAGGGGCTGATTCCATACCACCAACTACCATTTTTGCAGGTATGCAACTTCCGGTGTCGGCAAAGAGAGTGACGCGCTGGGTAGTATGATTACAGTTATTCGAACATGCATTGTTGCATTTTGATACGAACCTAGAAACGTGTATAGGTTTTGGATACTTAGAAAGCTCACTTTGAATGTATTATATTTTGGTTTGGGAAGTTTAGATCTATCTCTTGTTGTCACTGCGAGAAAATGTTTCGTATGTAAGAATATATCAGGAAGCACGTTATTACTCGCATGGGCGAGTAAGAACGGTGACACCAGTAGTTGAATTGTTGAGATTACCGCTGCGATTATATTGTTAAGTAAGATGATTAGGAGCCAATTAGAGTAGGGGTGTTACAAATCTGATCCTCTTTCTGCAGTTTCAACCCACGGGTCGGACCTCTACCTCTGGGTCTCTGAGTAGCACTCGTAGAAGGTGCACTCATGGAAGGGCCAACAGTAGCAGCGGCAGATGTGGATGGGGCAACAGCAGCAGCGGCAGATGTAGATGGGACCGGTACCATTCGCTGCTCATTTTCCTCATCCTCACGACAAAATAAATCGAACTCTGCATCAGCCATGTCCTGATCAGCCATGCCTACAAGGATTGAAATACAATTTGAATTAAATTAAGCATTTCATAATGGTCATAAACAAGCAATAAATAAAAGAGTGGTAATTCATATAAATTTTTATAGTAATAACTTACATACACCATTATCTCTCAACCCACATTCCCTCGTTATGGTCTGATCGGTATATACTCACGATGACTGTGACCTCAGCCTCTTCCAATGAAATAGGAACAGTTGGAGGTTCATCTTCTGCATCATACTCATCCTCATCAACCACACCATCCACACCAACTATTCCTCTTCTCCCTTTAAGCACAACAGACCATCTAGGATTACAGGGATCAGTTACATAAAATATCTGCTTAACCTTCGTCCCAACAACGAATGGCTCAACCGTGGGAGTAGCTCTAGACAGATCAACCAGTTTCATACCATGCTCCTCCTCACGGTAGCCATGAATGTTGTTAACCCAGTTACAGCGGAAAACACACATTTCGTAGCTGTTGTAGTCCAATACCCAGATGTCTTGTATAACACCGAAATATGATTGTTGTACTGAGACAGGACTATGACCCACGACACCGACGTCATATAAGTTTTGATAAGCTTCAAGCTCTACACCACTGTTTTGATTCGTTGACTTCTGATCCTGACGTTCTGTGAAAAAGGTGAATCCGTTGACATCGTACCCCTCATAAGAAATTACATCCAGATTTGGTCCAAATGCAACTACTTTAATCAGTTCAGGCACATTCGTGGACTGATCGGACAACACTCTCTCTTTGAACCATCGGACAAATGTCCTATTCTGCTCATTTTGTAGTCTGACGTCACTCATGTTTGGATATTGTGCTCTTAAAACACACAAGTGTTCATCAAAGTATGGTTCAACATCTTCAAGATGACTTAGCACAACTAAATGAGCTTTGTTAAGAGTGTCTATGTCAATTCTTTTCAGTTTCCTTCCAACCGTGCCAACACCCTTCAATCTGCCCTCGTGTCTAGAACGTGGAAGTCCAATGGTATCGACACCTTCTAGGTAATTGGTGCAGAAGTCTACAACTTCCTCTGTGATAGTGCCCTCTATAATACTACCCTCTGGGTGACGACGGTTCTTCATTTTCTTCTTCAGGACACCCATGTACCTTTCGAACGGATACATGTAGCGAAGGTACAAAGGACCACACATCAGAATCTCTCTTACAAGATGCACGAGGAGATGTATCATTATGTCGAAGAACGATGGAGGAAAATACATCTCCAGCTGGCACATTGTCACAATAAGATCCTTTTGTAATTTAGACAGAGTGTCCACATCAAGAACCTTAGACGAAATGGATTTGAGGAAGACACTGACGTTTGTGATTGTGTGTCTGACAGCATCCGGCAAGATCCCACGTAGTGCAATTGGCAAAAATTCTTGAAGTAGGACATGATAATCGTGAGATTTCATTCCTACTAATTTGAAATCTGTCATGGACACTAGGTTTCTTATGTTTGAGGAGTAACCTGATGGCACCTTGATGTTGTAAAGGGTACTGCATAGACTATGTTTCTCTTCTTTAGACAGAGTGTGACAGGCAGGAGGCAAGAATGTGCGTTTTCCACGTTCTTGCGGGCCAAGCTCTGTGCGTATGCCCAACTCAATTAAATCTTTTCTTCCTTTCAAATGATCCTTTGTCTTTCCTTTTATGTTCAAAAGGGTGCTAGTGAAACTTTCACCCACGTTCTTCTCGACATGCATCCCATCGATACAATGTCTAACCTCCAGATGCTGCCAGTACTGTAGTTCCCAAAATATTGATTTCTTTTTCCAGACACTTTTTTCACCACTTTTGGTTGGCGGCCCGAAGTTGTTCACAATATTATCCAACTTTTTGTAAATCTCTGTACCTGTCAAAGGCTGGCGCGCCATGCTGTGATCAGTTTTCCCATCGAACTCTTTCGCCATCTTTCGATACTTATGTCCTTTTGGAAGCATTTTTCGGTGGCCCATATACACGGTTTTCCCACTATGTTTCAAGCGAATGCTACAAGTGTTTTCACCACAAATCGGACACGCCAACGCCCCCTTGATTGAATAGCCTGAAAGATTACCATAGGCGGGGAAATCATTGATTGTGCAGTACAACATAGCACGCAAATTGAAGTCCTCTTTACTGAATGAGTCGTAAACCGTAGCCCCTTCATTCCACAAGAGTTGTAGATCCTCTATCAAAGGTTGTAGGAATACGTCAATTTTGTTGCCCGGTTGCTTTGGACCAGATATTAACAAAGACAACAAGATGTGTCTTGGTTTCATGCATAACCACGGCGGTAGATTGTAAATAACCAAAAGCACAGGCCAGGTACTGTGTATGCTACTCAAAGTACCGTAAGGGTTCATCCCATCCGTGCACAAGCCTAGCCTTAGGTTTCTCGGTTCGTTACCAAACTCAGGAAATTTTACGTCTATGTTTCTCCACTGTGGTGCATCAGCGGGATGTCTCAATCTGCCATCCTTTTTCCTGTGAACTGAATGCCACCGAAGATTCTCTGCGTCTTTCTCAATGGAGAACAAACGTCTGAACCTTGGAATGATGGGCAGGTACCACAATACCTTAGCTGGTGAACCTTTCTTACTACCGCTGATGTGAGTTTGTTGTTTCTTATACCGTGACGCTCCACATGCTGAACAGCTTTCAGCAAATTCATCCGATTTCCAAAACAGCATGCAACCATTTGGACAAGCATGAATTTTCTGGTACCCCATACCCATTGGGCACATCATTTTTTTGGCTGAGTACGTAGTCGTTGGTAAAACGTTGTCCACCGGAAGAACGTATTTCAATAGTTCCAGGAGGTCAGTGAAACTTACGTCGCTCCAGCCATGTTTCGCTTTCAAGTTGAATAGCTTGAGGACGACACTCAACTTGCTTAACTTTGTAGGGTCACACCCGGGGTACAACGGTGTTTTGGATGAATCCAACAAATTTTCATGCTTGTCTGGCGTGTTAGAGTAATGTCGTTCCACATCTTCAAGCATAGTCTCAATGTCATCATCCCAGAAATCTGGCACAACGTTCGCTGTAACGTCTTCTGGATCACCAGCAACTGTATCATCTCCAAGTTCTGTTTCTGTGTTTGCCTGACCATTATCCCCTTCGTCAGGCTTAATAACATCGAACGCACTCTGACCATGCCATCGGATTATGTCTTGGAAATCTTTTGTAAAACCGCGGCGGATCAGATGTTCCTTAATTGTTTCAACGCCGCGATATCTCAGATTGTTTTGGCAGTCGATACACGGACAAAATATGTATCCCTTGTCTGTAGGTTTCAGATTGTTCGCCAACACCGTGCATAACTTATCAACTCCTTCTAAAAACTTGTCGTCCAAATTTCCGCTGTAAATCCACGAACGTTCCATCTCCTTCTAGCTATTTATATGAAGGCAGCCATTTCATACCGTCACCCGTGGCAGAGTCTTTACACTTTTGTATCTTATCAACCTAAATCCATCCATGAGTATTAAATCCCACCGGTGAACGTGTTTTTAATATGTAATTTATTGAAAATTTCGGCAGCATCTCCCTACAGTTCTTCAAATGCACGATATTATGATATTAATCAATAATATATGCATTCGAAGAACAATAAAGAGATACTGCTGAAATAATCAATAAAGTACATATTAAAAGCACATTCACACCCTAGGTGTGTGATTTAACAATCGTGGACAGTCCCGACAGGGACTGCCGAAGATATACCTCTATTAGGTATATCTTGGGCGGATAACTATGTTTGGTAGTTTGTCAAATATTATATGTATATATATAAATCTTACCTCTGGTAGACGATTAGCCGATGCTAAGACGGTTGAGGTCGGAAGCCTAAATAAAGTCGTAGTCCTGATGCATAAATGAAAAACGACAACATTAGAATTCATCAAAAAATCAAGGTTAAATGCTAGCTAAACCGCGGAAAAAAATCGACAGCATCTCCCCTATATTTCTAACGTCTCCAAATCAGTTTTATCAAAGTCAAATTCGCACGCACCATCTAGAACTGGTAACATACATAAACTTATCTTCACTGATGTATTTAGTTTACAGAAACAGAAAAACGACAACATCTTTCTGTTGCCTCTACTGAACAGATTCACACAGAACTCAAACAGAAGAAACTGAAAGAAAAGAAACAGACAGACAGAGACTGGTGTATGACTCCTCTCTGTTTGTTCACGTGTTTGAATTCTCAAACCTTTCTAAACTGTCGATCCTGTCAATTTGGTGTGTTATAAAGTTTCTAACTCAACTAAACCCAAGGCAACTTTGTTACAGATGCAGAATTAGTCAGAACCTGATCTGATACGAAACTGAAGCTGAAATCCAAACTGAAATCAAAACAGAAACTGAGTTGTGTTCTTGCTTTCTTCCCTGTCTGTTTTTTTTCCTTTCAACTGATTATACTTCTCCTAACTCCTTACCCAGTTACTTAAATATTCCATTAAGCTTTTAAATCCAGACCAAAACTCAAACAACTTGTTACAGTTCTGTTCCATTCATGAAACTGAGATATGCTACAGTTCTGTACCATTCATTTTTCAGGAATCGGTAATATACTTGAACTTACTTTCTTTCCTGTGGCAGTTTTAAGTAGTAGCATTTTTAAAACTACACTATTATGTATTAATTGTAATACTAAATGCTAAGAACAAATAAATACAGCAGTTTACAGATTGGTTTGCAAAGTTACCGTAACTAAGCACCGAAGTGGGCAAGTAGTGTAGAAATCAGCCCACGAACTAGGTCGCAATTAACTGTGAATCTGGGCACAAATATATGAACAAGGTTAGAACATTTGCCATTACACTCTCAGGATTCGATACAAACGAGGTTAGAACTTGCAATCGAAATGCATGTATATGAACAAAGTTAGAAAAAAACGACAATCAATCGATCGCATACCCAATACGCGATAGAGACGTCGACGGTGAGACCAGTGGTAGATGGGTGGTGACCGGCGGCGATGGGAGTGACAAAGGTGGTGGGAGCGACGGCGGCGATGGCCGTTAGCAAGGTGACGGGAGAGAGGAGGCGATTTCAGTGAGGAAGATAGCGCGAAAGAGAAGAAGAGTTACTGTGAGTAGAGTGTGCAGAGTGTAGGCAAATGTTTAAATGGACTTTAGATTACGGTTTACATGTAAACCGTAAACTAAAGTCACACTTTACATGACGGTTCCCAAAAAAACCGTAATCTAAAGTGTAACGAAATTAAAAAAAAAGCGCGATAATTATTTGGCATATGTTGGGTTTCAAACATAGGTAACACATTAATATAAAGTTTTTATTAATCTAAAATACACTGGTAAAACGACGTCGTTAACCGTAATCTAAAGTGTAACGAAATTAAAAAAATAGCGCGATAATTATTTGGCATATGTTGGGTTTCAAACATAGGTAACACATTAATATAAAGTTTTTATTAATCTAAAATACACTGGTAAAACGACGTCGTTAACTGTAATTTAGATTACGCGCGGAGTAAAAAAATCAAATAATACGGGAAATATTTGGCGTCAGGTCAAAACGACGTCGTTGATCGAGGTAGGCGCGCCTTTTTTAGGACGGACTTTAGATGACGGTTATTAGTGAAACCGTAATCTAAAGTCCGTTGACCGTAAAGCGCGCGTCAACACGGGACTTTAGATTACGGTTTCACTAAAACCGTCATCTAAAGTCCGTCCTAAAAAAGGCGCGCCAACCTCCGATCGATTATTGATTACGGTTAATTCAATCATCGTCGCTAATAATTTGGCCTTCCTATTAATCACGGTGTCTGTTTAAACCGTGATTAAACCACCGTCATTAAAGCCTCGCGTTCCACTAGTGATAGCAGCACGAATGAAATACATGAATTACCAAACCTTGATGTAATCGACGGTCAAATCACCAAACTCTCCCTGAGGGGTTTTTTTGTAACAATGTTACATATATTAACAAAAGCGTTTAGCAAAATGAGCGAGTACATTAATTTTGGTTCAAAAAACTTACAAACAATTAAATAGTAATAAAAACTTACTCTTTGATTAAGTCTTCAGTGTTGAATTCTGTCCACTGCCCTAGTGGATCTAGAACGAGCAGAGTAGCGGTGGCAGCGCAGAATATAAACAAAGCCCAGTGGTGGCTACAATGTCAAATACAAAATGAAATGAGAAATGAAGGTAAAAAAGTTAGCTAATTAGTATGTAATTTTATATTAGAACTCACGTTTGGTGATACGGCATTAGAATGAATAATTTATTCCGTTGATCAACAACATTGAAGCAATGAATCATGTATTCACAAAACCTCCCCGGGTCCCTAGTGACTGAGTCGTACGATAAACGCTCCGGGCACACCGCAGTAATGGAGGTCATGTCCTTCTCAGCACATCTCAAGCAGACATCTATTATATCACATGTACTATAAAAAGTTAGCCAATGCAACTTCATAGATACTTATTCTATATGTTTTTACAGTATGAGGAAAGAACACTTACTTTAGATAAGCTTGAATAATGTTAATGTTCAGATAATCTTCACACATCATCTCTCTAATGTCCTCAAAGTTGATTGCCGTGATCATATCTTCTTCGTAGTGAAACATCGACTTTGGAAGCGTCATCATGAAGTTGTTAGTTTGAGATGACTTCAACATGATCTTGTCGTAGAGATTCATCTGCCTTGCCCCCAAAACATTAACAAGTTTTTGTGGCAGTACGAGCTTATTTTTAGGCACCTCAAAAGTCCTGGTGCGACCCCGGACGGGCGCTGGATTCTTACCTTTCGCACCCCGACTAACTAGATTCTTACCCTTCACACACAAACAGTAAAGCATAAATGTAAAGATAATTACTAATTGATTATTATAGTAACATTAAACATTTATCTACAACATACCCTTATACTTCTGACAGGATTCGCCGGTGCGCAGATCTCTTCTCTGGGCCGGGATACGCGGCGAGGAAGCTCAGGGATCTCAGGATTCGCCGGCGCGCTGGTCTCTTCTAGTCTGGGCCGGGTTACGCGGCGAGGAAGCTCAGGGATCTATAATAGATTAGATTAGACACTTAATGCTAAATAATGCATTTTATTAGATACTAAATGGTTGTCAAACAGTCTTACCTCATCGGTGACAACAATATAACATGCTGGCCAGGGCAATATGTCTCCCTTCGCTTCGATCAACGTGTATTTGTTGTCAAACGCCATCGGAAGGTATGCATGCTCAAATCCATCAACTATCAGGTCCAAGGTCACACGCGCGTAGAATGGGGGTAGACGTACGAAACTGATGAGCGTGAGTGGACCTGATGACAACACCGTCCCGTAGGCCGCATCTACAGGGTGCCCTTCTAATGGTATTTGGAGACGACATTTTTTTGCTCCTTTAATAAACAGAGATAATACGTGAAATAAATAAGTGAGTCCAATCTAATACTATTTAAATAACTTTATTTTAGGAGAAAAATAGTTAAAAAAAGTTAACCTGGATGTTGGCAAACGGGTACGGGTCAGCGGCCGGAGCACAACTAGACGAGGAAGACAGTGGAGGAGGATCTAGCTGCTGCTGCTGAGTAGTCGCATGTGCAATCGCATTCAACGCTTCCTGCAGCCTCTACTCGATAGCCCGGCGCTCAGCAGCCTGTTTCTCGTCATTAGCTTGGCGCTCAGACGTTCTTCTGACGTACTTCTCCCCCAAATCCTCTAACACGCCCTGGGTGATCCTTCTTCCCAAGCATTTGATTGAGCGTGTCGTCTTGAGAAGGAGGAGCGTGTAAGTCTACTTCTCCTCTCTGTGCCGCTTCGTACTGTCCAATTTTCAAAGAAGTTAACACTAAATTTAAGATCAACAAACACTTGAGTATATAAGTAAATTATTTAACAGCTACTTTCAAATACTTACAATTTGGTTAGCCAGTTGTTCCATCGCAGCATTAGGAAATATCCTCTGACCTTCGCTGGTCGTTTTCTGGCGTCCCAGTATGTACATCTGCACCCTCCTCGCCTCAGAGACATCCTCGATCGGGCATTCACTTCCATCCTCGTTCCTCCGTGTCAGCAAACCAGCTTCTTTCCATCCCTCGAGGCTGCCCACATATCCCCTTCGTCCCATGGTGTGGGGGTAGAGATTAGCTTCACGGTTTTGCCGTGCTTGTTCTTGTATTTGCTGTTAAGAAAGTACAACAGGAAATTAATTAGAAAATCAGGGATAAAGCATTATGAGCATTAATTAAGAAAAGAGTACACACAAACATACCCTGAACTCGGGGGTGGCGTGCCGCTCAACGAACTCCTTCCACTCCTCTTCAGTGATCATGCCATTGTACACAACATACGGCGGAGGCTCACGTGGGGGCACCCTGTTGATCCAATGCTCAACCAAGTAGTGGCGGAATGATTTAGCTTTGCCGGACACCAAAGAAAGAACGGTCTTCTTCACTTCTTCTGGGATCTTGTATCGTTCTTGCACCTTCTTCCAGATGGTCTCCTTAACTTCTTCCGGGACTTGTTTCCATGTGTGGTTGATGCAGCAATGTGATCTGGCCAGAGTCCCTAGCATACTAGCGAACTCTGACCTGCTGCCCCCACCATACCTCCCATACTTGTCCCACAGAAGACTAATCTGATCCGGTTTCTGCAGTTTCAACCCACGGGTCGGACCTCTACCTCTGGGTCTCTGAGTAGCACTCGTAGAAGGTGCACTCATGGAAGGGCCAACAGCAGCAGCGGCAGATGTAGATGGGGCAACACAGCAGCGGCAGATGTAGATGGGACCGGTACCATTTGCTGCTCATTTTCCTCCTCCTGACGACAAAATAAATCGAACTCTTCATCAGCCATGTCCGGATCAGCCATGCCTGCAAGGATTGAAATACAATTTGAATTAAATTAAGCATTTCATAATGGTCATAAACAAGCAATAAATAAAAGAGTGTTAATTTCATATAAATTTTTATAGTAATAACTTACATACACCATTATCTCTCAACCCACATTCCCTCGTTATGGTCTGATCGTATATACTCACGATGACCTGTGACCTCAGCCTCTTCCAATGAAATAGGAACAGTTGGAGGTTCATCTTCTGCATCATACTCATCCTCATCAACCACACCATCCACACCAACTATTCCTCTTCTCCCTTTAAGCACAACAGACCATCTAGGATTACAGGGATCAGTTACATAAAATATCTGCTTAACCTTCGTCCCAACAACGAATGGCTCAACCGTGGGAGTAGCTCTAGACAGATCAACCAGTTTCATACCATGCTCCTCCTCACGGTAGCCATGATTGTTGTTAACCCAGTTACAGCGGAAAACACACATTTCGTAGCTGTTGTAGTCCAATACCCAGATGTCTTGTATAACACCGAAATATGATTGTTGTACTGAGACAGGACTATGACCCACGACACCGATGTCATATAAGTTTTGATAAGCTTCAAGCTCTACACCACTGTTTTGATTCGTTGACTTCTGATCCTGACGTTCTGTGAAAAAGGTGAATCCGTTGACATCGTACCCCTCATAAGAAATTACATCCAGATTTGGTCCAAATGCAACTACTTTAATCAGTTCAGGCACATTCGTGGACTGATCGGACAACACTCTCTCTTTGAACCATCGGACAAATGTCCTATTCTGCTCATTTTGTAGTCTAACGTCACTCATGTTTGGATATTGTGCTCTTAAAACACACAAGTGTTCATCAAAGTATGGTTCAACATCTTCAAGATGACTTAGCACAACTAAATGAGCTTTGTTAAGAGTGTCTATGTCAATTCTTTTCAGTTTCCTTCCAACCGTGCCAACACCCTTCAATCTGCCCTCGTGTCTAGAACGTGGAAGTCCAATGGTATCGACACCTTCTAGGTAATTGGTGCAGAAGTCTACAACTTCCTCTGTGATAGTGCCCTCTATAATACTACCCTCTGGGTGACGACGGTTCTTCATTTTCTTCTTCAGGACACCCATGTACCTTTCAAACGGATACATGTAGCGAAGGTACAAAGGACCACACATCAGAATCTCTCTTACAAGATGCACGAGGAGATGTATCATTATGTCGAAGAACGATGGAGGAAAATACATCTCCAGCTGGCACATTGTCACAATAAGATCCTTTTGTAATTTAGACAGAGTGTCCACATCAAGAACCTTAGACGAAATGGATTTGAGGAAGACACTGACGTTTGTGATTGTGTGTCTGACAGCATCCGGCAAGATCCCACGTAGTGCAATTGGCAAAAATTCTTGAAGTAGGACATGATAATCGTGAGATTTCATTCCTACTAATTTGAAATCTGTCATGGACACTAGGTTTCTTATGTTTGAGGAGTAACCTGATGGCACCTTGATGTTGTAAAGGGTACTGCATAGACTATGTTTCTCTTCTTTAGACAGAGTGTGACAGGCAGGAGGCAAGAATGTGCGTTTTCCACGTTCTTGCGGGCCAAGCTCTGTGCGTATGCCCAACTCAATTAAATCTTTTCTTCCTTTCAAATGATCCTTTGTCTTTCCTTTTATGTTCAAAAGGGTGCTAGTGATACTTTCACCCACGTTCTTCTCGACATGCATCCCATCGATACAATGTCTAACCTCCAGATGCTGCCAGTACTGTAGTTCCCAAAATATTGATTTCTTTTTCCAGACACTTTTTTCACCACTTTTGGTTGGCGGCCCGAAGTTGTTCACAATATTATCCAACTTTTTGTAAATCTCTGTACCTGTCAAAGGCTGGCGCGCCATGCTGTGATCAGTTTTCCCATCGAACTCTTTCGCCATCTTTCGATACTTATGTCCTTTTGGAAGCATTTTTCGGTGGCCCATATACACGGTTTTCCCACTATGTTTCAAGCGAATGCTACAAGTGTTTTCACCACAAATCGGACACGCCAACGCCCCCTTGATTGAATAGCCTGAAAGATTACCATAGGCGGGGAAATCATTGATTGTGCAGTACAACATAGCACGCAAATTGAAGTCCTCTTTACTGAATGAGTCGTAAACCGTAGCCCCTTCATTCCACAAGAGTTGTAGATCCTCTATCAAAGGTTGTAGGAATACGTCAATTTTGTTGCCCGGTTGCTTTGGACCAGATATTAACAAAGACAACAAGATGTGTCTTGGTTTCATGCATAACCACGGCGGTAGATTGTAAATAACCAAAAGCACAGGCCAGGTACTATGTATGCTACTCAAAGTACCGTAAGGGTTCATCCCATCTGTGCACAAGCCTAGCCTTAGGTTTCTCGGTTCGTTACCAAACTCAGGAAATTTTACGTCTATGTTTCTCCACTGTGGTGCATCAGCGGGATGTCTCAATCTGCCATCCTTTTTCCTGTGAACTGAATGCCACCGAAGATTCTCTGCGTCTTTCTCAATGGAGAACAAACGTCTGAACCTTGGAATGATGGGCAGGTACCACAGTACCTTAGCTGGTGAACCTTTCTTACTACCGCTGATGTGAGTTTGTTGTTTCTTATACCGTGACGCTCCACATGCTGAACAGCTTTCAGCAAATTCATCCGATTTCCAAAACAGCATGCAACCATTTGGACAAGCATGAATTTTCTGGTACCCCATACCCATTGGGCACATCATTTTTTTGGCTGAGTACGTAGTCGTTGGTAAAACGTTGTCCACCGGAAGAACGTATTTCAATAGTTCCAGGAGGTCAGTGAAACTTACGTCGCTCCAGCCATGTTTCGCTTTCAAGTTGAATAGCTTGAGGACGACACTCAACTTGCTTAACTTTGTAGGGTCACACCCGGGGTACAACGGTGTTTTGGATGAATCCAACAAATTTTCATGCTTGTCTGGCGGTGTTAGAGTAATGTCGTTCCACATCTTCGAGCATAGTCTCAATGTCATCATCCCAGAAATCTGGCTCAACGTTCGCTGTAACGTCTTCTGGATCACCAGCAACTGTATCATCTCCAAGTTCTGTTTCTGTGTTTGCCTGACCATTATCCCCTTCGTCAGGCTTAATAACATCGAACGCACTCTGACCATGCCATCGGATTATGTCTTGGAAATCTTTTGTAAAACCGCGGCGGATCAGATGTTCCTTAATTGTTTCAACGCCGCGATATCTCAGATTGTTTTGGCAGTCGATACACGGACAAAATATGTATCCCTTGTCTGTAGGTTTCAGATTGTTCGCCAACACCGTGCATAACTTATCAACTCCTTCTAAAAACTTGTCGTCCAAATTTCCGCTGTAAATCCACGAACGTTCCATCTCCTTCTAGCTATTTATATGAAGGCAGCCATTTCATACCGTCACCCGTGGCAGAGTCTTTACACTTTTGTATCTTATCAACCTAAATCCATCCATGAGTATTAAATCCCACCGGTGAACGTGTTTTTAATATGTAATTTATTGAAAATTTCGGCAGCATCTCCCTACAGTTCTTCAAATGCACGATATTATGATATTAATCAATATATGCATTCGAAGAACAATAAAGAGATACTGCTGAAATAATCAATAAAGTACATATTAAAAGCACATTCACACCCTAGGTGTGTGATTTAACAATCGTGGACAGTCCCGACAGGGACTGCCGAAGATATACCTCTATTAGGTATATCTTGGGCGGATAACTATGTTTGGTAGTTTGTCAAATATTATATGTATATATATAAATCTTACCTCTGGTAGACGATTAGCCGATGCTAAGACGGTTGAGGTCGGAAGCCTAAATAAAGTCGTAGTCCTGATGCATAAATGAAAAACGACAACATTAGAATTCATCAAAAAATCAAGGTTAAATGCTAGCTAAACCGCGGAAAAAAATCGACAGCATCTCCCCTATATTTCTAACGTCTCCAAATCAGTTTTATCAAAGTCAAATTCGCACGCACCATCTAGAACTGGTAACATACATAAACTTATCTTCACTGATGTATTTAGTTTACAGAAACAGAAGTCTAAGTTTTAAAACTGAAACTGAGGTCGATGTTCCTTCCTTCTGTTATTTAATTCAATCTGTTATATTGGCTAGCCCTTCTCAATGTGTTTATGTCTAAGCTATTAGGTTCAATAGTTTTTCACTTCTCTAAACAGCCCCAACATCTTTCTGTTGCCTCTACTGAACAGATTCACACAGAACTCAAACAGAAATAGAAACTGAAAGAAAAGAAACAGACAGACAGAGATGGTGTATGACTCCTCTCTGTTTGTTCACGTGTTTGAATTCTCAAACCTTTCTAAACTGTCGATCCTGTCAATTTGGTGTGTTATAAAGTTTCTAACTCAACTAAACCCAAGGCAACTTTGTTACAGATGCAGAATTAGTCAGAACCTGATCTGATAGGAAA
This sequence comes from Limonium bicolor, assembly GCA_023374045.1. Taxonomy (NCBI): domain Eukaryota; kingdom Viridiplantae; phylum Streptophyta; class Magnoliopsida; order Caryophyllales; family Plumbaginaceae; genus Limonium; species Limonium bicolor. The sequence continues at coordinate 153,475,718 of CM041779.1, forward strand.
CTGAAGCTGAAATCCAAACTGAAATCAAAACAGAAACTGAGTTGTGTTCTTGCTTTCTTCCCTGTCTGTTTTTTTTTCTTTCAACTGATTATACTTCTCCTAACTCCTTACCCAGTTACTTAAATATTCCATTAAGCTTTAAATCCAGACCAAAACTCAAACAACTTGTTACAGTTCTGTTCCATTCATGAAACTGAGATATGCTACAGTTCTGTTCCATTCATTTTTCAGGAATCGGTAATATACTTGAACTTACTTTCTTTCCTGTGGCAGTTTTAAGTAGTAGCATTTTTAAAACTACACTATTATGTATTAATTGTAATACTAAATGCTAAGAATAAATAAATACAGCAGTTTACAGATTGGTTTGCAAAGTTACCGTAACTAAGCACCGAAGTGGGCAAGTAGTGTAGAAATCAGCCCACGAACTAGGTCGCAATTAACTGTGAATCTGGGCACAAATATATGAACAAGGTTAGAACATTTGCCATTACACTCTCAGGATTCGATACAAACGAGGTTAGAACTTGCAATCGAAATGCATGTATATGAACAAAGTTAGAAAAAAACGACAATCAATCGATCGCATACCCAATACGCGATAGAGACGTCGACGGTGAGACCAGTGGTAGATGGGTGGTGACCGGCGGCGATGGGAGTGACAAAGGTGGTGGGAGCGACGGCGGCGATGGCCGTTAGCAAGGTGACGGGAGAGAGGAGGCGATTTCAGTGAGGAAGATAGCGCGAAAGAGAAGAAGAGTTACTGTGAGTAGAGTGTGCAGAGTGTAGGCAAATGTTTTAAATGGACTTTAGATTACGGTTTACATGTAAACCGTAAACTAAAGTCACACTTTACATGACGGTTCCCAAAAAAACCGTAATCTAAAGTGTAACGAAATTAAAAAAAAAGCGCGATAATTATTTGGCATATGTTGGGTTTCAAACATAGGTAACACATTAATATAAAGTTTTTATTAATCTAAAATACACTGGTAAAACGACGTCGTTAACCGTAATCTAAAGTGTAACGAAATTAAAAAAATAGCGCGATAATTATTTGGCATATGTTGGGTTTCAAACATAGGTAACACATTAATATAAAGTTTTTATTAATCTAAAATACACTGGTAAAACGACGTCGTTAACTGTAATTTAGATTACGCGCGGAGTCAAAAAAATCAAATAATACGGGAAATATTTGGCGTCAGGTCAAAACGACGTCGTTGACCATCAGTCGGAGGTAGGCGCGCCTTTTTTAGGACGGACTTTAGATGACGGTTATTAGTGAAACCGTAATCTAAAGTCCGTTGACCGTAAAGCGCGCGTCAACACGGGACTTTAGATTACGGTTTCACTAATAACCGTCATCTAAAGTCCGTCCTAAAAAAGGCGCGCCTACCTCCGATCGATTATTGATTACGGTTAATTCAATCATCGTCGCTAATTAATTCCGGCCTTCCTATTAATCACGGTGTCTGTTAAAAAGCCGTGATTAAACCACCGTCATTAAAGGCTCGCGTTCCACCAGTGGAGGGAGCAAGTTGGTTTTGTAATCATTGGCAAATAGTAAGGAGGTGTGAATAGTAACCGAGATATTTTTCTCTCCTTTCCTTGATATTTTCGGCCACCATCTTAGGCCATGTTGGCTTGAGCTTTTCATGGGTGTTAAGACTATATATGCAGGTAGGTATGTTAATACTAGTGTGGGTTATCAAGTCAGGAATTTCTGGGTCACTTCTGCGCGCTTCCGAGGCCTCGTTGCCCAGAATCACTAAATACTGAAAAATGTAACTAAATTGTCTTATATTAAAAGAAGAAAGATATGAATGTTTCTTCCCTCAAAACACTCTCAAAAGTATCTAACACTCTTCCTAAGGTTGATAACCACTCCCAGTTCCTAAGGAATTTAGTAATTTTCAGAAATTTTAGGAATCCTGCGAAACTAAGGTTTACCGGGTGATACTCCGGGAACTAAGGTTCCTAATGTTCACCAAGCACCTCCAACTAATTATAACCTTATCCATCTTTAGAAATTAGGGTTTCCTAAGGTTTACAGTTAAGTAAGGCCCTAATCACAGTTTAGAAATTTGGGGTATTACATTGACATTTTCCCATATTCCCACTAGATTATTAACTGCACAAGTGCAATACCAAAACACTCAGTCCTACAGAGTGCAGAGGCGTAAACCCTCAGCAATTAATATCTAATAGAAAGAATCCATTCCCAATAAGGCTGATCAAACTTGACTCATGGATGAAACAATACCCATAGTCCAAAGGAATAATTTACCAATACCAAATATTTTCCTATATTCCCAGTTACCCACTAGATCATTAACTGCACAAGAGCAATACCAAAACACTCAGTCCTACAGAGTGTAGAGCCGTAAACCCTTGACAGTTAATTACTAATGAAACAACTAGATAGGAGGAACCAATAACCAAGGAAGTTTCACATTCAAGGCTCAGTTAGTCACATCAAGCTGAGTTAGTCACACAACATTTTCCTTTTGAAATCCATTGAAGATTAGTTGGCATTTTCCAAAACATTCCATAAAGCCCATTAGCAAAAGTATCTGAGTACGAGAAATCGTACCTGGTTAATGTTGTAGCTTTATATAAACTCCTAGCCATGTGTACCAAACCATCCAAATCTAGCCATGTGCATCACATTACTTAAATCCTAGATTTAGAGAGTGGATACAAAATCATTAATACCCAACTTCCCTTGGTTAATGTTTACTACTCTTTTAATTGTTTTCTCCACCGATTTCATCTTTCAAGATTTTCTAGTTATTGATAACAACAATCCCACCGATTTCATATTATCTTAACCGACACCTAGTTGTTTACAATCACACCAATGTACTAATCACCACAATAGAAATGTTATTCCATATATAAAATATCTTATAGTTGATACTAACCCAAAACTCGACATATAATACCAATATCATTATATATACGAAATACACTAATTTTATTCTAGCTAATCTTTACCAAGGTATTAGTATTATTTATCCTTCATTTTAAACTCATATCTCCTCAAATTTTTGAGTGTGATAATAACTATTTTTTTATTATCTTATTTGTCATTTTATGATCATGATATGCAACTATTATTAGGCTAAAGTTTATGTGAATACATTCTTGTATTATTTACCCATTGACCTCCTCTATATTCTAACTTCTATATTTTAGTTCAACATACTACCAATCATATCCAAGTTTTCTAACTTCCTAACAACAGATTTTTACCTATCCCTTACAAATTCCTTAAACTTAACATCTTATATGAAATCCTTTACTTTTATACTAACTAACTAGCCTAAGTTATTCCATTCTTAATTTTTCTAAGCACATTTACGCTATATTAACATTACTAACTCTCCTGTCAATTATTAATTACTTAGTATGTACTCACTCTTAATCACCATAAAATTCCTTATTTATTGCTCATTTAATTTAACTTTATTTTTGAAATTCCTAAAACTCGAGATAGCCGCTATGTGTGTAACTAAGCCCTTAAGCTCAGTTTTATTCTCCATTAGGCCTAATTATACGTTCTTTTATATCAAGATCATTAATTTCTATTTAGCCATTTACCAACCACTCAGTTTAAATTTATCAGTTTAACTAAATTCTTTACTCTCATATTACTATTCTTGACACAATTCCTTTTATTTCCTTAATCTCAAATACATAAGTATGTTTTACATTCTAGCTCCACTAACCGTTGATAACTTGAAATACCCCTAAATATTTAAATTAATTTAGGGGATTTCTTTTACTAAATCTTAAATAATAATATTAAATATTAATTATTTATGGAATTATGAATATTAATATTATATGGAATTATGAAAATTTATTTAGGGGATTTCTCCTATTTAACCCTAAAGAATACAATAAAATTTATTATTATATATTATTACATAGTATTATGAATTTAATAACAAGATTTATAAGTCGATAAATCTTGGGAAAATTTCTAAACACTCAGAGTATATTATAAAGATTTTAGAAAGAGTCGGAACATCATTTTGAAACATAAAAGTCAAAATAAATTTATAGAAACCTTAAAGCTTATTAAGCCTTGCTAGGGTTGACTTTTTGAGAATGGTCAAACCAGCCCATGAAACCTATACCAATAAATAGGTTATGTAAAACCATGAAGATCGATAAAAAGAACGTCAAAAATGGATCATCCTAGCCAAAGTTATGCTAGATTGAAGTTTAGAGTAAAAAGTTTGAAATATGCCACGTGTCACACTGTCACGGGTCGTCCAACACTTAGACGAATTTCATCTCCTATAATCTCGGTAATAGAAACCGGTTTTGCCCTATCTTGTGACCTTCATAACTTTCTCATCTTAAGGAATTTTTGAGTGTCGTCTTCTTTGTTGCCTTCTCCTACATTCCCTCTAAACAACCATAACTCACACAAACCCTAACTCGTTCTTAATCAACCGGAAATTCAAGCCAAAGTAGCCACCATGCAAAACCGTAACTGCAGTTTCCAGTTTTTCCCTTCGAATCAGGTAACTTCGACTAGCCATACCTTCTTCGTTTCTCAGGCAAATTTCATGTTCTTTAGCTCGTTTTGAAGAGCTCTAATTCCTCTAAAACTTTCATGTTGATGGCCTAAGCCAATTCCCAACCGTTTGGAAGAACAAGGCGTTTAAATTCTTGGTTTCGCCATCACATAAAATCACAGTTTTCTTTCCAGAAAACGCAAGGTAAACCCGCAACTTCTAGCTTCGATTTCTTTCTGTGTGTTGCGAGTTAGGATTAGTTCTTGTTATCATTGTGTAGAGCTAAGTTTCTTCTTTAGATTAAGCCCTTACACATAGCCTAACTCGATCTGTACTGCAAGATATAGATCCTCAAAGTCGGCCCCGTGAACTGCTCGAAAGTTTGAAACTTTCCAGATTTCCGAATTCGATTTGCTCCGTTGTTGCAATTCCGGTAAGTTTCCTTCAAATTCCTTCAACCTTGCTAATCTACATTACATTGTCGGTCAAAAACATGTTTCAATTGCATCAATTTCGCTTTAGATTGAGTGAATTTGGGAGATCGAATTCGAAAACTCTTAAGAATCCTAACCTCGAAATCGAATTCGAAAACCATTATATACTGCATTATAATTGGGGAAATTGGTCTCATTAGAATCGTAATTTAATTTCAAAACCATAGAAACAAGAATCACTCGATTTCGATCTATAGATTAGGAGATATTGAGGATTTAGTACTCGGGATTGAATTTGCTTTCGCTGATGAACTCAGCGTTCAGGGACCGTCCGATCTCGTTTTAAAGGATTGGACGGCCGAGATTAGATCGGGTTATTAAAGAAGGTTATAAGTTTCTATAATTTTAGTAAATAGCCCTAACTTGTTGAGTTAATTTAAATACCTTCCGAATGTGTTTTGACTTGAAATTGTAACCAAAGATTCCTTATTAATCTAGTTTATTTTGATGTAGATTAATATGGTTTTGGAGTTTTTAAAATAAGTATGATTTTTGCAAGTTACGGGTTTTCTGGAATTATTTGGCTAATTTAAAAAGATATTTTATGAAATAAAATTTTATAATATGTCTAAAATGTTATAGTTACTGTATATTAAATTTGGGGATTTTTGGGCAATGGTAAAAGGTTTTAAAAATTGGTTTGTGAGTTTTTCATAAGAATAACTTATAATATATGGTTTTTAATGTAACCAAAAATTAAGTATGGTTTGTTAATAAACTTTTTAAGCTGGGAAAAATATGGAACCCTAAATTAACATTTTATAACAGTAAGTTTATAAATGTTTTGGTATTAGCTTTAAGAGAAGTGAAATTATTTACATATATGTATATATATACTTATTAAGTAGAAACTTATGTTAAATCAAGGAATCTAATTATTTTACGTTTATATTATATTATATGGAGTTAATATTTTAATTAAAACTAAGGAAAATATGAATATATATATATATATATAATATATATATATATATATATTACATATATAAAAGGGAGTAAAGGTAGTAACTTAGGGTAAAACAGGAAGCTAATAAATTAACACTTACAATAACTAAATATTATAAGAGCTAGTGAAATACCCCGTAATAAAAATAGTGATTAATTAGGCTAATAAGTAATTTAGAAGCTTAATTAAGTATAAATAATCATGAGGGAACAAATCCCGAAGGAAAACGGATCCTTAAAATGGATTAAAATCACTAACGAACCTTAAAGCACGTTTTTCGAGGTAACGGGAAAACGTGTCTTTAAGCGGGTCAAATAGACTCGTAACAGTTTTTGGTCAACTAAATAATCATTAATAAATAGAGTGAAGCTTTTAGAACCAATAAAATCAAGAAAACGAGAAATTAGTAAAAAACTGTCAAAAACGGAAGTGTGTAGGGTAGAAACATAAATAACCAAAACTTATGTGTCCACTTTTAAATAAAAAGGTAAAGTTTGTGTGTGGTGTGATGGTGCCAGCCGCCCCCCCCCCCCCCCCCCCCTTATTTCCCTCTCTCACACACTCACTAACTCCCTCCTTATTTACAAAAAACAAAAAACAAAAAGTAAACTCTCACCTTACTTTATTACCCCACACTCTCACATTCTCTCTCCCTATCTCTCATTTCTTCACTCACGTAACCCAGCCCCCTCATTACTCTCTAATCTCCTTCCTTCTCCAAACCGACACCAATGGAGAAATAAGCAAAACCAACACAAACTCTACTTCTCTCCTCTTGTAACCCCCACAAATCTCTTCCAAAAATTACAAAAACTACACCATTGGAATCCTCTCACCAAGAGCTACGATTCTCTCTTTTCAAAATCTGGAAAAGAGCACTTTCGTTTTTATGGGTATGTCCCATTTGGAGCTTCAAGACCACATTAGAAGGCCTCCTTCTCCGTGTTCTATTGAGGTAAAAATATTCTTAAAAACTTCATCTTTTCATAGCCTCAAGGGCAAAACGAAAATGTAAACTAAAACCCTAGCTTGCTTCTTTATGCTAGCCGATTTTGGTCTTGTTGGTGGAGTTGGAATTTTGTTCTTGAGCCACTCCAAGCTTCATTTACACCCTTGCAAGGTAAGGAATTTTCTAAACCCTAAAACCCACACTAAAAGCTTAAATAATGTTAGGGTTAATTTTTAGTATTGAATGGTATTTAAGAATGGGTTGTGATGTTAGATTGGTTGAGAGACTAAAACCGGTAGAGAGAAGGAAGAAGGAAGAAGCAAGAAGAACAAACAAAATTTAGAAGAAAAACAAGGTAAGGATGCTCACCTTTGTGTAGTCTTGTATATGTATGTGTAACAGATTTTAGAGGTTTGGATTTAGTGATGAAATGGTATTGTGTAGTAGAGTAGTGTATAAGAAGGATACAATATTTTAAACCCTTAAAAGACATTTTAAAAACTGTTACAAACAGATTGGGGATTGGGATGTTTGAGTGCAGAATTAGTGTTGTTTAGAGTGGTAATTGTGTATGAGAGCTGTATATTGATATGGTGTATAAAACAGGTGGTATAGATCATAATGTGAGTGTAAACAATGTGGTGAGAGTATAAAATTATAGGGGAGACTATGGCGAAATTTACATAGGAATAGAACACTTAGTGAATGAGAAACTAGGTGAATAAGGTGGTTTGTAACAGATTCGGTTAGAGAAAGATAGAGGGTATATTATGAGAGATAGTTAATGTAGTTATAATGTGTTAGAGGTGTTAAAAATGACATTAGAAGAGGGAGCTATTGTTGGGAGAGAGTTAGAACAAAATCTGTAGCATAATATGGTAAGGGGAGAAAACTGTGTAAGTGTTGAATGAAAACTTGGAAATTGTGTGTATAAGTTAGTATAGAATTGGGTAATGAGTTAGGAAATGAATTAACATGATTTAGAGTGTTTAAATTGTACAAAACATGTTAGGATGTATGTAGGAAGATTGGGGAAGCAATGGGTGAAATTGGGAATGAAAAATAAAATCTGTAGCAAGGTTCTGACTTCGTCCGACCCAGACGGTGAGTCGGACGTGGGTCGGACGGGGCTTAAGAAACGAAAATCAATCTTTCTGGAATGGTCCGACCCAGGACCGTGGATCGGCCGTGGGTCGGACAGGCAAAAAATAGGGGTCAAAAGTTTCTGACTTCGTCCGACCCAGAGTCTGGGTCGGACAGTGGGTCGGACGGAGCAGGGACACGGGACCGAAACCTTCTGGAACGGTCCGACCCAGAGAGTATGGGTCGGACGGAATAGTGCTGGGTCGGACAGGGTGAATTTCAGAGGACGAACTCTACTGGAATGGTCCGACCCAGGGCTTGGGTCGGATGGTGGGTCGGACGGCCCAATACTTACAAAAAAAAAAAAAACTGTAAGCTTGTAATTAGTCTATATATATATGTATGTATGTATACCCACCTATACATATGTATATATATATATGTATGTAAACCATGGACAAGTAATGAAAAGTAAGTAAAATGAAATATAAGTGTAAAGGAGGTAAAGACTTAGTAAGTATGAGTTAGGAAACGTACGAGTAATCGAATTAAGTCAATCATAGTTAGATTAATCATTCGGTTGTATGTATATCATAGGATTTGATTTGTGACACCGAAGGACGTTCGGGAACACGTACAACGGTGAACGGTATGGATTCCTCATGCCCCGTATGCTATCTTGGTTACTCTGATTTGTGTGTTGTGTGCTAATTGATCACCAAATAAGATAAATGCACGAATCGGAGTTAATATGCATACTTGTGAATATGTAGTGTTGTATGTTTTGAATATTTTTCTTAAATCTTAGTTCGTATAATTCATGAAATGTATGGATGATAATGAATGTGTGTATGTAGGTTGTATTGCATCGTGACCGATTATTTGTATGAATGGACTTCTAACTGATTCCTAACAAGCTAACCATCCTAACTTAAATTGGTAATTAAATTGGAATGAGTAGAAGTCCGATATAGTTTCGGCCACGCGTGAGGATGAGGAGACACAAGAGGTTGGATACGATTCCTGACTCTTAAACTGGTCCGCGGCCTAAATCCCTTAAGTGGGTAGCATCCCGGATTGGTGAGTCAAGTAAATCCCGGAGGTGGGACGGAGTAGTCCCCAGGGCCGGAGGTCCCGACGACTTAACTTGAGTATAAGTAAGTAAGTAAGAATGAGTAAGTAAAGTGAATGTAAGTAAGTAAGTGTAAGTAAGAGTAAGTAATGTGAAATGAGTAAAAGAGTAAATAGCATTCCGTTTAACCCGGATGCGTAACTTGGCTAACCCTGTGAAGGTAAGTGTTGTGAGCATTATTGTATTGTTGCCTTGGAATGAATAATGTATTGTGAACGAATGTATGTTGTATGCAAAGCATGTATGTATGAAATAAATGAACAGCATGTTTAGTGGACGTCAAATAGTCGGCGTGCCCTAGCTAGCACTCGGTATATGCGGAGTTTATACGCAGCGTTTTCTGAGCCCCTTGGGGCACCATTTTTACTACACGCAGGTACAAGAGAAGGATGAAGGCCATGAAGAGATGTAGCTAGTTCTTTTGTTTCTTTTGTTTATAAACAATGAATTGTGATCGGTGTACTGAGTAGTACACAACTGTAGCTTTTGGATTAGCCAGTGTACCATGGGGTACACCTTTTTGGATATATAAAGGGATGGTGAATTGGTATAGATGAGTAGCCGGTAGAAACTCATTCTTTTGGTAAGCTTGAAAGGTTGTAATTGAATATACTTTAAATACTCGGTGATCCAAGAATTGTAAGCATGTTATATTCCGGTAATGGTAAGTAATGTTTTAGTAGCTCGGTATATTATGTTCATCAGACCGTGACTGTAAGTAGAACGAGCCTAGCTAGCCGTATGGGCGGCTAGCGGCGTTGTATCACCCGCCGTAGTATGTAGTATTTCCGCTGCGAGTAACTCTGGATTATGGGATGATTGGACGGTAAGCATAGGATTAACGGTTGGGGTGTTACAAAAAGTGGTATCAGAGCCTAGTTACGCTCTGATGTCCATAGTACCGAGCATAGGGGATTACCGAGTTAGGATTTCAACCGTCTTAAGACGGATACTTAGAAACCTAACTAGGAACTACCGTTGTTAACAACGGATACCCTTGACGTTCTTAGGAATGATACCTTGCTTAAATTCCAAGACCTTTGAGTCATATCTTGCGGAGCCTAATGTAACTGTTAAATATCCAGATGTCAGGAAGAGGTCCAGGTCGCCCTAGAGGAGGGGGCAATGACGGACCCGGCGCGCAGACGATAGCTGAGATCGTCGCCGCCACGGTAGCGCAGATGCTACCACAAGTGATCCAAGCAATGCAACAAAACCAGCAAAACCAACAGGACCAAGCGGGACCAATCCCTCCCCCTCCACCCAGAGAAGTAAACTGGGTAAAAGCTATCGCAGATCTTCGTCCTCCCTGCTTTAGAGGCGAGAGCGATCCTGCGAAGCTAGAAGCCTACATCTCCGAAATGGAAACTGCTTTTGAGACCCTCGAAGCTCCTGCTGGAGTTCGAGTGAGAGTAGCTGCTTACTACCTCAAGGATGCCGCTATGGACTGGTGGAAACTAGTCACGCACGAGTATGTCAGCGACCCCACATTCGACTGGGAGTCCTTTGCATCTCTCCTCCGATCAAAGTACTATCCGGAACATGTAAAGACTAAGAAAAGGCTAGAGCTGGATGCCTTGAAGATGACAGACAAGATGTCTGTGGATGAGTACTACCGCACCTTCACCTCCATTCTCCGTCTTCTCCCTGATCTAGGATACACCGGCCAGGTGTTGGTCGATCGCTTCTATGGCGGTTTGAGCCATCGCCTTCGGTACGGTATGGGCTACACTAGATTTACCTCCCTTCAGGTAAATATTGGTTAACCCTTAGTATCATTTCAATTCCTTGAATTCCTTAAATTCCTTGAATTCTTTGAGTCTTTCCTTACTCTTCCTTAAATGAGAATCCCGGCTAATACCTGAAACTTTAGGAGTGTTATCACGCGGCTTCTCGCGTTGAAATCACTTGCCAACTAAGGGATGAAGAAACCACGCTGAAGCAAAAGGCCAACAATAAGAACACCAATGGCGAGGAGTAGAACCAGGGTAAAAGTTGGAAAAAGAAGAAGGGAAATTTCTTTCAGCAACCTCAAAAGAAATTCCCAAGTGAAAGCAGTGCCCATGGTGAGCAGGGCAAACCGGTTGAACTTCTTCAACTCGGTTCATCTGCACCGGTGGCAGCAAAGCCACTGAGATCATACCCGCCTAAGGGTAAACTTCTATTTCTAATTTGTATTCGTATCAGTATCATATCTAGTATATCCACGCACACATGTGCTAACCCTCTAAACCTTAGGTTCTGGCTCCGGTTCCACCAAAACCTTCTCCGATGGCCGCACCTATGTGTGCAGGAAGTGCAACCTAGACTATCCCGGCAAGGACTGCTATGGGAGAGATATCAAGTTCTACAATTGCCAGAAGCTAGGACACACGACCAACAAATGCCCAGAGAACGCCAAGCCAAAAGGAAACTACCAAAGCTACAGGCAGAGGGAAGGCAAGGAGGTTGCATCTGGTGATGCACCAGCCCAGCAGGCGCCACAGGGACAGGGATCCCGGGGACCTCCGAGGGGTGCACCTCAGATGCAGCCTGTCCTTCATGTCATAGACCGTGATGGGTCCGGTTCTAAATCCGGCCCAGGTAATTAATCTAAACCTTTAATCCTTGGAGTAGCATGACTAAATAGTAGAGTAACTGTTTGAATGAATGCATAAGTAAATAAAATGAAGCGTGTATTAAGCATGAAATGAAGTAGTTGAAACTAGCACTCACCGTAGATGAAATTTATAACCTTAGGAAGCTTTAGTATCTGTTCTCCGATACCGGTAAACCTGAATTAAGAAGAGATCGACATCACCAACCACTACTACACCAACGAACAGTGTCAGGTCATCCGACCAGGTATGATCTTATTAAGGGGATACCTGACACCCGAAGCACAAATCTCAATCATCCGACGATGCAACGAGCTAGGAACGGGTCAAGGTGGATTTTACACACCCGAATTCCCCGGTGGAGCGAAGATGAAGCTAAAAATGATGTGCTTGGGAAAGGACTGGAATCCTTATACCAAGACATACCAGGAGACATGAACACAAGATGGAGCAACGCCACCGACAATACCTCCAGAGTTTCAGACACTCGTCACACAAGCAGTAGAACTTGCACAACAATGTGAACATGAACCGATCCCCGCACGGGAAGCGGACCTCTGTATCATCAACTTCTATGAGAAAGAAGGACGACTTGGGTGACACCAAGACAAGGACGAGACAGCGGAATCTCTTGAAAGAGGAGTGCACGTAGTGTCTTGGTCCATTGGTGATGACGCCGTATTTATGTATAGCGAGCAGAAGCGTGTGGACCTCACAGAGAAACCGGTATTGAGATCAGGAGATGTCCTAATCATGGGTGGAAACTCTAGGTTGCTGTATCACGGTATCAACAAGATCAAGCTGAATACGGCACCACCGGCAATAATCAATGCCACACACATGAAACCAGGACGCCTGAACCTTACCTTTAGGAAGTATTAAATTCATAGTATCATGTAATGTCTTAGTAACGTGTATTAGAGACACGGTGTGTATGATGGTTGGTTTATCAATAAAGAGCAGTGTTGATTTAATTCCACTTGTGTCCACCATCAATACTTATCCAATTGTGAATCCAATAGGTTATGGACTCGGTACCGAAGGTATCCTGAGTATCCTCACCGAAGCACAAGCCGGCAGAAGCGGCACCATCTTAACGGGAACCTTCCCAGTGAACGGCATCGATGCCAATGTGTTATTCGACTCCGGCGCCTCTCACACCTTCGTATCACCATCTTTTGTGAAGAGGTTGAAGCTAGATGTGGATGAGCTACCGAATTTTGTGGTTACTCTCCCATCAAAGGAGTGAGTAAAGTGCACCAAATATTATCAATCAGCCACCATCGAAATAAAAAATGAAGCGTTTTCCATTTCCTTCATCGCGTTCAATGGATTGGGATTCGACTTAATCGTCAGAATGAATTGGTTGGAGTGGCACAAGGGTAGAATCCTCTGCGCCGAGCATCGATTACTGCTCAAGAGTCCTTCTGGGGTTACAGTATTTTACCGCCAAAGACCGAGAGAGCCTTCGACCACACTTATATATGCTATGGCAATGTACCGAGAGCTCAGAAATGGCCAAGAATTATATCTATGTTATGTACAAGACCTGTAGAGAGATCCAGAGTTCAGCGATGATGTACCGATTGTATCCGAATTTCCTGACATATTCCCTAAGGAGCTACCCGGCATGCCACCACCGAGAGTAGTGGAATTTGAAATTGATCTATTGCCAGGTACCTGTCCCATTGCTAGGGCACCGTACCGCATGGCACCTGCTGAAATGACCGAACTGAAAGAACAGTTGCGCGATCTTCTCGACAAAGGGTTCATACGCCCAAGCGTATCACCCTGGGGAGCACCGGTCCTCTTTGTGAAGAAGAAGGGCGGTAGCCTCCGACTTTGTATTGACTACCGCGAACTGAATGCGGTTACAGTCAAGAATAAATACCCATTGCCACACATCGACGACCTATTTGACCAGCTGAAAGGAGCATCAGTCTTCTCCAAGATTGACCACCGTTCTAGGTATCATCAAATCGCTATCAAAGAACAAGACATAGAGAAAACAGCATTCCGTACCAGATATAGCCACTACGAATTCACAGTGATGCCATTTGGTTTGTCAAACGCACCAGCTAAATTCATGGACCTCATGAATCGTCTATTCACTGAGCAGTTGGACATTTCGGTTGTTGTCTTCATCGATGACATCCTTGTATACTCAAAATCAGCAGAGGAACATGAAATACATTTGAGGAAAGTGCTAGAGACACTGCGCGAGAACCAGCTGTATGCGAATTTCTCCAAATGCGAATTCTGGCTAGATCAGGTATCATTCCTTGGTCATATCATCTCGAGCGCAGGTATCTCAGTTGACCCTTCTAAGATAGAAGTTGTACGATCATGGCCTAGACCCAAGACTGTTACCGACATTAGGAGCTTTCTTGGTCTAGCCGGTTACTACCGGAGATTCGTAAAGGACTTCTCAAAAGTCGCTAAGCCCATGACTACACTGATGAAGAAAGATGAACCGTTTGTATGGACAGACGAGTGCGAGCTATCATTTCAGAGCCTTAAGGACTCATTGACCTCAGCGCCCGTCCTTACTCTTCCAGAGGTTACAGAGGGATTTGAGGTATACTGTGATGCATCAGGCAAAGGAATGGGATGCATACTCATGCAGCATGGCAAGGTTGTAGCTTATGCCTCCCGCCAGCTGAAAAAGCATGAGGAGAATTACCCGACACATGACTTAGAGTTAGGATCCATTGTCTTCGCCTTGAAGATATGGCGACACTATCTCTATGGGGTAAGCATCACCATCTACTCCGATCATAAGAGCTTACAGTATGTATTCACACAGAAAGAACTCAATTTGAGACAGAGAAGATGGATGGAGTTTCTTTCGGGTTATGACATCGACTTACAGTATAAGGAAGGGAAGGCAAATGTTGTAGCCGACGCCCTGAGCCGTCGAGCACACTTGCTCCATTCGCTACTCGCTTCTTCTAGCTTGGTTGACGAGGTGCGAGACGCTCAGTTGAGCGACCCTTATATGACCGAAATCAGACAGAAGATCACAGATGGTACATTTGAGAAGAAGAAATATGATTTTCAGCTACATGAAGATGGTCTGATTCGACTGAATGGCAGGTTATGCGTTCCCCGAAGCAATGCTGAGCTAAGGGATCGCATCCTGCGAGAGTCACACAGTTCCACATTATCAGTCCATCCGGGAGCCTCCAAAATGTACAAAGACATGAAGAGGTACTTCTGGTGGTCTGGAATGAAATCGGATGTGACAGAATTTGTATTGAGATGCCTAACATGCCAAAAAGTGAAATTCGAACATCGTAGACCGGGCGGAATGGTACAATCGATGCCAGTTCCGGAGTGGAAGTTTCATGATATCTCCATGGATTTTGTTGTAGGACTCCCACCTGCTAGGGGAGGACTCAACATGATCTGGGTTGTAGTCGATCGCCTTACCAAGGTTGCCAATTCATATCGATGAAGGACACCTGGAAGGTAGTGAAGCTAGCTGAGCTATTCGACAGGGAGATTATCAGACATCACGGAGTTCCGAAGACTATAGTATCTGACCGCGACACCAGATTTCTTTCGAGATACTGGAGAGCTACACGGGAAGCGTTGGGTACAGAATTGAAGTTGAGTACCGCCTTCCATCCTCAGACTGACGGTCAGACAGAAAGGACCATCCAGACACTGGAGGACATGCTTCGGGCATGTGCCTTGGACTTTCAGGGGAGTTGGTTAGATAAGCTTCATCTTATCGAATTTTCTTACAATAATAGTTATCATGCCTCGATTAAGATGTCACCTTTCCAAGCCCTATACGGTAGACCCTGCCGTACACCCTTGTGTTGGGATGAGTCAAGCGAAGCGGTCATCATAGGACCGGAGTATCTAGAACAAGTCCAAGCGGAAGTGCAATAAATTCAAGCCAATATGAAGGCAGCCCAAGATAGGCAGAAATCCTATGCGGATGTGAGACGACACGACCTTGAGTTCGCCGTAGGCGACCAAGTGTTCTTGCGAGTTTCACCTATGAAGGGCGTATTCCGTTTAGGTCAGAAGGGCAAGTTGAGCCCAAAGTTTGTAGGGCCGTACACCATTACCGAAAGAGTTGGATCCATAGCCTACAGGTTAGCATTACCTGAGGACTTGGGGCGTGTCCATGATGTATTTCATGTGTCACAACTCAAGAAGTACATTGCTGATCCTTCTCATGTCTTAGAGCCCGAGAGACTATCTATCGAGCCAACCATGAGATATGTCGAAACCCCAGCGAGAATCCTTGACAGGAAGACCAGAGACACTCGCCATAAGTCCATACGAATGGTGAAGGTCCTATGGTCAAACCATGATGTCGAAGAAGCGACATGGGAGTTGGAAGATGCCATGAAGGCTAAGTACCCACAGTTGTTCATAGACTAGACTCATCACATTACTTAATTCAATGGTGTTACACGCCGTTAGCCACCCACGTGACTAATAAGGCTAATACATATACATTTGTATCGGTCTGATGGACTAGATTCCCGAGCAACTACACAATACAACCCTTATTCCATTTCCAACATTTATTATATACTTACATTCCCACTGTACCGAGTATTTACAACTAATGCCGATAACAATTTCGGTCTTACTACACTTACAATGCTTACGCCATTTACATGGCTACCCACGTATAACATCTACCCCGTCCTACTCTCGAACGGCTTCCAGCTCCTTGTACCTGAAATAGAAAAAGGAGAGAAAGGGGTGGCCCCCAAGGGGCTCAGCAACTTTGCTGGTATGGTAATCCCGCAGCCCACATGCTACCGGGCCACGCACAACTAATTGTCGTCTTAGCATGCAGTTGATTAAATTTAAATCATGCATGCAAGCCATAAACATACAACACATAAAATTTCGCTTCAATGGGCTCAACCTATAACCAACACATCCACACTTAACCAACCATCCAATGATTCATTAAACCCTAGGGTGGCTCTCCTCTAAAACGGGGCTACTTCCTTAACGAACGACAGGTACCCATTAATCGGGTTATCCCTAGACGCCTCTTGTCACAAACGGGGATTCATTTCCATGATCCACACATTCCATATCCTACAACATATCCCATTCCTCACATAACAAAACATAACAACACTTTTCTTGTTTCGGCATACGCACGATAACAACGCATTCGTTTTTAGACACCTAACGTAAACATATCTTAGCATAGCAAGGGAATTTGCCTAGCACAATAACAACACAAAACACCATAAGATCGGTTCACACAAGGAACCTTCCACCATAGTTAGTATATATAGTGAGCCTAGAGATTAATGCCAATCTCATGTTAAGCTCGTTACCAACCTCGTTACCGTCCGGTTATATAGAACGGTTAACTTATACCCAAGGTGTGTCGGATATAGTAATCCCAAGCACACCGAAATAACATTCGTATGCCCCTGTGGCCCGACGTGAGTCAGTAACTAGCTTTGGATAAGCTAAGGGAAGGTAGGAACCAAATTGGAATACCACCTATACATACACCAAGAGAGCCGAACCGGATAAGATAACGACTCCCGTCCATCACACGCGTGGCCGGAACAACCGGACTCCTCACCCCCCATTAGTACATATACACTTATAAATAAGTAGTTAGAGATCCATTATAGAGCCTACCACATCCACACACCATACGGTATCGTACCCGAGTTAAGCACACAAGGGAGGTTCACACACTTGCATACAACAACAATGTCCAACTAACTCACACATAGCCGTGGTTAGCACGTTCCCAAGGTTTGGGCCGTCAACTCCGAATACCGATCACTCATGTGTTCCTAGTTTTGGTTAGCTAAGGTTTAACACATATTTGAGGTTAAACGGTATCGGAGGCCAACTTCGCCACATAAATGACATACGATAAACTCATTACATGTTTTAATCTTACAAGGTGGCAAACACTCAAGAAAACATATTGGCATACAAGCCGGTGTAATCCGGTAGGACACAGGTTGCAAGAAACCATACCTGTCACCGGAGTCCCTTTACCACTTCCAATTATGTTCCTCGAGCAATTCTCGAACAACTGTTAACATCACATGCGTTTTTATTAACATCGGGGTTTGCTTGATTATTTAATGTCTAATGCTTAACTTTCCCCGTTAACTTAGTTACATAACTTTACATTTAACTTGTTTTACTTTTACATTTTGATTCAACTTTTCACCCACTTTATTGTCATTAAAACTCACCTAACATGTCCTTAACAACCTTATGACATCATTACCTATCAATCCCCATCATTACATATCATTTTCATACCATAAAACAACAATTTTGGTCCATACAGTGGCCTGTCCGAACTTGTGTCCGGACTTCCCAAGTTCGGACACAAGCCGCGACCCAATACTGAAAACCATACACACGTCCGAACTTGTGTCCGGACTTCCCAAGTTCGGACACAGTTCGAGAGTAACTCCCAGATAGAAACATCACGTCCGAACTTGTGTCCGGACTTCCCAAGTTCGGACACAGTTCGAGAGTGGGAATCCTTTACCCAACGAGCCTGTCCGAACTTCCATGTCCGGACGGAAGTTCGGACACGGCAAAACATTCAATTTCCAATTCTTTAAACACTTAACCAAATTCACCAAACCTCTCCTAAGTCTCATAATGTTTCCTAACACCATTTGGCACATCAAACACACCTTTAGCCATGTGCTAAACTCTTTAAATCACTCACCAAAACCATCTTATCATTCACAAATTTCTTACAAAATCCCTAGCACTTGGGATGTTTTCTCCTTAAGATCTCTAAGTGGTAGTTCACCAATAATGACCACTACACCGAGGTGTTTCCTCTACACCTTAACATCATCTCTCAACTTCTTTTCTTACTAACTAAACCTCCTTTTCACACCTTACCTAAACATCACTTATTCCTTGGATATCAACATTACCTAAACCTTAAACAACTTCTCCAAGACTTAAATACATTCTCAAAACACACATTGAATTCCTAGAACTTCCAAGATAACACCTAAATCCTTGCATCCCTCTAAATCACCTTAATACATGATTTCTTCTCAAGTAAACATTTATTCACCTTTAACACTTCCTAGTTCACCAAAACTTCCTTAAAACACTTAGAACTTCTTACACATCTTCCCAAATTTGGCCATAGCTTCTCTAGTATATACCCACATCCAAACACTTAGGTTTTTACCTTAATTCATTCAAGAACACCTAAAATCCATCAAGAACATTTTTACACACAAACTTCACACATTAAGCACTACATCACAATATAGTGCATAACTCAAATTGCTTGGCACTTAGGTCCTTAAATAACATGGCTCTTAGGCCATTAAATTGCATAAACCTTAAACACTGAATTTCCCACATAATAATGCCTTTGACCTGCGAATACACCCAACAATACATATTCCTTAATAACTCCTTGAGAGCATTTTACTAGCTCATTCACCATTGGCTCCTTAGATCATTTTAATAAGCAATATAAGCTCATTTCTCCTAAGGCATTAAATCACATTGAGATAGCATATTTACCTCTTTTCCTCACAAACTTCTTTCTTGTTTCCTCTTAAAACCGATGGGGTGTTTGGTTGTTTGTCAACTTCTAAACAATGTACAAATAATAGAATGAGTATTCAAGCATTATGCTTCATCTCATTGTAAACCCTAATTTTACATTGTTTCAAAAACATTAATGTAGTTGTTTTACCTTGATCTTTGAAGGGTATTGGAATATCCTCCAAGAGAGGACTCCACCAAGTCCTTGAATGATTGAAATGAAGCTAGGAAAAAGGTAATATAATGACTCCATTAAGAGTGATTTTCGGACATGACAAAACATGAAGGAAATGTCATTTTTCTTTGAGTTTCCTTACCTTGAAGCAAAGGAGAACATGAATATGTGAAAAGGTGAGCTCAAGCTCCTCCCATGGTGATTCCTCTTGGCACCGAAATGGAGCTCTTGGGATTTTGAAAGGATAGAATTGAAGAGCTTGATGAGAGGAAGAGATTGGTGGTGTTTGTTTTTGATTTGAACAAGTGAGCTTGGAATTATTGCCAATGGAAGGTGGAGTTTTGGTGAGCACTATTCCAAACCGTGAATGGAAGAAGAAGAGAGGTTGAAGAAGCCTTTCAACCGTGGGAAATGAAGAAGGAAGGAAGAATGAGATAAGTTTTGCTTTTTGGAAGATATTTGTACTTAAAAGCAAATAGTACTTATCTTAGTTATTCTTTATTTCCTTAGCATGTTACAAGGGTGGTGAGTCACCACACCTTAAAAACCGGCCCCAAATAGTGGCATGAGGTAGTATAGTCTTTATTTGTCAATTTAATTACTTAATACAACACATGTTACAAACTAGCTTATAAAAGTCACTATTAACCTAAACAAGGCACATAGAAGTGAAATTTTTGATTTCCCATTGATATAGCCACCCAAATGTGATACATATAGTACACATGTTAATTAAAGAGTGATGATGGCATTTAGCCATTCAAAACTTATTTACAAGACAATTTTTCAAAAACGTGCTTTAAGACTTCTTAAAGCACATTTTGTGTTTTAACTTGTTTTCAAGCTTGGTTTTCTTTGGTAATTGATTTAATATGTTCATTAACATATTTATAAGGTATAAGTATGACCATTAGGTCTTATACACATTTATCCCAAGCTTAGAGCACATTTTAGCCCATATTGACCTTAAGGTATTTATTTGTGTTTTGTTTGGTTTCATTGTCTACCAAAGTTTCCTAAGGACTTATTTAGCCTTATAAAGTCATAATTAAGCATTATCAAGTCTTGGTAGGCTCTTTGAGTCCTAGCCAAGCTCACTCCAAGCTTAGAGCATGTTTTTGCTCAAACCGTGTCTTAGTGTTTTATTGTTTTTTTACCGTGGTTTAAATGGTTCATTTATGTTTCTAAGGCACTTTTTAGCCTTTAAATACCATAGTTTAACATTTACACAACATACCAAGGTTTGGGGTATTTCAATCTACCCCCCTTAAAAGAACTTCGTCCTCGAAGTTCACATTTCCTCGCATCCTTGGATTAGAATACGGGAATTACTTATAGCCATAAAACTTCCATTATCAACCACTCTTTAAATCCAACCTCGGACTTAATGGTCCGGGCAACATATCCACATTATACATAAAATATCATACTCACATGGTGACCTCGGACTTAATGGTCCGGGTACCTTCACCACACTCGCACCTATACAATACCCCTCAGACTCTTAGGTCTGGGTGACATAACCACATTTAGACACATAGGTCTATGTAACACAACACATTTAGACTCATAGGTCTTGATAGCATACATTTTAGGAGATCAAAGTCAAATAACCCTTATCACACATACCAAACAACATGTCATAGCATGTATATCAACAGAAATACCTTTTCCATCTCTCCATGGGTTCGAATCCCACGTTGAGTACATATACACTGTGATCCCGCAGAACCCGGTCGCGATGGACACCTTCTGGTCCCCGTTCCTTTGGGAGATCAAAACATTCACTCAAATTTTTTTTTTTAACATATGTACTTCTCATGTCACCGGTCCGAAGACAAAGGCTCATACGTCCTCAGCTCGTGAGCAAGTACTACAAAAATATTCTTTACTAGGTTAAGTATAAGAAGGTCTTTTATTCAAAATATTAATCGATTGTTTGAAAACACCAATTGAAAATCCTTTTGAAAACACCACACAACTCCAAGTCCGATTTATACTCCTTGTATTTTTCTTAACATGGTTGTTTGTGACCACTTACAGGGAGCTTCAAGAATTATCCAACCCTGATGTGATCAGCATCAGTGTTGAACTATCTTTCCACCCCAATTTGTGTTCGGCTTCCCTTGATCTCATGATAATCAAGTTTCACCTCCCACTTCTTTTTCGACCAACAATTAATTCAAGCATATCCCATTTTCTATCTTTTAAAATCATTCTAATCATGATCATAACATCTCCAAGGGATAGAACTCCATCTATCAATCATCATCCAAATCCAACTTAATTTAAGTTACCTAGGGAATTTAATTCTCACTAGGTTCTATGTCGGTCTCATAACCCTTCATAAATCACAACATTGTATAAATATACATATATTTTTTTATCAAAATACAATACATGGTTTACATTTATGCATCGTCGGGGTTTTAGTTCCCCGGGAGTTTCTTTACTCCCTTCCACTTGTACTCTCACACACACTGTTAACTAAAATAAACACACTTTCCACAATGGTATTCGCATCTTCTGTGCGCAATTACCACAATTTAACCATAAATAAATGCGTATGTTTATATAACACACGCGCCAACCATCATAACAAATCATTTTGTGCTATGCACAACCCCGTTCACGTACACTTGTACGGTAAAACACACTAAGTGGTTTTGCGCTCTACCCCCCTTAAAAGGGATTACGCCCACGTAATCAATCACTAAACCTTGGCTTAAAATGTTCTGCCGTCGTGAAGTGTTTTGACTTCCACGCGGTCTATTACACCTTGGATTCTGATTAGAGGATCTTAACCATATTGGCGGTTTAGTCCCTAAACCAAGAATTCGCATTGTAGTTGTAACTCATAACCGGTTTCGGTCTGGCCTGTGAGGCTTTTAGACATTGATAACTAGCCATCCATTCATATTCACAATGTATACCCGGTACTTGACGCATGGGCTCACTGGCCTCTGTTGTGCAACCCTGATAATTATAGAGCTAGTTTGCCCCATTCGTTACTGTTACTGTATTGTACATCTCCAATGTATTACCCTTATCTTGGGAAGAATGGTTTCTCAACCGACACATGGTATCTCTTACCCTGAGCGAATTCGGTGAGTTTCACGATTTTCCATCCATGTCTCCAGTAGCTTACAGCGTAAACTACTATGTAATTCACAATGATTGACTTGCTTCCACCGACTCACTGTCGGTTGAGATTGAGCTACTACCTAGTGTGTAGTGCTCTCTTAGCTACTTACAATATTTGGGGTATATTCCATACCGATATTTGGCAGTTAGTGCTACTGTAGTCACTTACTGTTAATCATCTCTCCTCATTTGGTTTTATACAAGTACTCTTTTATTGGTGCGGCCTTGCATTTCCTATGCAACCGCCATTATAATATTATTCCTCCACAATTACCATGCCTCTAATTCCTAGCTATCTCACTTGATCATTACTGCGCAAGAGCAATACCAAAACACTCAGTCCTACAGAGTGCAGAGGCGTAAACTCTTGACAGCAAATCTCTCATGCGATAGCAATTAGGAATTTGTGTTTCACTGAAATCCTTATCACATAACACTTGCTTCCGGCTTACTGCTCGGTTCGTTTGCTATCACTTACTGTCGCATCTCCACTGGGGTTAACTCATAGCTCTGCTCACTCACCATTTTATCATCTAACAATACTCATACAACGGTCGCTTATTGCGCACCGTACCCTTAGTCCTTGTATATCATCAGCTTACATAGTATTTACTGTCACATTAACTTCCACACATATACTTGTATTATTCACATTATGGTTCATCACTCATTTGGATGACTACTGAATGCTCCTTGAGCATCGATCATTCGGGTCACAAGCCGGCATTATTCAGCTCGGTGTTTCACTTTATACACACACCCTACTAAGCCAACTGCTCTCTTCCAATAACAACATTGTCCATCCTTAACGTATTCCTTGAACTTGATTCACATCACTACCAGTCCTGCGGTCTTACAATATCGAGAGGTACCCCCACTCTTAATGCAGTGGTTCGTTTACCACTCTATTCACTTATATAACATAAACTTCTGCAATCAATCTAATTTATATAACATATCTTGCTTATGGCTTATAAGCCTTATTTGCCTTGAGCTGGGCTCATTGTAGGCTGTCCACACACATGTACTTCTCTGCACAATATTACATGTTTAGAGGTTGTAGTGGGTTCCATGACAACGTCGTTGCATTCCGTTTCCTTTCATGGGATGCCCCTTAGGTTTATCAGTCCGTCTCCTGACAACTTATGTCTAAACTGGGTGTTAGTTTCAACCCTTGTGTTCCTGTCATGCCATTTCGTGCAACACTTGTTGATGCGAACACCCTTCAAGGATTGCTCCTGGGTGTTGCTAAGTTATTCTTTTACATTTAGTTCACACTTATTGGTACATTCAGTTAGTCACGCCTTTTTGCGTTCTTCACTGGTTATCATCTTCTTCTGTGAAGATCAACATTTCCTGATAGTGTAGGTACTTATTCCGGATGTTTCATCCCATTCATTGCACATTAATGTGTCCACATTGGGCATCTGCCTTGCCATGCACAGGCTGGGTCTCCGTTCCAGTCATCATGTTTATCCCTGAGGATCCTTAAGGTATATTATATATGATGTCTTTACATAACAGTCAGTGCATTTTGCACTTCCTGACTCTTAAAACATTTCCTTGAAAATGAATCCACTGATTCCATTAGTCTAGTTATCTCAACTGAGTTCCTTAACTTCAACCATTCCTTGTAATCTTTAGTTCTTGTTTGATTTATACTGCTGACCGTAGACGGAGTTGACTACTTCCCGGGTTTCGGACTCCACTCGTATACATATGTGGGGTACCATACTGATACATTGCTACTTACCCAATTAACCCATAAGTAGGTCTGTCAGGCCCACAAGCTCCTATTGGAGTGCGGTCGTCCCACAATTCAGTTGGTACACTCGTAGTGTCCGTCACACGCCTAGGTGAATATTCTGTTGTCAACTCCCTTATATTGTCCCGTGACAATATTCATTCCTTACTTCCCGAACTTAATCAAGGGAAAGTTTATCCATTGTTGTATCCTCGTCAACTGTCCTTGGTTTTACTGGCTTGGTTTAAAAGAAGGTTGGAAAGAAGTGTTGGTTTGAAAGAAAATCTGGTTTTGAAAAGAAAAGGGTTTGAATAACTCTGGGTTTTAAAGAAAATTTTCATGGTTTCACAACATCTTCTTACCTTACAATCACAGAGGTTAGGCTATTAAGCCCTTCCACGGTTACAATGATCTCACTTAACTTCATGGTACTTCACCAAGTACTTCGTAGTGGTTATAAATTCCCCGAACAGCCCTGTTACAGCAGCACTTGCTACGGCAAGTGCGCCATGCTAACTGGCTATCGGTTTAACACATACATGTTGTGGTATTGTTTTTACCCATATTGTCATCAGTGGCCTTGTTGGCCTTTACTGATCTTATTGCCTTGATAATAACCCTCTGGGTAACTCCTCACTGTATTCATATGGTAATTATCAACTGGGGTGTCTCCCACTCTTGGAGTCCCTCTTTACTTAGTATCGTATCCCCTTTATAGCCCGTTCTACGCACTTGTCGTGGTTACTGAGACTTGTCTCTTGTTTGGGCACTACGTTGTAGTTCCTTTGTCGGTTGATATACCGTTGGTGTTTTATTTATCAACTATGGTTCCGTAGACACTTGTCTCGGGAGTTATTAATCCATTTCTTGCCTGTTGCACGGTAGGTGTGTTGCAAGCTGGTTATTCAAGACTGCTCTGCATGTCGACCCAGGTTGTCGGAAATTCTATTCTCTTATACACAAAATCCTTCGTTCTTCGCTATTAAATGCGGTTAACATCATCCAGATGGAGACCGTCTCCGGGATTCCCAATTTTTGGGATCTACCGTATGACAGGTTCTCCGTACCTTTAGAGGTACTTAATAACAGCCAGATCGGGTTTTCCCGAGTAAGAGAGGACTTTCCTCTCTCTGGCGTTCTTTCCCAAGTTATAAAACAGGGACTGTGGAGGGCGGGAAGGATATTGTAGGTTTCCAGTATTCACTGGTAGTTCCTATCTAGCGTATCTCTCACGCTATCACTCAACCCTTAACCCAAAGTACTAAAATCCTAACTCGGTACTTCCTAAGCTCGGTAATTCAGTCATCAGAGCGATACTTCGCTCTGATACCACTTTTTGTAACACCCCAACCACCACCATACACTTAACACCAAACTGCAGCGGAAATCTCAACTCATCACATTACTTAATTCAATGGTGTTACACGCCGTTAGCCACCCACGTGGCTAACAAGGCTAATACATATACATTTGTATCGGTCTAATGGACTAGATTCCCGAGCAACTACACAATACAACCCTTATTCCATTTCCAACATTTATTATATACTTACATTCCCACTGTACCGAGTATTTACAACTAATGCCGATAACAATTTCGGTCTTACTACACTTACAATGCTTACGCCATTTACATGGCTACCCACGTATAACATCTACCCCGTCCTACTCTCGAACGGCTTCCAGCTCCTTGTACCTGAAATAGAAAAAGGAGAGAAGGGTGGCCCCCAAGGGGCTCAGCAACTTTGCTGTATGGTAATCCCGCGCCCACATGCTACCGGGCCACGCACAACTAATTGTCGTCTTAGCATGCAGTTGATTAAATTTAATCATGCATACAAGCCATAAACATACAACACATAACATTTCGCCTCAATGGGCTCAACCTATAACCAACACATCCACACTTAACCAACCATCCAATGATTCATTAAACCCTAGGGTGGCTCTCCTCTAAAACGGGGCTACTTCCTTAACGAACGACAGGTACCCATTAATCGGGTTATCCCTAGACCCTCTTGTCAACGGGGATTCATTTCCATGATCCACACACTTCCATATCCTACAAACATATCCCATTCCTCACATAACAAAACATACAACACTTTTCTTGTTTCGGCATACGCACTATAACACGCATTCGTTTTTAGACACCTAACGTAAACATATCTTAGCATAGCAAGGGAATTTGCCTAGCACAATAACAACACAAAACACCATAAGATCGGTTCACACAAGGAACCTTCCACCATAGTTAGTATATATAGTGAGCCTAGAGATTAATGCCAATCTCATGTTAAGCTCGTTACCAACCTCGTTACCGTCCGGTTATATAGAACGGTTACTTATACCCAAGGTGTGGTCGGATATAGTAATCCAAGCACACCGAAATAACATTCGTATGCCCCTGTGGCCCGACGTGAGTCAGTAACTAGCTTTGGATAAGCTAAGGGAAGGTAGGAACCAAATTGGAATACCACCTATACATACACCAAGAGAGCCGAACCGGATAAGATAACGACTCCCGTCCATCACACGCGTGGCCGGAACAACCGGACTCCTCACCCCCCATTAGTACATATACACTTATAAATAAGTAGTTAGAGATCCATTATGGAGCCTACCACATCCACACACCATACGGTATCGTACCCGAGTTAAGCACACAAGGGAGGTTCACACACTTGCATACAACAACAATGTCCAACTAACTCACACATAGCCGTGGTTAGCACGTTCCCAAGGTTTGGGCCGTCAACTCCGAATACCGATCACTCATGTGTTCCTAGTTTTGGTTAGCTAAGGTTTAACACATATTTGAGGTTAAACGGTATCGGAGGCCAACTTCGCCACATAAATGACTTACGATAAACTCATTACATGTTTTAATCTTACAAGGTGGTAAACACTCAAGAAAACATATTGGCATACAAGCCGGTGTAATCAGGTAGGACACAGGTTGCAAGAAAACCATACCTGTCACCGGAGTCCACTTTACCACTTCCACTTATGTTCCTCGAGCAATTCTCGAACAACTGTTAACATCACATGCGTTTTTATTAACATCGGGGTTTGCTTGATTATTTAATGTCTAATGCTTAACTTTCCCCGTTAACTTAGTTACATAACTTTACATTTAACTTGTTTTACTTTTACATTTTGATTCAACTTTTCACCCACTTTATTGTCATTAAAACTCACCTAACATGTCCTTAACAACCTTATGACATCATTACCTATCAATCCCCATCATTACATATCATTTTCATACCATAGAACAACAATTTTGGTCCATACAGTGGCCTGTCCGAACTTGTGTCCGGACTTCCCAAGTTCGGACACAAGCCGCGACCCAATACTGAAAACCATACACACGTCCGAACTTGTGTCCGGACTTCCCAAGTTCGGACACAGTTCGAGAGTAACTCCCAGATAGAAACAGTCACGTCCGAACTTGTGTCCGGACTTCCCAAGTTCGGACACAGTTCGAGAGTGGGAGAATCCTTTACCCAACAGAGCCTGTCCGAACTTCCATGTCCGGACGGAAGTTCGGACACGGCAAAACATTCAATTTCCAATTCTTTAAACACTTAACCAAATTCACCAAACCTCTCCTAAGTCTCATAATGTTTCCTAACACCATTTGGCACATCAAACACCCTTTAGCCATGTGCTAAACTCTTTAAATCACTCACCAAAACCATCTTCATTCACAAATTTCTTACAAAATCCCTAGCACTTGGGATGTTTTCTCCTTAAGATGTCTAAGTGGTAGTTCACCAATAATGACCACTACACCGAGGTGTTTCCTCTACACCTTAACATCACCTCTCAACTTCTTTTCTTACTAACTAAACCTCCTTTTCACACCTTACCTAAACATCACTTATTCCTTGGATATCAACATTACCTAAACCTTAAACAACTTCTCCAAGACTTAAATACATTCTCAAAACACACATTGAATTCCTAGAACTTCCAAGATAACACCTAAATCCTTGCATCCCTCTAAATCACCTTAATACATGCTTTCTTCTCATGTAAACATTTATTCACCTTTAACACTTCCTAGTTCACCAAAACTTCCTTAAAACACTTAGAACTTCTTACACATCTTCCCAAATTTGGCCATAGCTTCTCTAGTATATACCCATATCCAAACACTTAGGTTTTTACCTTAATTCATTCAAGAACACCTAAAATCCATCAAGAACATTTTTACACACAAACTTCACACATTAAGCACTACATCACAATATAATGCATAACTCAAATGGCTTGGCACTTAGGCCCTTAAATAACATGGCTCTTAGGCCCTTAAATTGCATAAACCTTAAACACTGAATTTCCCACATAATAATGCCATTGACCTGCGAATACACCCAACAATACATATTCCTTTAATAAACTCCTTGAGAGCATTTTACTAGCTCATTCACCATTGGCTCCTTAGATCATTTTAATAAGCAATATAAGCTCATTTCTCCTAAGGCATTAAATCACATTGAGATAGCATATTTACCTCTTTTCCTCACAAACTTCTTTCTTGTTTCCTCTTAAAACCGATGGGGTGTTTGGTTGTTTGTCAACTTCTAAACAATGTACAAATAATAGAATGAGTATTCAAGCATTATGCTTCATCTCATTGTAAACCCTAATTTTACATTGTTTCAAAAACATTAATGTAGTTGTTTTACCTTGATCTTTGAAGGGTATTGGAATATCCTCCAAGAGAGGACTCCACCAAGTCCTTGAATGATTGAAATGAAGCTAGGAAAAAGGTAATATAATGACTCCATTAAGAGTGATTTTCGGACATGACAAAACATGAAGGAAATGTCATTTTCTTTGAGTTTCCTTACCTTGAAGCAAAGGAGAACATGAATATGTGAAAGGTGAGCTCAAGCTCCTCCCATGGTGATTCCTCTTGGCACCGAATGGAGCTCTTGGGATTTTGAAAGGATAGAATTGAAGAGCTTGATGAGAGGAAGAGATTGGTGGTGTTTGTTTTTGATTTGAACAAGTGAGCTTGGAATTATTGCCAATGGAAGGTGGAGTTTTGGTGAGCACTATTCCAAACCGTGAATGGAAGAAGAAGAGAGGTTGAAGAAGCCTTTCAACCGTGGGAAATGAAGAAGGAAGGAAGAATGAGATAAGTTTTGCTTTTTGGAAGATATTTGTACTTAAAAGCAAATAGTACTTATCTTAGTTATTCTTTATTTCCTTAGCATGTTAACAAGGGTGGTGAGTCACCACACCTTAAAAACCGGCCCCAAATAGTGGCATGAGGGTAGTATAGTCTTTATTTGTCAATTTAATTACTTAATACAACACATGTTACAAACTAGCTTATAAAAGTCACTATTCACCTAAACAAGGCACATAGAAGTGAAATTTTTGATTTCCCATTGATATAGCCACCCAAATGTGATACTATATAGTACACATGTTAATTAAAGAGTGATGATGGACATTTAGCCATTCAAAACTTATTTACAAGACAATTTTTCAAAAACGTGCTTTAAGACTTCTTAAAGCACATTTTGTGTTTTAACTTGTTTTCAAGCTTGTTTTTCTTTGGTAATTGATTTAATATGTTCATTAACATATTTATAAGGTATAAGTATGACCATTAGGTCTTATACACATTTATCCCAAGCTTAGAGCACATTTTAGCCCATATTGACCTTAAGGTATTTATTTGTGTTTTGTTTGGTTTCATTGTCTACCAAAGTTTCCTAAGGACTTATTTAGCCTTACAAAGTCATAATTAAGCATTATCAAGTCTTGGTAGGCTCTTTGAGTCCTAGCCAAGCTCACTCCAAGCTTAGAGCATGTTTTTGCTCAAACCGTGTCTTAGTGTTTTATTGTTTTTTTACCGTGGTTTAAATGGTTCATTTATGTTTCTAAGGCACTTTTTAGCCTTTAAATACCATAGTTTAACATTTACACAACATACCAAGGTTTGGGGTATTTCAAGCGACATGGGAGTTGGAAGATGCCATGAAGGCTAAGTACCCACAGTTGTTCATAGACTAGAGAGTCTAGCATTTAGTAATACGGGTACGGGTCGTACCCCTTTTAAGGGGGGGGGGGTAGAGCCCTTTTGCTTTTGCATTGCTTCGGGGTAAGCATTGCATAGGGTGTAGGCATTGTAGGTTTTGTATGGCACATGTAGTGCGGAGCGTATGTGTATGTATGTGTAATCTGTGTGTAAGGATGTGTATGTACAATGTGTGATGTATGTGTAATGAGAATTGCAATGTGTAGTGTGGAATGGTATGAATTGAAAATGTTGGATTGTGTATGTAAATTGTGTATGATCCTTGAAGTGTGTATGTTTGCAATGTGGAAGGAAGTAAACACCTCATTGGTCTAGTAAGACACATTAGTGCAATTGGTTTGCGTAATGAGTAGATTTACTAAACTATTAACCTTGAGCAACTTTGAGGGCAAAGTTTCTTAAGGGGTGTAGATTGAAATACCCCGTAATTAAAAATAGTGATTAATTAGGCTAATAAGTAATTTAGAAGCTTAATTAAGTATAAATAATCATGAGGGAACAAATCCCGAAGAAAACGGATCCTTAAAATGGATTAAAATCACTAACGAACCTTAAAGCACGTTTTTCGAGGTAACCGGGAAAACATGTCTTTAAGCGGGTCAAATAGACTCGTAACAGTTTTGGTCAACTAAATAATCATTAATAAATATTAGTGAAGCTTTAGAACCAATAAAATCAGAAAACGAGAAATTAGTAAAAACTGTCAAAACGGGAATTGTGGGGTAGAAACATAAATACCATAACTTATGTGTCCACTTTTAAAATAAAAAGGTAAAGTTTGTGTGTATGTGATGGTGCCAGCCCCCCCCCCCCTTATTTCCCCTCTCTCACACACTCACTAACTCCCTCCTTATTTACAAAAAACAAAAACAATAAAGTAAACTCTCACCTTACTTTATTACCCCACACTCTCACATTCTCTCTCTCCTATCTCTCATTTCTTCACTCACGTAACCCAGCCCCCTCACTCACTCTCTAATTCTCCTTCCTTCTCCAAACCGACACCAACGGAGAAATAAGCAAAACCCACACAAACTCTACTTCTCTCCTCTTGTAACCCCCTCAAATCTCTTCCAAAAATTACAAAAACTACACCATTGGAATCCTCTCACCAAGAGCTACGATTCTCTCTTTCAAAATCCGAAAAGAGCACTTTCGTTTTTATGGGTATGTCCCATTTGGAGCTTCAAGACCACCATTAGAAGGCCCTCCTTCTCCTTGTTCTATTGAGGTAAAAATATTCTTAAAAACTCCATCTTTTCCTAGCCTCAAGGGCAAAATGAAAATGTAAACTAAAACCCTAGCTTGCTTCTTTATGCTAGCCGATTTTGGTCTTGTTGGTGGAGTTGGAATTTTGTTCTTGAGCCACTCCAAGCTTCATTTACACCCTTGCAAGGTAAGGAATTTTCTAAACCCTTAAAACCCACACTAAAAGCTTAAATAATGTTAGGGTTAATTTTTAGTATTGAATGGTGTATTTAAGAATGGGTTGTGATGTTAGATTGGTTGAGAGACTAAAACCGGTAGAGAGAAGGAAGAAGGAAGAAGCAAGAAGAACAAAGAAAATTTAGAAGAAAAACAAGGTAAGGATGCTCACCTTTGTGTAGTCTTGTATATGTATGTGTAACAGATTTTAGAGGTTTGGATTTAGTGATGAAAATGGTATTGTGTAGTAGAGTAGTGTATAAGAGGATACAAATATTTTAAACCCTTAAAAGACATTTTAAAAACTGTTACAAACAGATTGGGATTGGGATGTTTGAGTGCAGGAATTTAGTGTTGTTTAGAGTGGTAATTGTGTATGAGAGTTGTATATTGATATGGTGTATAAAACAGGTGGTATAGATCATAATGTGAGTGTAAACAATGTGGTGAGAGTATAAAATTATAGTGGAGACTATGGCGAAATTTACATAGGAATAGAACACTTAGTGAATGAGAAACTAGGTGAATAAGGTGGTTTGTAACAGATTCGGTTAGAGAAAGATAGAGGGTAAATTATGAGAGATAGTTAATGTAGTTATAATGTGTTAGAGGTGTTAAAAATGACATTAGAAGAGGGAGCTATTGTTGGGAGAGAGTTAGAACAAAATCTGTAGCATAATATGGTAAGGGGAGAAAACTGTGTAAGGGTTGAATGAAAACTTGGAAATTGTGTGTATAAGTTAGTATAGAATTGGGTAATGAGTTAGGAAATGAATTAGCATGATTTAGAGTGTTTAAATTGTACAAAACATGTTAGGATGTATGTAGGAAGATTGGGGAAGCAATGGGTGAAATTGGGAAAGAAAAATAAAATCTGTAGCAAGGTTCTGACTTCGTCCGACCCAGACGGTGAGTCGGACGTGGGTCGGACGGGGCTTAAGAAACGAAAATCAATCTTTCTGGAATGGTCCGACCCAGGACCGTGGATCGGACGTGGGTCGGACAGGCAAAAAATAGGGGTCAAAGTTTCTGACTTCGTCCGACCCAGAGTCTGGGTCGGACAGTGGGTCGGACGGAGCAGGGACACGGGACCGAAACCTTCTGGAACGGTCCGACCCAGAGAGTATGGGTCGGACGGAATAGTGATGGGTCGGACAGGGTGAATTTCAGAGGACGAACTCTACTTGAATGGTCCGACCCAGGGCTTGGGTCGGACGGTGGGTCGGACGGCCCAATACTTACAAAAAAAAACTATAAGCTTGTAATTAGTATATATATATATATGTATGTATACCCACCTATACATATGTATATATATATGTATGTAAACCATGGACAAGTAATGAAAAGTAAGTAAAATGAAATATAAGTGTAAAGGAGGTAAAGACTTAGTATGTATGAGTTAGGAAACGTACGAGTAATCGAATTAAGTCAATCATAGTTAGATTAATCACGGTTGTATGTATATCATAGGATTTGATTTGTGACACCGAAGGACTTTCAGGAACACGTACAACGGTGAACGGTATGGATTCCTCATGCCCCGTATGCTATCTTGGTTACTCTGATTTGTCTGTTGTGTGCTAATTGATCACCAAATAAGATAAATGCACGAATCGGAGTTAATATGCATACTTGTGAATATGTAGTGTTGTATGTTGTGAATATTTTTCTTAAATCTTAGTTCGTATAATTCATGAAATGTATGGATGATAATGAATGTGTGTATGTAGGTTGTATTGCATCGTGACCGATTATTTGTATGAATGGACTTCTAACTTATTCCTAACAAGCTAACCATCCTAACTTAAATTGGTAATTAAATTGGAATGAGTAGAAGTCCGATATAGTTTCGGCCACGCGTGAGGATGAGGAGACACAAGAGGTTGGATCCGATTCCTGACTCTTAAACTGGTCCGCGGCCCAAATCCCTTAAGTGGGTAGCATCCCGGATTGGTGAGTCAAGTAAATCCCGGAGGTGGGATGGAGTAGTCCCCAGGGCCGGAGGTCCCGACGACTTAACTTGAGTATAAGTAAGTAAGTAAGAATGAGTAAGTAAAGTGAATGTAAGTAAGTAAGTGTAAGTAAGAGTAAGTAATGTGAATGAGTAAAGAGTAAATAGCATTCCGATTAACCCGGATGCGTAACTTGGCTAACCCTGTGAAGGTAAGTGTTGTGAGCATTATTGTATTGTTGCCTTGGAATGAATAATGTATTTTGAACGAATGTATGTTGTATGCAAAGCATGTATGTATGAAATAAATGAACAGCATGTTTAGTGGACGTCAAATAGTCGGCGTGCCCTAGCTAGCACTCGGTATATGCGGAGTTTATACGCAGCGTTTGCTGAGCCCCTTGGGGCACCATTTTTACTACACACAGGTACAAGAGAAGGATGAAGGCCATGAAGAGATGTAGCTAGTTCTTTTGTTTCTTTTGTTTATAAACAATGAATTGTGATCGGTGTACTGAGTAGTACACGGCTGTAGCTTTTGGATTAGCCGGTGTACCATGGGGTACACCTTTTTGGATATAGAAAGGGATGGTGAATTGGTATAGATGAGTATCCGGTAGAAACTCATTATTTTGGTAAGCTTGAAAGGTTGTAATTGAATATACTTTAAATACTCGGTGATCCAATAATTGTAAGCATGTTATATTTCGGTAATGGTAAGTAATGTTTTAGTAGCTCGGTATATTATGTTCATCAGACCGTGACTGTAAGTAGAACGAGCCTAGCTAGTCGTATGGGCGGCTAGCGGCGTTGTATCACCCGCCGTAGTAAGTAGTATTTCCGCTGCGAGTAACTCTGGATTATGGGATGATTGGACGGTAAGCATAGGATTAGCGGTTGGGGTGTTACAGCTAGAATCCTAAGATATAGTAAAAGAAAATACTTTATGAAACATACTTGGAATACAGTTAAAGGTTGTAGAAAGATAGTTTAAATATAATGGGTTACATAGGGGATGTCTTAATTAAATTCTAATACAGGTATACGTATATATGTATTAAATAAATAAAGGGAAACATTTTATTTATTAAACCATAATCGGTTGTAGTTATGCCTAAAAGTTATTAAACATAAGTAAATACAATAAAACTACATAAATAATGTTTTGAACAAATCCTAGTATGTATAAATATATACACATTAAACATAAATAAAATTAGATACCTTATAGGAAATATAATACGAAGGAATTAATAAGTTAAACTAAACTCTACATAATACTAATAGAAGAATATTATTTGAGGTGGTATTAAATTATAGTTATGTATTAGGCTTAAGAGTTACCTTTGAATTTCCAAGGTTTATATATAACCATATTAAAATACATGTATAGTATTATTTGTCAATGACCAGGATGTAAATCTTAAATTGGGATTAAGTAATTAATAAGTTAAAACTTAGGAAAAATTGTTGATTACATAAAATGTTGTACAAATAGATCTATTCTATAATTAATGATAAACAAATGTAATACGTTTACATCTAGATGTGCTTGATATATAAACATAATAAAATAAGTAAAAACTTTACATCTAAATGTGAGGTGGATTAGTAAGTCTAGATTTAATCATTTCTTAACATTTATGGTATTGAAATATAACTTAATGTTTTAAGATAGAATCATTAAAAGGATTATGATATAATCTATATTAAACGATGATTTGGAAATTTATCTAAATAATTATCCTTAAGTTTCTTAGAATTAGATAGGCCATATAAAACATTTATTACCAATATTCAGGATGTGAGTTTACAATTAAGTGAGGTATTAGTAGTGAGAATTTATAGGAAGGTTTATAAATAGGAATTTGATACTTAAAACCTTTGAACCTTTTATTAGATAAAACTAAGTTACATAAGATTTATATTGATATACTTTACGGTAATGGGAAGTAATGATAGGTTATTTGAATATAAACTATGAGAATTTTCATATAATATCTTATTAAATAATTAACAATTTCACTTATGAACCAGAATTTAATCTCTGATAAATTCTACTCTATGTAGATATATTGTCCATCCTAAATACAATAAAGGAAATTAATTTATTAGGTTATTCCTTTGAAAACTTAGGTTTTGTAAAACAATTTAAAACGTATTTAAGGCTTAAGTTTAATGAAGTTTAGTACAAAGGATTATGCATAGTCTATAGAGAGAATGTGTGTAAAAATAAAACATTTAGGAAATTAAATGCAAGTAAGGTTACATAAAAGGTTATACTAAACACCTTATGAAATACCCCAAACCTTGATATGTGGTTTAAATATCAAATTATGGTATGTAAAGGCTAAAAATTGCCTTAGAAACATCAGTGAACAATTTAAATCATAGTAAAATGCAATAAAGCACTAAGACACAGTTTGAGCAAAAACATGCTCTAAGCTATGAGTGAACTTGGTTAGGACCCAAAGAGCCTACCAAGACTTAATAATATTCAATTATGATTTAATAAGGCTAAATAAGTCCTTAGGAAACCTTGGTGGGCAGTAGTTAAACCAAATAAAACACAAGAAAATACCTTAAAGTCAATATGTGCAAAAATGTGCTCTAAGCTTGGGATGAATTTGTATAAGACCTAATGGTCATACCTACACCTTATTTATATGTTAACGGACATATTAAATCAATTACCAAAGAAAACCAAGCTTGAAAACAGTTAAAACACAAAAATGTGCTTAAGGAGTCTTAAAGCACGTTTTGAAAAATTGTCTTGTAAATGAGTTTTGAATGGCTAAATGTCCATCATTACTCTTTAATTAACATGTGTACCATATAGTATCACATTTGGGTGGCTATATCAATGGGAAATCAAAAATTTCACTTCTATGTGCCTTTTTTAGTGAATAGTGATTTTTATAAGCTAGTTTGTAACATATGATGTTATAAGTAATTAAATGAGTCAATAAAGACTATATTACCCCTAGGCATAAAAGGGGGCCGGTTTTTGTAGTAGTGAGTCACCAAACATGTTACCTTATTAAGTAAATAAAGATGACTCATAAGTTACTATTACTTAAGTCATAAATATCTTCAAAAACAAAACCAAACTCACTTCTCTCATTTCTCCCTTCATTTCACACGGTTCTCTTTCTTCTACCTCTCTTCTCTTCTGTTCTCACGGTGAAGCTACAGCACCAGCACCATTTCACCATCTTCCATTGTCAATATCTCATGACTCACTTAACCAAATCGAAAACAAACACCACCATTCTCTTCCTCTCATCAAGCTCTTCATTCCTACCTTCTCAAAACTTCAAGAGCCCATTTCGGTGCCATGGAGTTCCACCATTAATGGAGCTTGAGCTTGTCTTTCCACATATTATTGATCTCCTTTGCTCCTAGGTAAGGAATCTCAAAGAAAAATCAAGTTTCATCCATGTTTTGTGTGTGACCGAAAATATTCATTAATGGAGCTCCTTGTGTTGCTTTTTTCTAGCTCCATTTGAATCTTTCAAGGACTAGGTGTGTAACACCCCAACTACAAATAACACACTTATCAATACTTAGCAGCGGAAAACATAACTCACACCCTCACTTAACTCTTTGGTGTTACACGCCGTTAGCC
Source organism: Limonium bicolor (assembly GCA_023374045.1). Classification (NCBI taxonomy): domain Eukaryota; kingdom Viridiplantae; phylum Streptophyta; class Magnoliopsida; order Caryophyllales; family Plumbaginaceae; genus Limonium; species Limonium bicolor. Next base: position 153,513,148 of record CM041779.1, read on the forward strand.
ACCCACGTGGCTAACAAGGCTAACATACATACATCGTACCGGTCTGATGGACTAAATTCCCGAGCACTACACATAAATCTCGATCCATGTCCAACAATCGTTTTACACTTACATTACAACTGTACCGTACCGAGTATTTACAAACTAATGCCGACAACAACTTCGGTCTTACTACACCTACAATACACTCACAATCTGAATGACCACCCAGGTGCAACAACTACCCGTCCTACTCTCGAACGGCTTGCAGCTCCTTCGTACCTGTAGAGTAATGGGGGCCCCCAAAGGGGGTCAGCACCTTTGCTGGTATAGTAATCCCGCAGCCCGCATGCTACCGGGCCACGCACAACTATTTGTCATCTTAGCATGCGGTAGATTTATTTCAAACATGCACAAACTCATACACACATCATGCTTATAAGCAACATCCATTAATGAATACATGCACAAGGCTAGCACACCCAACATAACCACACACACTTCACTTTATAGCATACACAACTTAATTTCACTCTTCTTAGAGTACATGAATTTCATTTAGGGAGTGCCGGGGTGATATAAGCCCGAGCACAACATACATACATTTTCTTTACTGGAGTGACGGCCTCATATAGGACCGATCACAGCATACATAATTTCCCCCTAGCTCCAATAGTGATGAGTTAGGTAAGCCTTGGTTAAGCTTGTGGGTGGTTGTAATTCAAGGATGAAAAACAACCGTAACATAACAGAGAGGGAGTCGAGGCAACATAGGCGTCAACACCCTAACAACATTACACATAATTTCCCTCCTAGCCCGATATGGAGGTCGGGTAGGTAAGCTTTGGCTAAGCTAATGGGAGGTCGAAATCCAATGAAGGAATTCAACCCTTAACATAACAGGATGGGAGTTAATTTACATATATATATATTAACTCCCAAACAATACGCGCGACCGGAACAACCGGATTCCTCTCCATACATAACATATACTTATTAGTTAGAGATTCCCTTATGGAACTTATCACATACATACCTCACGTAGTGTTACTAACTTGGTTAGACATATAAGGGGAGTATATCCCTTTTAACAACATGGATATCTGTATCCGATAACAACAACAACATATCAAACAACTCACATACATCACACATAATCACAACACATACTAACGCACTGATAGCCGTGGTTAGAACGTTCCCGTGGGTTGGGACGTTTATCCCGAATACCGATTCTCTTATGTGAACCTAAGGTCGGTTAACTATTATTTGACACATAATTAAGGTTAAGCGGTATCGGAATCAATTACGCCACAATAATGAATTACTGTAAACTCATTTCATGCTTTATCTTGCAAGGTGGCAAACACTCAGAAAAACACTTAGGCATACAAACCGGTGTAATCCGTTAGGACACAGGTTGCAAGAAAACCATACCTGTCACCGAAGGTGCACTCTAGTGTGCCATCACATGTTCCTTGAAAATCTTTGAACAACTGGTAACATTATAACTATCTTCATTAATATCGGGGTAATATAATTTTTAACGTCTAATGCGCCCCTGTTTAACCCCGTTCGGTAGTTTTATAACTTTACATTTTTAACTTGTTTACTTTCACAATTTTATTACAACTCTTCACCACTTAATTACCTTTATAACTCACTTAATTTATCCTTAACAACCTTATAACATCATTACATATCAATCCCCATCATTGGATGTCATTTCCTACTCTTAAACAAAATTTTTGGGTCAACATTTCACTGTGTCCGAACTTGTGTCCGGACATCAAAGGTCGGACACAAGTCGAGACTCAAATGGGTGAAAACTGACGAATGTCCGAACTTGTGTCCGAGCTTTGAAGTTCGGACACAAGCCGAGGCAAAACCAAAGAAAATTTTAACCTGTCCGAACTTGTGTCCGGACTTTGAAGTTCGGACACAAGCCGAGGCAAAAACTGAAGAACACTTACAGACGTCCGAACTTGTGTCCGGACATCTAAGGTCGGACACAAGTCGAGACTAAATAACCTGGGAAAATTTTTTCGAGTGTCCGAACTTCCAAGTTCGGACGGAAGTTCGGACACCACTGGAACTCGGAAATTTTACAAAACAACGGGGCATGTCCGAACTTCCATGTCCGGACGGAAGTTCGGACACACCTAAAAACTGAGTTAAAAGAGGTGTTTTCATTCTAGAATTGCCCCTCTAACAAACCTACTCTTACTACGTTTCACAAGTCATAAACCACCATTCTTTTCTACATTCAACATCCCAAATCAATACCTAAATCTCTCAAACACTACACCATCATCAACACTCCCTTTTCCATCCAAAATTTGCCATAACTTCCCCATAATCTTTACACATTCATCCTCATCAATTATCATCAAAACACAACCCCTACATTCCTAATCTAGCCACACCCTTTCAAGGGTCCTAACAGCACATTACAATTCCTCAAATTCCATCATCAACAACATAATCACCATAACTCTCCACAACCACAATGTAAATCTCAAACTCAAAACATTTGGCTCTTAAGGCCCTCAACTCAACATCAATTCACAAATTCCTCCAAAACCAACTAAACACATTCCAATCCATAATTTTGGGTTCATTAATTTGTTTACCCATCCCAAACACTTAAACAATTTATAAACAAAGTTTAAGGTAGTTCTTCTTACCTTAAATTTCACAAGTCTCTTAAATTCTCCTCTTGCTCCAAACCTTCTCCAAAATCGGTTAAGAGGGTATGGAGTTTCCAAACTCCATCCCAACACCCAAGAACACAAAACATACACAATTAATTATCTAAACCCTTAGAAACTCAATTTAATCAAAGGGCTAGAATTAGGGTTTACCTTTTGAAGCTTTTAAGAGGGATTTTCCCCCCTTGAATCAAGAAGGAAACCACTCCACCATTGAAGGGTCAATTTGGAGCTCAAGAACAAGAAGAAAACAAGGTATCAAAATGATGAAAATTGATTATACCAAGAGATGGAAGAAAAATGACTTTCTCTTGGAAATTTTTACCTTAGGAGAAAGAGGAGACTCCAAGCTTCTCATTGGTGCCATTTTCTCCTCAAATGGTGAAAACCCATGGAGATGAAACCCTTCCTTTTGAAATTCCGAAAAGAGGGAATGGTAGAGGATGATGAGAGGAAGAAGAATATGTGTTTTGTTTTTGATTTGGAGCTCACATGGAGCTTGAGGATGAAGAGGAATGGAGGAAACCATTGTTGGCTTGGGTTGGAGAGCTCCATCGCAGAGAGGGAGGAAGGAGAAACCGGTGGAGGAGGAAGAGAGGAAAGAGAGGAAGAGAGAGAGGGAAAAAAAAATAAGGAAAGAGAGAGAGAGTGTGGGGGATATATGTGCCCCTTTGTTATTTTAGCTCTCTTGACTTAATTAATTAGTTAACTAGTCTTGTGCGAGTGAGCTGTTTTCATAAATAAAACCGGCCCACTAATATGAACATGCTGGAGCGTTTTTCGTTTTTTAACAGAAAACGCTCGTTTACTTGCCCGGTTTAGTACTATTTACTAACCGGGACTGTTTACCGAAATTTTCTCATTCCTTTAATTTTAATGGCTATTAAACTCCCATTAATGTTTAATTATTGTTATAAAATCAACTATTATTTTTACGGGGTCATTTAACTGTTTAAAGTCACGTTTTTGGGTTTTCTCGAAAAACGCACTTTAGGACTTTGTTAGCGTTTTAACGCATTGTTGGGATCCGTTTTCTTCCGGAATTTTTCCCACATGTTCTTAATGTGTAATTAAGGTATAGAAATATATTTATAACCCTTACGAAGGTTATGTACCTCCTAAAATAATTTAAATACGTATTTTCACGTTTTGTGACTTTTACACATTTTCTTTTCCTTTTTGGTTTTCGTTTCTTCACCAATGATCTTAAGGACTTAATTAGCCTTAGAAAATTATAATTATACATTTTATTAACACATTAAGGTTTGGGGTATTTCAATCTACCCCCCTTAAAAGAACTTCGTCCTCGAAGTTCACACTTCCCTAGCGTCATTTGAGTTAGAACACAGGGATCACTTGTAACATGAACTTCCATAACCAAACATACTTATATCACAACCTTGGACTTAACGGTCCGGGTAACACATACACATCCATACATAACATAACATACTTACATAGTAATCTCGGACTTGATGGTCCGGCTACCTTATCAACATTGTTCCAACATAACAATCCCTTAGACTCTTAGGTCTGGGTAACATAACAACATTTGGACTCGTAGGTCCTGATAACATAACATTCCTTAGACACATGGGTCTTGATAACATAACATCACTTAGACACTTAGGTCTAGGTAACATAACACTTCCGGAATTCAATCCCGTTAGGACTCAAGGTCCAAAATAATAATTATTACACATACCACACAACATGTCATAGCATGTATATCAACCAGAAATTCCTTTTCCATCTCTTCATGCGTTCGAGACCCATGTAGAGTACATATACACTGTGATCCCGCAGAACCGGTCGCGATGGACACTTTGGTCCCCGTTCCTTTGGGAGATCAAAACAATTGCGTACATCTTTAAAATATACTTCTCATGTCACCGGTCCGAAGACAAAGGCTCATACGTCCTCAGCTCGTGAGCAAGTAATAGGAAAAATACCCTCTATGAGGTTGAGTATAATGAAATCCTTTATTGGAAGGATACAAGTTGAAAATCCTCTACGAGGTCACATAAAGGTAGTCCTTCCTTTGAAAATACCACTTAAGAATCTTAAAAATATTTATTGAAGTCTGAAACCACCAATTTAAAATTCTTTTGAAAACACAATACAACTCCAAGTCCAATTGTTGCTAACTGCATCTTATTCTTGATGTGATTATTTGCGACCACTTATAGGGAGTTTCAAGAATCGTCCAACCCTAATGTGATCAGCATCAGAGTTGAACTATCTTTCCACCCCAATTTGTGTTCGGCTTCCCTTGATCTCATGATAATCAAGTTTCACCTCCCACTTCAATTTCAAACAACAACTAATTCAAACATGTATCATTTTCTATCTTTTAATCCATCTAGTCATAATCATTACATCTCCAAGAGTGGAACTATGTCCATCAATCACCTTCCAGATTTGTTTTAAATCAAGTTACCTAGGGAATTTAATTCTCGCTAGGTTCTACGTTGGTGTCATAACTCTTCATAAATCACAATACTGTATATATACATATGTCCATATATACATTTTATCAAAATATAATACACGGTTTTACATTTAGTATTATATGAACATACATAGTCGGGGTTTAGTTCCCCGGGAGTTTCTTTACCCCCTTATACTTATACTTTCACACATCTCTTAACAAAATAACACACTTATCACAATGGTATTCGCATCTTTAGTGCGCAATTACCATAATTAAACCATGAATGAACGCGTATGTTTATGTAACACACGCACCAATCATCAAAACAAATCATTTTGTGCTATGCACACCACGTACACTTGTACGGTAACAGACATTAAGTGGTTTTGCGCTCTACCCCCCTTAAAAGGGATTACGCCCACGTAATCAATCACTTAATCATTGGTTTATAACGTCCTACCGTCGTGAAGTGTTTTAACTCCACGCGGTTTATTATACACTGTGTTCTGGTTTGAGGATCTTAGCCATGTTGGCGGTTTAGTCCCCAACCAAGAATTCTCATTAGAGTTTATTTTAACTCTTAACTGGTTTCGATCCTGGCCTGTGAGGCTTTTAGGCATCATTAGTTGCCATTTACTCATGTTCACTACACTCATTTAACACTTGAGTTGCTGGCTCGCTACTTTCCGCTGCGCAACTCTAATAACTTTAGAGCTTAATTTGCCCCTTACATTATCCTTACTGTATTGTACATTCCTGATTATCACCTTTATCTTGGTAATAACGGGTTCTCAACCGACGTGTGGTATCACTTACCATGAGCGAATTCGGTGAGTTACAAACTTCCTATTCATTTCCATGATAATTTACTGTATTTCACAATGACTTACTTGATTTCTTCCGACTTACTGTCGGTTATGGTTGAGCTACTACCTGTTATGTAGTACTCTGTTGGTTATTCCCAACACTTGAGGTATTCCATACCGAATGTTTAATCATCGTGTTACTGTGGTCACTTATGCCAACTGAGTACCCTTGATTGGTACGACCGTGCTTGTGTCTATGCATCGGTTTTATTACACCATAAGTCTTATTCTCTATCACCTTTAACATTTCCCAACTTCCTAGCTATCTCACTCGATCATTACCGCGCAAGCGCAATACCAAAACACTCAGTCCCACAGAGTGCAGAGGCGTAAACTCTTGACAGTAAATCTCTTATGCGATTGCAATAAGAATTCACACTGCTTTCCTTATCACATAGTATTAATTACTGGCTTATTGCCCAGTCTGTTTATCATCACTTACTTGTATGTTCATTGAGTTTCACTCATAACTGGTCTTATTTGCCACATTATTATTTAACAATACTTCTACAACGGTCGCTTACTGCGCACCGTGCTCCTACTCATTGCATAACATTAACTTACACTGCATCCGCTATTATTTTAGTTTCCGCCATTACACTGTGTTTCGCCACTTGTTTGGCTGATTGCTAAATACGCTATTCTTCGAGTCTTTATGCTCCTTGAGCGTTGTTTATTACACATTTAGCATCCCACACCTATGGTGGTTGCTATTTGGATTATTGCTTTTGTGGTCTCTACAACTGGTATAAACGCTTCTATGCGTAGTAACAACATGGTTAACTGTTAACATAATTCTTAAACTTAGTTCACATAACTACCGATATTGCGGTCTCACAATATCAAGATGTATCCCCACTCTTAAAGCAGTGGTTCGTTATCCGCTTAATTCACTTATATAATCATAAACTCCTGTAATCAATAACATTTTCTTTACACGTTCTACTTGTGGCTTATGGGCCTTATTGCCTCGAGCTCTGCTCATAGTAGGCTGTCCACACACATCTACTTCTCCGAACAATATTACATGGTTTAGAGGTGGTATTAGGCTCCATGACCAGACCGTTGCATCACGGTTCCTTTCATGGGATGCCCCTTCAAGGATGTCAGGCTTTCACCTGACGACTTGTGTTTAAACTGGGTGTTAGTTTCAACCCTTGCATTTCTGCCACGTTATTCGTTGAACCATTGTTGATCCAAACACCCTTTTTAAGGACAGCTCCTGGGTGTTATTAGGTTATGCCATTACAACTGGCTTGCACTTATGAGTGCGTTTAATTAACTACACTGTCTTACATTCTTGGCTGGTTAAATATCCTCTTCAGTGAGATTGATATCTCTAGTGATCATCTCGGGAGTCTCATCCCGATCACTGCACATTAATGTATCCATAATAGGCATCTGCCTCACCATATATAGGCTGGGTACTTACTCCAGTTATTATTTTCATCCCTCCGGATTCTTAAGACATATTCCACGTCCTTACTTACCAACTAGTGCACTTCGCACTTGTTCACCTTTAAACGTTTCCTTAAAATGAATTCACTGATTCTTTTAGTCTTGTTGACTGTACTGGTTCCTTTACTTCCACCATTCTTGGTAATTCCTTACTTTGTCTGACTTTTACTTCGGACCGTAGTATGGAGTCGACTACTTCCCGTGTTCCAGACTCCACTCGTATACATACGTGGGGTATCCTACTGATACATTGCTACTTACCCGACTACCCCATAAGGAGGTTTGTCAGGCCCACAAGCTCCTATCGGAGTGCGGTCGTCCCACAACTCAGTTGGTACACTCATAGTGTCCGCCTCACGCCTAGGTGAAGTATTCCGTTGTCAACTCCTCTTATATTATCCTGTGAAAATATGCATTCCATGCCTCCCGAACTTAATCGAGGGAAAAGTTATCCACTGTTGTATTATTATGAACTCACTCCATTTCTCGGGTTGTTACCCTTGGGTTTACCGGTTTCCATCCGGTTATGTTAAAGTAACTGGGTACAACTTACCTACCATATGGCACTGAGGCCCGTGTAGGTCTTCTGGTTGGTTTAAAGAAAAGAAGAATTGAAATAAATGGGTTTGAAAGAAAATTTGGTTTGAAAACGGTTTTGAAAATGAATTTGAGTTGAAAGAAAAATTTCTCCTGGTTCCACAATGTTTTCTTGTCTTAACCAAGTCTAGCTTCTTGCTGACTGGTGTACTTCCAATTACAGGGGTCAGGCTGTTAAGCCTTTCCTTGGTTATGATGTTCTCACTTAACTTCATGGTACTTTACTAAGTACCGGTAGTTGTTTAAAATTCCGTACATCCTTGTTGTAGCAGCACTTGCCATGGCAAGTGCGCCATGCTAACTGGTTACTAGTTCATTGCACATCGGTTGCGGCACTGCTTTCCCCCGCTCTAACATCAGTGGCCTTGCTGGCCCTTGCTAGATCATACAGCCTTAATAACAAATCTCCGGGTACTTCTCACTGTCTTCACATGTTAACCATTAACTAGGGTGTTTCCCATCCTGGGAGACCCCTTTTTACTTAGTATTGTATCATCCTCGTACTGTGTTGTAGTTCCTTAATCGGTTGGTATACCGTTGGTGTATTAGTTAACATTTGTAGTCCCGTAGACACTCGTCTTGGGTTCTACTACTTCACTTCTCTACTGTTGCACGGTTAGTGCTTGCAAGCTGGTTGTCCTCGACTGCTCCGCATGTCGACCCAGGGTGTTGGAAATTCCATTCTCTTATGCATGAATTTCTTCACTTTTCGCTAACAGGAGCGACTAATGTTGTTCACATGGAGGCTGTCTTCGGGATTCTCACCTTTCGGAATCTACCGTATGACAGGTTCCCCGTATTTATAAGGACATTTAATAACAGCCAGATCGGGTATTCCCGAGTAAGAGAGGATTTCCATCTCTCTGGCGTTCTCTCCAAGTTATAAAATAGGGTTTGTGGAGGGCGGGATGGATACTGTAGGTATCCAGTACACACTGGTGTTCCCTAACTAGCGTACTTCTCACGCTACCACTCAACCCTTAACCCAAAGTACTAAACTCTTAACTCGGTACTTCCTAAGCTCGGTATTTCAGTCATCAGAGCGATACTTCGCTCTGATACCACTTTTTGTAACACCCCAACTACAAATAACACACTTAACAATACTTAGCAGCGGAAAACATAACTCACACCCTCACTTAACTCTTTGGTGTTACACGCCGTTAGCCACCCACGTGGCTAACAAGGCTAACATACATACATCGTACCGGTCTGATGGACTAAATTCCCGAGCACTACACATAAATCTCGATCCATGTCCAACAATCGTTTTACACTTACATTACAACTGTACCGTACCGAGTATTTACAAACTAATGCCGACAACAACTTCGGTCTTACTACACCTACAATACACTCACAATCTGAATGACCACCCAGGTGCAACAACTACCCGTCCTACTCTCGAACGGCTTGCAGCTCCTTCGTACCTGTAGAGTAATGGGGGCCCCCAAAGGGGGTCAGCACCTTTGCTGGTATGGTAATCCCGCAGCCCGCATGCACCGGGCCACGCACAAACTATTGTTCATCCTTAGCATGCGGTAGATTTATTTCAAACAGCACAAACTCATACAACATCATGCTTATAAGCAACATCCATTAATGAATACATACACAAGGTTAGCACACCCAACATAACAACACACTTCACTTTATAGCATACACAACTTAATTTCACTCTTCTTAGAGTACATGAACTTCATTTAGGGAGTGCCGGGGTGATATAAGCCCGAGCACAACATACATACATTTTCTTTACTGAGTGGCGGCCTCATATAGGACCGATCACACATACATAATTTCCCCCTAGCTCCAATAGTGATGAGTAGGTAAGCCTTGGTTAAGCTTGTGGGTGGTTGTAATCCAAGAAGAAAAACAACCATAACATAACAGAGAGGGAGTCGAGCAACATAGGCGTCAACACCCTAACAACATTACACATAATTTCCCTCCTAGCCCGATATGGAGGTCGGGTAGGTAAGCTTTGGCTAAGCTAATGGGAGGTCGAAATCCAATGAAGGAATCAACCCTTAACATAACAGGATGGGAGTTAATTTACATATATATATTAACTCCCAAACAATACGCGCGACCGGAACAACCGGATTCCTCTCCATACATAACATATACTTATTAGTTAGAGGTTCCCTTATGGAACTTATCACATACATACATCACGTAGTGTTACTAACTCGGTTAGACATATAAGGGGAGTATTATCCCTTTTAACAAACATGGATATCTGTATCCGATAACAACAACAACATACCAAACAACTCACATACATCACACATAATCACAACACATACTACTAGCACTGATAGCCGTGGTTAGAACGTTCCCATGGGTTGGGACGTTTATCCGATACCGATCTCTTATGTGAACCTAAGGTCGGTTAACTATTATTTACACATAACTAAGGTTAAGCGGTATCGGAATCAATTACGCCACAATAATGAATTACTGTAAACTCATTTCATGCTTTATCTTGCAAGGTGGCAAACACTCAGAAAAACATTTGGCATACAAGCCGGTGTAATCCGTTAGGACACAGGTTGCAAGAAAACCATACCTGTCACCGAAGGTGCACTCTAGTGTGCCATCACATGTTCCTTGAAAATCTTTGAACACTGGTAACATTATAACTATCTTCATTAATCGGGGTAACATAATTTTTAACGTCTAATGCGCCCTGATTAACCCCGTTCGGTAGTTTTATAACTTTACATTTTAACTTCACTTTTATTACAACTCTTCACCACTTAATTACCATTACAACTCACTTAATTTATCCTTAACAACCTTGTAACATCGTTACATATCAATCCCCATCATTGGATGTCATTTCCTACTCTTAAACAAAATTTTTGGTCAACATTTCACTGTGTCCGAACTTGTGTCCGGACATCAAAGGTCGGACACAAGTCGAGACTCAAATGGGTGAAAACTGACGAATGTCCGAACTTGTGTCCGAGCTTTGAAGTTCGGACACAAGCCGAGGCAAAACCAAAGAAAATTTTAACCTGTCCGAACTTGTGTCCGGACTTTGAAGTTCGGACACAAGCCGAGGCAAAAACTGAAGGACACTTACAGACGTCCGAACTTGTGTCCGGACATCTAAGGTCGGACACAAGTCGAGACCAAATAACCTGGGAAAATTTTTCGAGTGTCCGAACTTCCAAGTTCGGACGGAAGTTCGGACACCACTGAAACTCGGAAATTTTACAAAACAACGGGGCATGTCCGAACTTCCATGTCCGGACGGAAGTTCGGACACACCTAAAAACTGAGTTAAAAGAGGTGTTTTCATTCTAGAATTGCCCCTCTAACAAACCTACTCTTACTACATGTTTCACAAGTCATAAACCACCATTCTTTTCTACATTCAACATCCCAAATCAATACCTAAATCTCTCAAACACTACACCATCATCAACACTCCCTTTTCCATCCAAAATTTGCCATAACTTCCCCATAATCTTTACATATTCATCCTCATCAATTATCCTCAAAACACAACCCTTCATTCCTAATCTAGCCACACCCTTTCAAGGGTCCTAACAGCACATACAATCCTCAATTCATCAACAACATAATCACCATAACTCCACAACACAATAAATCTCAACCTCAAAACATTTGGCTCTTAAGGCCCTCAACTCAACATTAATTCACAAATCCTCCTCCAAAACCAACTAAACACATTCCAATCCATAATTTGGGTTCATTAATTGTTTACCCATCCCAAACACTTAAACAATTATAACAAGTTTAAGGTAGTTCTTCTTACCTTAATTTCACAAGTCTCTTAATTCTCCTCTTGCTCCACCTTCTCCAAAATCGGTTAGAGGGTATGGAGTTTCCAACTCCATCCCAACACCAAGAACACAAAACATACACAATTAATTATCTAAACCCTTAGAAACTCAATTTAATCAAAGGGCTAGAATTAGGGTTTACCTTTTGAAGCTTTTAAGAGGGATTTTCTCCCTTGAATCAAGAAGGAAACTACTCCACCATTGAAGGATAATTTGGAGCTCAAGAACAAGAAGAAAACAAGGTATCAAAATGGTGAAAATCAATTACACCAAGAGATGAAGAAATGACTTTTCTTGGAAATTTTTACCTTAGAGAAAGAGGAGACTCCAAGCTTCTCATTGGTGCCATTTTCTCCTCAAATGGTGAAAACCCATGGAGATGAAACCATCCTTTTGAAATTCCGAAAAGAGGGAATGGTAGAGGAGATGAGAGAAGAAATATGTGTTTGTTTTTGATTTGGAGCTCAATGGAGCTTGGGATGAGAGAATGGAGAAGCCATTGGGCTTGGGTTGGAGCTCCATCGGCAGAGAGGGAGGAAGGAGAACCGGTGGAGGAGAAGAGAGGAAAGAGAGGAAGAGAGAGAGGGAAAAAGAAATAAGGAAAGAGAGAGAGTGTGGGGATATGTGCCCCTTTGTTATTTTAGCTCTCTTGACTTAATTAATTAGTTAACTAGTCTTGTGCGAGTGAGCTGTTTCATAAATAAAACCGGCCCACTAATATAACACGGAGCGTTTTTCGTTTTTTAACAGAAAACGCTCGTTTACTTGCCCGGTTTAGTACTATTACTAACCGGGACTGTTTACCGAATTTTCTCATTCCTTTAATTTTAATGGCTATTAAACTCCCATTAATGTTTAATTATTGTTATAAAATCAACTATTATTTTTACGGGGTCATTTAACTGTTTAAAGTCACGTTTTTGGGTTTTCTCGAAAAACGCACTTTAGACTCCGTTAGCGTTTTAACGCATTGTTGGATCCGTTTTCTTCCGGAATTTTCCCACATTTCTTAATGTGTAATTAAGGTATAAAATATATTTATAACCTACGAAGGTTATGTACCTCCTAAAATAATTAAATACGTATTTTCACGTTTTGTGACTTTTACACATTTTCTTTTCCTTTTTGGTTTTCATTTCTTCACCAATGATCTTAAGGACTTAATTAGCCTTAGAAAATTATAATTATACATTTAATTAACACATTAAGGTTTGGGGTATTTCAAGGTGGAGTCCTCTCTTCATAGATATTCAAACACCCTCCAAAGATTAAGGTAAAACAACTACATTAATGTTTTGAAATAATGTAAACCTAGGGTTTACAATGAGATGGAGCTTAAAGCTTGAATACTCATTATGTTGTTTGTATAATGTTTAGTAGTTGGCAAGGAACCAAATGCCTTACCGGTTTTACAAGGAAACAAGAAAAAGTTTGTGAGGAAAAGAGGTAAACAAGCTATCTCAATGTAGTTTAAATGCCTTAGGAAAATGAGCTTGATTTGCTTAATAAAATACCTAAGGAGCCAATGGTGAATGAGCTAGTAAAATGCTCTCAAGGAGTTTTTTAAGGGCATATGTATTGTTGGGTGTATTTGCAGGTCAAAGGCATTACTGTGGGAAATTCAGTGTTTAAGGTTTATGCAATTTAAGGGCCTAAGAGCCATGTTATTTAAGGGCCTAAGTGCCAAGCAATTTAAGTTATGCACTACATTGTGATGTAGTGCTTAATGTGTGAAGTTTGTGTATAAAAATGTGTTTGATGGATTTTAGGTGTTTTGAATGAAATAAGGTAAAAACCTAAGTGTTTGGATGTGAGTATATACAAGAGAAGCTATGGCCAAATTTGGGAGAAATGTGTGAGAAGTTCTAAGTGTTTTAAATGGTCTTGGTGAACTAGGAAGTGTTAAAGGTGAATAAATGTTTACTTGAGAAGAAAACATGTGTTAAGGTGATTTAGAGTGATGCAAGGATTTAGGTGTTATCTTGGAAGTTCTAGGAATTCAATGTGTGTTTTGAGAGTGTATTGAAAAGTCTTGAAGAAGTTTGTTTAAGGTTTAGGTAATGTTAATATCCAAGGAATAAGTGATGTTTAGGTAAGATGTGAAAAAGGAGGTTTAGTTAGTAAGAAAAGAAGTTGAGAGAAGATGTTAAGGTGTAGAGGAAACACCTTGGTGTAGTGGTCATTATTGGTGAACTACCACTTAGAAATCTTAAGGAGAAAACATCCCAAGTGCTAGGAATTTTGTAAGAAATTTGTGAATGATAAGATGGTTTTGGTGAGTGATTTAAAGAGTTTAGCACATGGCTAAAGGTGTGTTTGATGAGCCAAATGATGTTAGGAAACATTATGAGGCTTTAGGAGAAGTTTGGTGAAATTGGTTAAGTGTTTAAAGACTTGGAAATTGAATGTTTTGCCGTGTCCGAACTTCCGTCCGGACATGGAAGTTCGGACAGGCTCTGTTGGGTAAAGGATTTTCTCATTCTCGAACTGTGTCCGAACTTGGGAAGTCCGGACACAAGTTCGGACGTGACTGTTTCTATCTGGGATTTCTCTCGAACTGTGTCCGAACTTGGGAAGTCCGGACACAAGTTCGGACGTGTGTATGGTTTTCAGTATTAGGTCGCGGCTTGCGTCCGAACTTGGAGGTTCGCACACAAGTTCGGACAAGGTGTTTATGGGCCAAAACATTTGTTTAGGGTATGGAAATGGTGTGTAATGATGGGATTGATAGGTAATGATGTTATAAGGTTGTTATGGACATGTTAGGTGAGTTTAAATGCAATTAAGTGGGTGAAAAGTTGTATCAAATGTAAAAGTAAAACAAGTTAAAATGTAAAGTTATGTAACTAAGTTAACGGGGAAAGTTAAGCATTAGACATTAAATAATCAAGCAAACCCCGATGTTAATAAAAACACATGTGATGTTAACAGTTGTTCGAGAATTGCTCGAGGAACATAAGTTGACGTGGTAAAGTGGACTCCGGTGACAGGTATGGTTTTCTTGCAACCTGTGTCCTACCGGATTACACCGGCTTGTATGCCAATGTGTTTTTCTGTATGTTTGCCACGTTGTAAGATTGAACATGTAATGAGTTTACAGTAATTCATTTATGTGGCGTGTACAACTCCGATACCATTTAACCTCGGAAGTGTTAACCTTAGTTATCTGAGTCTAGGATCACATGAGAGTTCGGTATTCGGAGTAAACGACCCGAACCATGGGACGTTCGAACCACGGCTATGCGTGTGTTAATTGTGTGATATGTGTTTGTGAATGTAGGGATCTCCCTTGTGTGTTTAACCCAGTTGTAATTCTGTATGGTGTGTAGTTATGATAGACTCCATAGTGGGGTTCTAACTAATACCTAAGTGAGTATGTACTAACAGTAGTGAGGAATCCGGTTTGGCCGGTCGCGCGTTGTTTGGGAGAGGGTATCCTTCCTAGCCTTACCCTTCTCTTTGTTATGGTTGTTTCCCTCACGGGTTATGATCTCCCATTAGCTTATTCCAAAGCTTAGCTATTCTGACTTATGATCGGTTTAGGGGGAACATGTGTTTGTGTGGTGTGTTCGGGCCTCCAAACCCAAACCGCCTTAACTTAAGTTACTCGTCCAACTATTAGGACGGTAATGAGTGTTGTTGTTATTGTATAACGAGCTTATCATGAGACTGGCAACATTCTCTAGGCTCACCAGTGTATAAACAATGTTTGGGTCGGTTCCTAAGAGAACCACTCCCGTTATGTTCTGTATTATTGTTGTGATGCAATATCTATTGCGGTACTATGTTGTGCACGTGGAAACGTGCAAAGTGTTGTTAAGTGTTGTATGTAGTGTATGTTGTGGGTTGTATAATGTGGAGTGTGTGGATCATGGATATGATTCCCAGTTTGTGATAAGAGGCGTTTAAGGATAACCCGATTTAAGGGTATGTGTCGTCTATTAAGGAAGTAGTTCCATTAGAGGAGGAACGCTCTAGGGATGATGAATACCATGAGTGACTTATTAAGTAAGGATATATTATCCGTTTGTTGAGCCCGTTGAGGCGAATGATTATGTGTTGTGTGTTTACAGTTGCATGTATGATTTAAAAATAATCAACCGCATGCTAAGACGACAATTAGTTGTGCGTGGCCCGGTAGCATGTGGGCTGCGGGATTACCATACCAGCAAAGGTGCTGAGCCCCTTGGGGGCCACCCTTTCTCTTCTTTTTCCTATTTCAGGTACGAAGTGCTGGAAACCGTTCGAGAGTAGGATGGGTACTCGTTGTACATGGGTAATCATTTAAGTGTAAGCATACAGTAGGTGTAGTAAGACCGAAATTGTTGTCGGCATCAGTTTATAAATACTCGGTATAGTTGGAAGGTGTATGTTGTTGTTGTGTTAATGGAAAGGATAGTAATGTGTAGACCTCGGGAATTTAGCCCATCAGACCGGTACAATGTGTATGTATTAGCCTTGTTAGCCACGTGGGTGGCTAACGGCGTTCACCAACGAGTTAAGTAATGTGATGAGGTTGTTTTTGCCGCTGCAGTTTATTGTAAGTGTGTTAATGTTGGATGGGGTGTTACAAAAAAGTGGTATCAGAGCGAAGTATCGCTCTGATGACTGAATACCGAGCTTAGGAAGTACCGAGTTAGGATTTAAGTACTTTGGGTTAAGGGTTGAGTGATAGCGTAGAGATACGCTAGATAGGAATTACCAGTGTGTACTGGAAACCTACAATATCCTACCCGCCCTCCACAATCCCTGTTTATAACTTGGGAAAGAACGCCAGAGAGATGGAAGTCCACTCTTACTCGGGAATACCCGATCTGGCTGTTATTAAATACCTTTAGGGTACGGAGAACCTGTCATACGGTAGACCCCGAAAACTGGGAATCCCGGAGACGGTCTCCATCTGGATGATGTTAACCGCATTTAATAGCGAAGAATGAAGGAATTTTGTGTATAAGTAGAATAGAATTTCTGGCAACCTGGGTCGACATGCCAGCAGTCGAGGATAACCAGCTTGCAACGCACCAACCGTGCAACGGGCAAGAAGTGGATTAATAAAACCCGAGACGAGTGTCTACGGGACCACAGTTGATAATAAATACACCAACGGTATACTAACCGAAAAGGAACTACAACGTAGTGCCCAATACTGGAACGGGCTACAAAGTGAATACATACTAAGAAAAAGGGTCTCCCAGAATGGGAAACACCCTAGTTGATGATTATCATGTGAAGACAGTGAGAAGTCACCTAGAGGAGTTATTGTCAAGACAGTAAGATCAGTGAGGGCCAACAAGGCCCTGATGACAGTATGGGTAAAAACAATACCACAACCAGTATGTGTTAAACCGATAGCCAGTTAGCATGGCGCACTTGCCATAGCAAGTGCTGCTATAACAGGGCTGTTCGGGAAAATTTATAATAAATACAAGTACTTAGTAAAGTACCACGAAGTTAAGTGTGAACATTATAACTATGGGAAGGCTTAACAGCCTGACCTTTGTAATTGGAAGTACACCAGTCAGCAAGAAGCTAGACTTGGCTAAGGTAAGAAGATGTTGTGAAACCATGAAAATTTTCTTTCAACCCGATTTCTTCAAACCCTTTTCTTTTCAAAAACCAAATTTTCTTTCAAACCAACACTTCTTTCCAACCTTCTTTTAAACCAAGCCAGTAAAACCAAGGACAGTTGATAAGATACGACAGTGGATGAACTTTCCTCGATTAAGTTCAGGAAGCATGGAATGAATATTGTCACGGGACAATATAAGGGAGTTGACAACAGATACTTCACCTAGGCGTGTGACGGACACTACGAGTGTACCAACTGAATTGTGGGACACCGCATCCGATAGGAGCTTGTGGGCCTGACAGACCTACTTATGGGTTAGTTGGGTAGGTAGCAATGTATCAGTATGATACCCCATATGTATACGAGGGGAGTCCGAAACACGGGAAGTAGTCAACTCCGTCTACGGTCAGCAGTAAATCAAACAAGAGCTAAGGATTACAAGGAATAGTTGAAGCTAAGGACTCAGTTAAGTTAACGAGACTAAAGGATTAGTGAATTCCTCTCAAGGAAATGTTTAAGAGTTAGGAAGTGCGAAGGGCACAAACTGTTATGTAAAGACATCATATATGTCTTAAGGATCCTTAGGGATAAAACTTTAGCTGGAACGGTGACCTAGCCTGTACATGGCAAGTAGATGACTAATGTGGACATTAATGTGCAATGAACGGGATGAAAACTCCAGATGAGTACTTACACTACCAGGAAATGTTGATCTTCACAGAAGGAGATAATAAGCCATTTAAGAACGCAAACGGCGTGGCTAACTCAATATATCAATAAGTGAGAACTAAATGTAAAAGCATAACTTAACAACACCCAGGAAAAATCCTTGAAGGGTGTTCGCATCAACAGTTGTTGCATGAAATGACGTGACAGAAACACGAGGGTTGAAACTAACACCCAGTCTAGACATAAGTTGTCAGGGAACGGACTGACAATCCTAAGGGGCATTCCAAGAAAGGAAACGGAATGAAACGACCTTGTCATGGAGCTCAAGGCAGCAAGGCTTATAAGCCATAAGCAAGATATGCTATGAAAATTGGAGTTAATTATAGAAGTTTATGTAATACAAGTAAATAGTGGCAAACGAACCACTGCATTAAGAGTGGGGATACCTCTCGATATTGTGAGACCGCAGGAGCGGTAGTTATGTAAATCAAATTCAAGAAATATGTTAAGGATGGACAACGTTATTATTGAAAGAGAGCAGTTAGCTTAGTAGTATGTGTATATAAAGGGAAACACCGAGCTGAATAATGCCGGCTTGTGACTCGAATGATCGATGCTCAAGGAGCATTCAGTAGTCGTTCAAATGAGTGATGAACTATGATGTGAATAATGTAAGTTTATGTGTGGAAGTTGAGGTGACAGTAGATACGATATAAGCTGATGTTATCAGGGAGTAAGAGCACGGTGCGCAACAAGCGACGTTGTATAAGTGTTGTTAAATGATAATGTCAGATAAGACCAGTTATGAGTTAAACTCAATGGACATGCAAGCAAGTGATGATACACAGCTGGCAATGAGCCAATGGTCGGTACTATGTGATAAGGAAACTCATGTGAATTCCTACTGCAATCACATAAGGAATTTACTGTCAAGAGTTTACGCCTCTGCACTTTTGTATGACTGAGTGTTTTGGTATTGCACTTGCGCAGTAATGATCGAGTGGGATAGCTAGGAATTGGAAACATGTTAATTTGTGGAGCAATAATGTTATAATGGCCGATGCATAGAAATGCAAGGCTGCACCAATAAAAAAGTACTTGTACAAAACCAAATGTGGAGACATGATTAACAGTAAGTGACTACAGTAACACTAACTGCCAAATATTGGTATGGATATACCCCAATGTTGTAAATAGCTGAGAGAGCACTACACGCTAGGTAGTAGCTCAATCTCAACCGACTGTAAGTCGGAAGGGAACAGTCAGTCATTGTGAAATACATAGCTGTATACATAGTAAATTATTATGGAAGGGGATAGAAAGTTTATAACTCACCGATTCGCTAACGGTAAGATATACCTGCGTCGTTTAGAAACCATTGTACCAAGATGAAGGTGACAATTGGGGATGTACAATACAGTAAGAATAACAAATGGAGCAATTAAGCTCTACAGTTATTAGAGTCCGCAGCAGAAACTAATGAGCCAGTGATTCAAGTGTTGAATGTACATGGTGAACACGAGTGAATGGCTAATTATTAACGCCTAGAAGCCTACAGGCCAGAATCGAAACCAACTAAGAGTTTAAACAAACTCCAATGAGAATTCTTGGTTTAGGAACTAAACCGCCAATATGGTTAAGATCCTCTAATCAGAATCCATTGTGTAATAGACCGTGTGAAGTTAAAACACTTCACGACGGAGAACATTTTAAGCCAATGTTTAGTGATTGATTACGTGGGTGTAATCCCTTTTAAGGGGGGTAGAGCGCAAAACCACTTAGTGTATATTACCGTACAAGTGTACGTAGTGTATGTGACTTATATTGTGCATAGCACAAAAATTATATTATTGTTTTGATGATTGGTGTGTGTGTTACGTAAACATCCACATTCATTCATGGTTTAATTGTGGTAATTGCGCACAGAAGATGCGAATACCATGTGATAAGTGTGTGTATTTGTCAACAGTTGTGTGTGATAGTACAAGTGTGGGGAGTAGAGGAACTCCCGGGGAACAAAAGCCCCGACAGTGTATAAGGTGAAATGGTGTGTTGTATTTTGATAAATATATATGTATATATTACTTATAGTGATTCAAGAAAGGGCATGATACCGACATAGAACCTAGTGAGAATAAGATTCCCTAGGCAACAGCATTAAAGTGAATGAGATAACTGAAGATGAGTTCTATCCCTTAGTGATGTTATGATCATGACTAGAATGATTTAAAAGATAGAAAATTGGAAATGAGTGATTTAATTGATGCTTGAAAATGAGTGGGAGGTGGAACTTGATTTGCATGTGATCAAGGGAAGCCGAACACAAATTGGAGTGGAAGGATAGTTCAACCTGATGCTGATCACATCAGGTTGATGATTCTTGAAGCTCCTTATAAGTGGTCACAAATAACCACGCTAAGAAAAGAAGGCAAAGAGATTAAGTTGGACTTGGAGTTGTGTGTGTTTTCAAAGGATTTTAAATTGTGTATTAATAAAATGTGATGGATACTTACATAATAAAGTCTTCTTACTTAACCTCACAAGGAAATTTTAATTTAAGTGATTGTTTTAATCTCCCAAGGCACGGGGACGAAGGTGTCCATCGCGACCGGGGTTCTACGGGATCACAGGTGTATATCAAGGATATTTTTGATTGCTATACATGCTCTGACATGTTGTGTGGTATTTTGAATGTTGCTTTGACTGGATTCCTAAAGTGTATACTATCAAGACCTATGAGTCTAAATGTGTTGTATACATAGACCTAAGTGTCTGAAGACTGTTATGTTATGGGGACCTATGTCCAAATGTTGTGATGTTACCCAAGACCGGTGAGTCCAAGGGTGTTATGTATGTGTATTGTTGTTAAGATACCCGGACCATAGAGTCCGAGGTTATCATGTGGATATGTTATGTTATGTGTGGATGTAATGTGTTGCCCGGACCATTAAGTCCGAGGGTTGTGATGTAAAGTGTGTTTGGTTGTGGAAGTTGATTTCCAAGTGATTCCTGTGTTCAAATTTAATGATGTGTGGAAAGTGTGAACTTCGAGGACGAAGTTCTTTTAAGGGGGTAGATTGAAATACCCCAACCTTGATATGTGGTTAAATATCAATTATGGTATGTAAAGGCTAAAAATTGCCTAGAAACATCAGTGAACAATTTAAATCATGTAAAATGCATAAAGCACTAATACAAGTTGGACAAAAACCTGCTCTAAGCTGGAGTGAACTTGGTTAGGACCCAGAGCCTACCAAACTTAAT